>SJXQ01012888.1:70839-162980 GCA_006408695.1 Aepyceros melampus
GGTCTGCCCCTCACCCACCCCCCGGCCACCCCCTCCCTGCGCGCTGGAGCGGGAGGGGAGCGGCTGGGAGGCGGGCTAGTATCCGGCCGGCTCGGCCAGCGCGCAGGAGGCGGCAGCGAGCTGCCCACTCTCCCAACAGGTGTCAAGAAGGCCATTTACCTTCCCCTGCTAGTCAGACCTCAAGCCAAGGGCAGGTCCTCTGTCCTGGGGGTTTCTAATGCTCTCCGCCTTCCAGCAAACGAGAATATGGCTGTAAAGGGCCCCTCACCCCCGCGCTGGATCTTCCCCAACAATATCTAGGGAGGAAGACTTCGACTTGCCAGCCGTCCTGAGGGTCATACTGGCCTCACCCCGCCCTATCCTGGAATGATCACGAAGTCACTGATCCTAAAAGAATTCCGTCCTGACTCCCCTCTGGCCCATTTGGAACTGGGAATGGATCCGTTAGGAGCCAACTTGGCCTTGAGAAGATAAAAGACGAGTTCGTCATTTATCCTTCCTGAATACCTAATTAAGACATACTGGAAACCGAGGCTACAGAGCATCAGCCTCTGATTTTAGCCCAAGGACTTCTCCATGGGAGCCTTTGAATTACCCGAATCAGAAATGAGAGCGAGAGAAAGCGGTCTGAATATTTAAAGAATATTGTAAACCGACAACAACCAAATCAAATGAGGTGACTTTACCTCAGTAGGTAAAAATGGGTCATTATCATTCAGCCAAGGGAGCCACAGAAGTTTTATTTTGTATGCCCGTCATTGGAAAAATATATCAACACTTTGGGTGCTTAGCTTGCAAATTTTCAAGAGTGTCTGTCTGGCTTTCCTTCTCTGTGAGATGTGGCTTCTATTTTATTCTATATTTACTTTTTTGAATGTCTGTCTGTCTTTCTGGATGGTTTTGTTGTTTGGGTTTTTTTTTTTTTTTTACTTTACTTTTTAAACTTTCTGCCTTTTCACTTTGCATCTCTCTCCTATAAAACTCTAAAGAGTTAATACAGCAAAGAACCTAAGAGATTATGTGTTTCAGTGCTTGCAAAATTTGAGTAAGTATCACCATCACCTGGGATAGTGAGTCCTCGATCCCCACCCCTAGAGCCTCTTATTTATCGAGTCTAGGACTTAGCAGCAGCAGCAGGTGATACTCAACAATCTGTGTTTCTAACATTTGCCAGGTGATACTGATGCTGCCCATCCAAGGACCGCTGGTCGGGTCCCCTATCCCCTCCACCTCAATGATGGGAAAGCTGAGGTTTAGTGCCTGGCGCATCTCCATCTGTCGTCTTAATGGCGGAGCCAGTAGACTGCACAAAATGCCAACTCCAGGTTGCCAGAGCCCGTTTCAATGTGAAACGGAGTCTATTTCTAAAACAGTTTTCAAACGTATTGACTAGGATCTAATGATCCTATGCTTTATTTTAAAAACAATCTTTTTATGTGTTCTAATTCAAATTGTTTTTTGGTGTTTTTTTTTTTTTCAGAACTGCAATCATCAAGTACATTTTGGGGGGAGGATGGGAGGTATCAGTTCAGTTCAGTCGCTCAATCGTGTCCGACTCTTTGCAACCCCATGAATCGCAGCACGCCAGGCCTCCCTGTCCATCACCATCTCCCGGAGTTCACTCAGACTCACGTCCATTGAGTCTGTGATGCCATCCAGCCATCTCATCCTCGGTCGTCCCCTTCTCCTCCTGCCCCCAATCCCTCCCAGCATCAGGGTCTTTTCCAATGAGTCAACTCTTCGCATGAGGTGGCCAAAGTACTGGAGTTTCAGCTTTAGCATCATTCCTTCCAACGAAATCCCAGGGTTGATCTCCTTCAGAATGGACTGGTTGGATCTCCTTGCAGTCCAAGGGACTCTCAAGAGTCTTCTCCAACACCACACTTCAAAAGCATCAATTCTTCGGCACTCAGCCTTCTTCACAGTCCAACTCTCACATCCATACATGACCACAAGAAAAACCATAGCTTGACTAGACGTACGTCATGGCAAAAAATTTTCTCTATCTGCATCCTCACGGCAAAAAGTAGCTAACAAATTCCAGGGTAAACCATTTCCCCATTATACACAGTTGACTCACAAAAATTTTTCCTGCTCTTTGGTGTTCAAGTTTTGGGAAACTGCAACTCCAGGTACTGGATCAGTGGCTGAAATACGATGTAAGCATAGCTACTCACTCTCCAAGACGCTGTTCTAGCTAATATATCTAATCTTCTTTGGATAATTAGCACAACTAATCCTGGGAGAGGCAACGCCTTAGGAAGACTTTAGAGAAGTAGGCTGAGGCCTACCGGCTCTTCAGTAGCGTCCCAGGCCTCTGGGAGCACTTCCCATCTGAAGAGCCTGCCTCAAATTAATTGTGAGAAATCTGCTTTCTTCCAAGAATATCTGTTTCCTCGGTAAGGCCATAAATCAATCTGTAAGCCTAATTCTGTCAGTAATTAAACAGTACTAACTGTTCCCACTTTGTGAATTAAGCTGGGACACCAGGCAGTTTGGGTTGGGTCGACTTCCCATAAAAACAAAACATTTTTCTGCAGCAGTTTCCAGAAAGACCAGGAAATGATGAAGGTGGAATTCCAGGATGGAAGGGAACTGTCCCATGGGTGGTTATAGGAGGCTTCTGGATACCACAAAGATGGGGCCTCCTCTAAAATGGAATCAGTTCCTCTTCCAACCTTTCTAATCACATCAAAGAGAAAGGCTGAGACCAAAGCAACTCTTAGCACAACTTTTTACGATTATAAATGCCCTTGGTTTCACAATAGAAGGCATAATTTTCTGTGCAGAGTGATGGTGTCTAGCTAGAATTTTTGAATGCTGGTTTTATTTTTATTTTGGCTATTAATGTGTTCGATGTCTCAGTTTCCCTTTAGTGATGTAAGTTGCATTTTCAATTAAGTTACCTAAGTTTTTGAAGCATTGGGCTTATTTCAAGGAAAGCATTGAATCACTAGTAACACAAGGACATTTGTCATCATCCTCCCTTGCAAAACTCATGAGGATGGTGAGAAATGCCTGAAGTTTGAGAATCATGGGGATGACATGCAAGCTAACAGATGAGTCCTTCCTGAGGGTGCAGAGGAGCCTTTCCAAAATTTCTATTAATTTTTTTTAATGTTTATTTTTCTTTATTTATGTTTGGCTGTGCTGGTCTTCGCTGCGGCAAGCGGGGGGTTGCAGTGTGCAGGCTTCTCACTGCAGTGGCTTCTCCTGTTGCGAAGCACAGGCTCTAGGGTGCATGGGCTTGTGGCTCGCAGGCTCTAGAACGAGGGCTCAGTAATCGTGACGCACAGGCTTCGTTGCTCCGTGGCATGTGGAATCTTCCTGGATCAGGGATTGAACCCGTGTCTCCAGCATTGGCAGGCAGATTCTTTACCACTGAGCCACCAGGGAAGCCCCTGAAACATCTTTTCTTCTCAGTTTCCCAAAATTCGTGGGCTGGCCTGGAAATAGAATGGCCAGATCCAAGGACTTGTCTCTTTCGAGAACGGAGACAGCATTCCAATATGGAGGGTGCTGTGCACAGCAGCGATGCCTCTCATCCTTCCTGATGAGGCTGGGCAAGGTCATCCCTCCAAACAGAGCATCCTGGAGAACCCTCAGGAAGTGTTTTTGAGGATGGTGCAGGGTCTGCTGTTCTCAGCCCCTCTTCAGGGGACCAGTTAAACACTAGTGGAAATGATGAGGGCCCTTCTGAGATGAGGCAGTGGCAAATCCACCTGTGATTGTCCACTCTGCACCTCCCCACGTCCCTACCAAGGGGGATGGATAGACTACATGCTTGAGATAGTACAGCTGCTCCAAGACAGGGACCCCCCATCAGCCAGCCCAGCAGCAGGCTTAGGAGGCAAAGCCCCCTCCAGGTCACATGAGACATCCAGCAGGAGAAAGGAATCGCCATTTTGTAGTTCTGGGGTCTTCTGGGTCACCAGAGTGAAATGTAGACTCTTCTTCTACTCTTCTTCTGATTCATGTCCTCCTAGGGGTCCACAAGCAGATGTTAAAAAACAGGTGACTCCTGGTCTCACCAGGTAACCCCAAGGTGAACCTAAAGGAGTAGACTCTTTAGCAAAGATTAATAGTAGGGTGCTCCTTTTGCCTTATTTTACTGATTCATGGATCAATACAGAAAGCTCAGCAGGGCCTTAAATAGTCTTCTTTGAAGTTATATGCAATGATGCCTGGAAGAAATCCTGCATTTCTACCTGTAGCCTCACCAGCCTCTGGGAGCCCTTCCATCAAGGATGAGGCTTCTTCTATCAGAGGGCAAGGAGAGCCTGCAAGGCCATCTCTGCCATAAACGCACCATTGAAAGACTCCTGGACATTTCACTCACTTGTTCACTCACAGGAGCTTGATGGATGCTCCCTGTTCACTAAAACCCCCTTCATCTACCTGTAGCCAAATCAGGTGCCCTGGCCTTCCTAAAAGCTTCCGTTGTGGCTTAGCTGGTGAAGAATCCACCTGCAATGCAGGAGACCTGGATTCGATCTCTGAGTTGGGAAGATACCCTGGAGAAGGGAAAGGCTACCCACTCCAGTATTCTGGCCTGGAGAATTCCCTGAACTGTAGTCCATGGGGTCGCGTTAAGTGTGGCTATAGATTTGAGTTGTGGCCAAAGGAATGTGGGCGGAAGTGATGCCCCTTCCTTCCAGGAAGAGCCTACAGTACTTCCACCCAGCGTGACTCTTTTCCTCTATCTTCCAAGTGGAGACGAAAGTCCAACAGGGAACTGAGAACAAAGGCCAAGTGATGAAAAGGAAGGAGGCTGGCCCCCTAAGTGTGAAGGGCCTGGATTTAGCACATTCCAACACTGAATTTAGGGCCAGCAAGAAATAAGATTGTATCATGTTGGGACTTCCCTGGTGGTCTAGTGGTTGGAAATCTGCCTTCCAATGCAGGGGACACGTGTTTAATCCCTGGTTGGGAAACTAAGATCCCATGTGCTGTGGGGCAACTAAGCCCAACTACTGAGCCTGTGAGCTCTAGAGGCTGTGCTCCCAACCCACAGAAGCATGAGTGCCACAACTAAGAAGCCCCCACACAGAGAAACTAGAGAAAGCCCACACGCCACAAAGAAGACCTGACGCAGCCAAAATAAAAAATTAACTAAATGAAAATAGATTTTATAAAGATTGTATCATGTTAAGTCACTGGAGTCGAGGGCTTGTTTGTTATGACAGCTGATGTGAAAAATCCTAACCAATACACCTCCATTGATCTCAGCCTGTTTCCACAGAAGCAGGAGTGGGGTACAAACAAAACATAAAATAAAACCCACAGCCCTCCAACTCTACTCACCAAGAAATGACTTATAGTCCAGTGGAGGAACCATAATTAAGCTTTGGATCACTTATGATTCGTATCTGGAGAACTCAAAGGAGGAAGGTATGGTTTTGCATTGAAGTGAAGGCTGCACCAACCACACTTAATTAGTGAACATGTAAGGTGCTCTGGGTCCCACACCAGAATGCAGTGTGGAGTGCCATGCCGCCCTTATCCTGGAGTCTATATTAATCTCTTGGGATCTTTAGAGTGTATTACAGAGAAGTGCTGGAACTTCCAAGAGAGGGTCCTCATGGCTGGGGTATTCTGAGGAAAGGAATTTATATAGATCCCATTCCCCATTGGGGAGAAGGCAATGGCACCCCACTCCAGTACTCTTGCCTGGAAAATCCCATGGATGTAGGAGCCAGGTGGGCTGCAGTCCATGGGGTCGCTAAGAGTCAGACATGACTGAGCGACTTCCCTTTCACTTTTCACTTTCATGCATTGGAGAAGGAAATGGCAACCCACTCCAGTGTTCCTGCCTGAAGAATCCCAGGGATGGGGGAGCCTGGTGGGCTGCCGTCTATGGGGTGGCACAGAGTCGGCCACGACTGAAGTGACTCAGCAGCAGCAGAGCCTTCTCCATTGAATATGTGGTTACTATATGCCTATTGTTGGCCAGGCACTGGAGGTTTAGCAAGTGTAAAAGCCACCACTGAGCTTATGTTCTCCTGACGATGAACAGACAGAAGACAAGCAAATAGTGAACAACTTACTTTCAAAAAAGCCTAAGAAGACACTCAAACAGGATAGTATTTACTTCTACTTCAGAGGGGTCAGGCGAGGCTTCTCTGGGAAGGTGACCTTAGAAAGGGGACCTCACTAGTGAGAAGGACCCTCTGTGTGCAGATCTGAGTCCTAAGCATGTCTGATGGAGGGAACAGCAAATGCAAAGGCCCTGAGGTGCAAAAAAAAAAAAAAAACCTGCAAGAATCAGATAGAAGATAGTGGGGCTGGGGCTGAGTGAGCCTTGGAGAGCAAGGAAGGAGATGAAGTCAGGGGACAGGTGGGAGACAGATGCACAGCCTAGATTTGGGTTGGTGTAAGGGAATAGGGAGGCCTCTGTGAAATGTCAAGTCATATGAGCCAATTCATATTTCTAGAAGGTCTCTGGATGTACCAATAGCCCCTAAGAGGCAGGGGCCAAGCATGAGCTCTCCAGCCTCTCATCTTCTCCTGGAGCCCACACCTTCCTGCTTTTACAACATGGGGCCTCTGTGTGGTCATGTGGGTTCCAGGGAGGCTGGAAAGTTAAGAATCACATACACAGAACCAGATCAGCTTTGCTGTGCCCAGGGTGGCTGAGACCTTTCTCACTTTGCTGTCTGATTTTAGGTCCCTGTGTTCTGGCTTGAAAACACCTGTGTTCATCCCTCAGCTAACAAGTATCAATCATGAGGCTCATATACGTGCCCAGCACTGGCTGTATTATCCCCCAGGGTGGAGAAAACAGGCTGATGAGGCTGATCAGCATAGAAGTCCAGGCTGGAGCTGGAGATCCATCTGACTGCGTCTCTCTGGGCAGCTGGTAGCCACCACCATACGGAGCTCCTGCCTCTGTGATCTATAGGAGCAGCCACTTCTTAGCCTGGTTCCACAAGGCTTCTCGGTTGAGAGTGGGCTGAGCACACCATCAAAAAGAAAATGAAGGTGTCAGACTGAAGGTCTTATTCCAGAGAGCATCCTTCCCATAGAAAGAGCCAGTCCCCACCTACTCTTCAAGAGAACTTGAAAAGTGAAAGTGTTATCGCTCAGTCATATCCAACTCTTTGTGACCCCATGGACTGAAGCTCACCAGGCTCCTCCATCCATGGGATTCTCCGGGCAAGAACACTGAAGTGGCGTGTCATTCCCTTCTCCAGGGACTCTTCTGGACCTAAGGATCAAATATGGGTCTCCCACACTGCGGGCAGATTCTTTACTGTCTTAGCCACCAGGGAAGGCCTTGATCACAGACGAAAGAGCACATTGGTGTCTATATGGCCTGTACCAGCATCCCACAGTGAGTCTGAGTCTGACATGTCGAAAGAACTCATTTTCTCTTCTGAGCTCAGCATCAAATGGTCTGATTTCTTTAACCCCTTTGAAATCAATGTTTCCAATGGGTTTGAAAGGCTGGGTCTTGGGTTCCATACACTTTTGTCAGGGAGCAAATGAGCCCCTTTGCAGACCTTTGAATAAGATGTTACACATCCCAGGCTGTGATGGAAGGAGATGGCTTCCTGCCCCCCCTGCCCCTCTGCTAAATGCTTATGAAAATGACACAGAGGGAGTTGATCTTGCCCCAGAGGAACTCAGAGCAGCCACGGAGGGAACGCTTTATTTGGCAATTTGTAGAGTTTGCCAACATCAAAGAGAAATTGAGCGCCGAGAGTTGTTACAAGCGAATATTCCACAGCTTCAAAGCTGAAATCTGAGGATGTTTTCAACGGACTAATTTGGAAGTTATTTAAGGATGCTTTGGGGAATAAACAAATGGAAAGAATAGGGCTGGGAAGACTTCTGGCTTAAAAAAACAAACAAACCCTACCTGTGTTCTTAATATAAGTCCTCTAAGATCACTGAGTAAATCAGGTGTACACTCCAGTTTCTTCCCGATGGCTAACTTAACAGTACAGAGTTCTCTTCTGGGGATTTCAATAACTTGCTTTTGTCTCATCTTCCACAAATTTGTTGGTCCAAGTCAGGACAAGGGAGTTGATCTTGCCCCAGAGGAACTCAGAGCAGCCACGGAGGGAACGCTTTATTTGGCAATTTGTAGAGTTTGCCAACATCAAAGAGAAATTGAGCGCCGAGAGTTGTTACAAGCGAATATTCCACAGCTTCAAAGCTGAAATCTGAGGATGTTTTCAACGGACTAATTTGGAAGTTATTTAAGGATGCTTTGGGGAATAAACAAATGGAAAGAATAGGGCTGGGAAGACTTCTGGCTTAAAAAAACAAACAAACCCTACCTGTGTTCTTAATATAAGTCCTCTAAGATCACTGAGTAAATCAGGTGTACACTCCAGTTTCTTCCCGATGGCTAACTTAACAGTACAGAGTTCTCTTCTGGGGATTTCAATAACTTGCTTTTGTCTCATCTTCCACAAATTTGTTGGTCCAAGTCAGGACATAGAGTCCCCTCCTCCAAACAGCCACAGAAAGTCTTTCAAAAGATTATTTCTAACAGTTCTCAAATAGCAGTTTTCCATTTTGTCAGAAGATCTCCATCTGGTTTAAACTGATCGGCATAGAAGTCATCCAATGTGATTAAATACGATCAGTTGTTTTAGATTGACCTTTGTCTTATCAGATGAGACAGGTCCATCTCGAAAAAACAACCAGTGACATCAGTGAGCTCTTTGGATCTTGAACGCAGTGGCTGATGCTATAGTGTCATTGAAGGAATGATTTGGAAAACCATTTTCAACTATTACCCCCAAATAATAAAATATATGTGACACTGGATAAATGTTGTTTTTGTTGCTATTTTAATACATCAGAAAGGCTACAAAGCAGCGCCTGGAAACAGGACTCTCTCAAGGTTCCCTTTTGCACAGCCAGCAAGAACAGCGATGCAGCGCTCTGGCGCTGGGACCCCCTGGGCGGCCGGCTGCACCACTGCGCGGACTCACAGCATCGGTGGGCCTGCAGCGACCCCTAGTGCTAGCTTGGTGGCATCTCATCCTGTTTTCCCATCCAAGAACAAATGAGTTCTCTCCCGCTGCAATCAGCAGTCACAGGCTGTCGTGTCTTTAATTATACCCAAATTATATTTTCTAAAACTGGAAATTTAATTTATTACATCATTTTAAACGAAGAGGGTGGCCAAGCACATGACTGTGGTGAAGGAAATTCTGGATCTGGTCTTGTGGAATGAGAATCACTACCTTGAGCCTTATATGCTCCTAAAAAGGAAATAAAAACATTGTGGAATTAACTTAAAAATGAAAACATAAATGTTTATACAGCATGCGCCCACTGTAATACTTGAGTTGAACTTGAGTTGTTCTTTAAAATCTGCCAGTGTGTTAGTCAGTCGTGTCCAATTCTTCGCACCCCATCAACTGTGGCCCGTCCGGCCCCTCTGTCCTCCAGGCAAGAATACTGCAGCGGGTAGCCATTCCCTTATCCAGGGTATCTTCCTGACCCAGAGGTCGAACTTGAGTCTGCTGTACTGCAGGCAGATTCTTTACCGTCTGAACTACCAAGGAAGCCCCCAAATCTGCCAAGTAACTGATAATTTAAAATAGGTATAGGCAACCATGTTGATTATTCAAATGAATGTTTCCAAACAAGAGGAAGCTGGCAGCCTCCTCTACTTTCTTAGGATCCAGTGTGTCTCTTAAGAAAAGGCAAAATCCCCAGTACCTTTAGGGGGAGTTTAAAGAGTTGCATAAGGTGTGTTCATAGCAGCACTATTCGCAATATCCAAGACATGGAGCAGATGAATGGATAAAGGACATGTGATATATATACAATGGAATACTACTCAGTCATAGAAAAGAAAGAAATAATGCCATTGCCAACACCTGGATGGACCTAGAGATGATCAAACTAAGCAGAGTAAATCAGAAAGAGAGAAACAAATGCCATATGATATCACTTACACGTGGAATCAAAATGCGCTGTAAATCCACATAACTATGAAACAAAAACAGACTCGCAGACAAAGAGGCCAGACTTGTTGCCAAAGGGGAGGGGAGGAATGGGTTGGCTTTTGGGATTAGCAGATGCAGACTAGTATATAAAGAACAGATAAACAGGATCTCACTGCAGAGCAGGGGGAACTATATTCAATATCCTAAGACAAACCGTAATTATGGAAAAGCATGTGTGTGTGTGTGTGTGTGTGTGTGTGTGTGTGTTTGTGTGTGTGTGTAAAAAGAGTTGCACAAGAAGAAGAGATCTCAAATAGGGAGCACCTTTGGTCTGATTCCTGGAGAAGAGAACTTTATATGTGATGGTTTAGAGCCTTGTGGGTTTGCGAGACGTCCAGAGTCACACCAGTGTCATTGACAATGGCAATGACCAATTAAAATAGAAAACCTTAGAGTTGGGGCAGCCCGGCATCTCCTGCTTCAAGCCTCCTATGTTGAATTTGAGCAAATAAAGACAAGACAGAGAATTCCTTAATTTAGTTATTGCTGCCTTTTAAAAACTCTGCTATGTATGAGGATAAAATAATTTAGGAAGTAGAAATCTGAGCATAAACCACTTCTGATTATCAAAATTAGCCGCCCCTAGTCATCATTTTCAGTTAGATCTGAGAGGGACTACTAGGGAGTACCTGCAGGTGTTATATGTTTCAAGTAAATTAAAATACTTTAATTTTCTTTTCTTTTCTTTGTCTTTGATTCTGTTGTTTTTGTACTGGGACCACTATGGAAGTGACTTCTAGAAAATTCATTATGAGACCTGTGTGATTAAAACATATTTATTTAGCAAACATTTCGAAATTCTCTCCAAACTCAGCCTTCAAACAGTTACCATTTTGTGGACTTCCCTAGCGGTACAGTGGATGAGAATCCACCTGGCAGTGTGGGAGACCTGGCTTCAACCCCTGGTCCAGGAAGATTCCATACGCTGTGGAGCAACTAAAGCCCACGTGCCACAACTATTGAAGCCCACTTGCCCTAGAGCTGAGCTCTGCCACCAGAGATGCCCCTACAGTGAGAAGCCTGCACACGGCAACTAGAGAAAGCCCCAGTGCAGCAAGGAAGACCCAGCACAACCAACAAATAAATATCCAAAAAAAAAAAAAAAGAGGTTACACTTTGGCTAAAATTTCCGTGCTAGCAAAACTACAGTTAGTCACATATGTACCCACCCTGAATGGATGCTTTTTAATAACTGGCAGGTTCTCAAACCATGTGTCTTGTTGGCATATCTGGCACTATGTTTCAACCACACGATGCCTGTCTGGAAGCCTGACTCATCACAGCCCTGCCCCAGGACATTTGCATGGGAAGTGAGGTGTGGGGGAAGCCGTCTCCCTACATGATGCAAGACGGAGAAGCCACTGGCCACGCTGCCCCCTCCGAACAATCTAGAGGAAAGCAACACAAGGATAACATTTAAGAGACAAAGTCTGGCTACCATTCCAGTCCCTTATTCTGATCATTTCTAACCTTCTGTGAAATATCTTAGTTTCACATAAACTCAAAAAAAAATATTTATTTTTTTGACTGTGTTGGGTCTTAGCTGTGGCACATGGGACCTTCATTGCGACACACAGGCTCTCAAGTTGTGGAGCACAGGCTTGGTTGCCCCGCAGCATGTTGGATCTTAGTTCCCAGACCAGGGATCAAACCCACATCCCTGCATTGCAAGGCAGATTCTTAACCACTGGTCCACCAGGGAAGTTCCCGAACTCCACCTTTTAAAGCTGGTCTAGGTTGAGTTGGCTCCTCATTACTGGAAGATCATCTCTCATCTCTCCTCTAACCTGACCCACTGGTTGAGCTCTGGCTTCTCCCCTGGTCAAGGACAGACTGAATCAACCTTCGCCACTCTTCAGTCAGACCCTCCCATGGCTCCCATCCCAGTGAAAAGCTCAAGTCCCCACAGTGCCCTACAAGCTGTTGGTGGGGTGTCCATTCCCTTCCTCCATGCTCAGTGGTATCCCCTCCTCCTCTCCTGCTTCAGCCAGCCTGGCCCCTCCCCACCACGCAAGATTTGTCCCAATGCATGGCCTCTCCAGACTGCTTTCTCTGCCTGGAACATGTGTTCATCAGATATCCATACAATTCCTCCCTCACTTCACTTCGGTCTCTGCTAAGCATCCCTTCACCTTCCTTAGATGCAATGTTTAAGTAGCAGCCTCCATGGATTTCTCTCCGCTTATCCTGTGCTGTGTTTCCTGTCATTGGTCAACACCTGTCTCTCTCTGCCACCTGGAGTGCAAGCTCCTTGAGAACAATAGCTGTGTTTGCTCACTTCTCTATTCCCACCGCTCAAAACACTACAGAAAAACCCAGTCCTTCAGTAACATTTTTAAAAGCAAGTAAATCAAAGAGAGAAATATAATATCACTTACACATGGAAAGTAAACCAAAGGAAGAGCAATATCATGTGATATCACATGCAGAATCTTTAAAAAATGATACAGATGAACTTATTTACAAAACAGAAAGAGATCACACAGATTTAGAAAATAGACACATAGTTACAAATGGGGAACAAGGGGGAAGGAATAAATTGGGAGTTTGGGATTAATATATACACACTGCTAGACATTCAGAAAAGGAAGATCATGGCATCTGGTCCCATCACTTCATGGGAAATAGATGGAGAAACAGTAGAAACAGTGTCAGACTTTATTTTTGGGGGCTCCAAAATCACTGCAGATGGTGACTGCAGCCATGAAATTAAAAGGCGCTTACTCCTTGGAAGAAAAGTTATGACCAACCTAGATAGTATATTCAAAAGCAGAGACATTACTTTGCCGACTAAGGTCCGTCTAGTCAAGGCTATGGTTTTTCCTGTGGTCATGTATGGATGTGAGAGTTGGACTGTGAAGAAGGCTGAGCGCAGAAGAATTGATGCTTTTGAACTGTGGTGTTGGAGAAGACTCTTGAGAGTCCCTTGGACTGCAAGGAGATCCAACCAGTCCATTCTGAAGGAGATCAACTCTGGGATTTGTTTGGAAGGAATGATGCTAAAGCTGAAACTCCAGTACTTTGGCCACCTCATGTGAAGAGTTGACTCATTGGAAAAGACCCTGATGCTGGGAGGGATTGGGGGCAGAAGGAGAAGGGGACGACTGAGGATGAGATGCTGGATGGCATCATGGACTCGATGAGTGTGAGTCTGAGTGAACTCCGGGAGATGGTAATAGACAGGGAGACCTGGCGTGCTGTGATTCATGGGGTTGCAAAGAGTCGGACACGACTGAGCGACTGAGCTGAACTGAGGTATAAAGTAGAGAAACAACAAGGACCTACAGTATAGCACAGGGAACTCTATACAAAATTCTGTAATAACCTAAATGGAAAAAGAATGTGAAAATGAATAGATATACGTGTACCTGAATCACTGCTGTATCCCTGAAACTAACACAACCATACTCCAATTGTTGTCAACTGTAAATTGTAAATCAACCACACGCCAGTATAAAACTTTAAAAATCAAGAAATGAATCAGTTACTCCCTCCCCACCTCCCACAGCCTGAGGGAATGCGCATTCTCCTTCCTTTTTGAAGAGGACACTACTTGGGGTCTGTTTACCTGCTATCTTTGGGCCATATAACTGGTCAACTCAATGAATTTAACATTGAACCGACTTGGAGCTCAGTTAATTACACCAGTCCTTTCACTGGTAGGGAAACGGATACTGAAAGAAGCAATGTGACTTGTCTTGTCTATATTTCCTTTTCCCAAGGGAACGAGAGGGGTGGGTTTTAATATGAAACTCACCACATGGCTATCTCCTAGGTCTTCTGTCTACCCAGTACCATTCTGAGGCAGGGCAGTGGGGGTGGTTAAAGCAAAGTCTGTGCTTGGATCTGAATTAACAGCTGTGTGACATTGGTCAAGTTACTTAACCCCTCTGAGCCTCCGTTTCCTTAACTTAAACAATCTAGGCTATTGCATCACTTGATATGTCGGGCTGTTACAGAATTGAGAAAAACCATATATAGTGTCTACATGATACTCAGCATCCTAGAATATAGTCAGCATTATAATAGATAGCTATTGCTAGTCACTGTCTCCTGCAGGAATAGAAGTTATTTTTTTTTATCTTTTGGCCACACTGCATGGCATATAGGATCTTAGTTCCCCAACCAGGGATGAAACCCATGCTTTCTACATTGGCAGTGCAATTTTTTAACCAACAGACCACTAGGGAAGCCCCAGAAATATATTTTTCTTTCAAAATGTTATATTTATCTTCATCCAATTACCTGTATAACTGTCTACATAATTTACTGGATTTCTGCAGGGTCCAAGCCAGGAAGAGATTTTCTTAGCATGATGTTAAATCAGTATGTCTGATCCCTGAGGATCAGACTTATAAACATAAGTTTTGTTTGTTTCATCCCCACGTGAGATCTCTTAAAAAACACCAATCATTAAGCCAGAGAAACAATGTATATAAATCAATTTTACTCATCTTGGAGTTTAAGAATCTTGCTCTTTCTCAGTTAAAGTTTTTCTTTTCTCCACACACACACACACAAAATTCCAAGTCTTGGAAAACAAAAACAAAATAAGACACCTTATGTACTTGCAAATTTTCCAGGATGAAGCATCTGCAGGTGTAAGTTCTGTTTGTTGATTTTTCATTTTGGTGCACACGGTTAGGAAAAAGTGCTGACTGGGATGCGAACTGTTCTGCCACGTAGCATTTCCAGGTTTCATTCCTGAGTTGTTGCACCTCCAAGTTCAAGTTGAGTGTCAGACTTGCCATTTTAAAATGGTGTTGCTGGGGTCTGTATATAATTGTTTCGCAGGGTAGCAAGAAAACAGAGTTGCTCACCTGAGCTGGGGGATGGCTCTCTTTCCTAAGCTCAATGCCAGCCCCGCCCTCACAGTTAAATGACTCATTGGAGACAGGAAAACTTGCTCTTCATCTTCTTCCAAGGTCAGTACAGGTGCCTGCTTCCGCCTTCCTCCTCCAAAATACACTTGTCCTTACGTTCTACCTTCAAGCTGGTTGGGGAAAGCAAGATCACTTGAACTAATGCTAATATATAATGGTGGTGGTGGTTTAGTTGCTAAGTCATGTCCGACTGTTGCAACCCCATGACGTAGCCTGCCAGGCTCCTCTGTTCATGGGATTCTATAGGCAAGAATACTGGAGTCGTTGTCATTTCCTTCTCCAGGAGATCTTCCTGACCCAGGAATCTAACCCAGGTCTTCTTATTGCAGGCAGATTCTTTACCAACTGAGCTACAATCATTGCTAATTCCAATCATTTACTTCATCCAATATGGCCAGTCTCTCCCCACCACCCTCCAAATAAACACCTTATCCCAAAGTATCTCATCATTCCAGGGAGCAGTCCTAATCTTCAGAGTCTCTAGCTGAGACTCCAAATAGACAAGTGTAAGAGCCTTCAGATAATGTCAGTCCCCAGTTAACCCCTGCTCAACATGTCCAAATGAGTCCCTGGTCAGTGTGGAATAGAGACCCAACCCTATAGTGTGAATTCCTGAGCCACAAAATCTGTGACCATAACAAAAGAGATTGTTATTTTATGCCATTGAGTTTGGGTGGTTTGGTAAGCAGTATGGGTAACCAGAACCCTTGCTAACAGCAAAGTAGTCCTTTGTTCATTTCAGCACAACTCAATAAACACTAATTGAACACCTACATTCTGCCAAACATTAGGGGTACAGAAATCGTAAGTGGTCCCTGTCCTACATCAGTGAAAGGAACCCACGAATTGAAAGTTTGAGGGAGAATCATTCAGGAATGGCTGGATCCAGGTGGTCACCCAGCCTTAGTCTCTCTCCACCTCCAAGCTCGACTTTCTTTGGTATTGACATCTCTCTCTGGCAGCCCCTCCCCACCCAGTGGCCCCTGCAGCTACTCTTTTACAAATCTACAGGCCCAAATCTAGGTGAAAGAGAACTCTTTTTTCTGATGATTCCAACAATATTTCTCAGCCTGACTGTCAGCATCTCAAATAGGACCACAGGCCCATTGCTTAGGGATAGCCTGGCTGAACTGCATTTGAGGTTGTAAAGCTACCCAGACCACATGTACTGAGAGTAGGAAGGACTGTTTCACCAAGGATAATCCTACTGTGTTTATCAAAAGGAATGATTGTGGGCATCCACTAACATGGACATCTAATCACAACACAGGTCTGTACATCATTCTCTAGTGGAGGGGGAAATGGTTATCTATGTGCTCAAGAATATCCAAGAATATGAACACAAAAATTCTGGGGACGTCCTCCTCTTTTTGCAGATAAAGTCAAGACACAAACACTGCAATGCAAGTCCAGTTTGCACATGTAATTGGCAGCAAAGTCAACTAGACACAGGTCTCCCAGTACCCAGTGCCTGGCTCGTTCTATGGCCCTGTCCCAGACCATCAGTTCCACATACTTCAGACACACCCTCGCTTTCCCATCTCCAAATGGAAGGGATTTAAGCTCATTATTTTTTTAATTAAAGTATAATTGATTAACAATATTCTGTTAGTTTCAAGTATACAGCAAAGTGATTCAGTTATAGATATATGTTTTTTCAGATTATTTTTCCTTTATAGGTTATTATGAGATATCAAGTATAGTTCCCTGTGACATATAGTAAGTATTGTGTTTAAAAAAAAACTATTTTATTTATAGTATTAGAGTTTGCATCCATGAATCCCATACTCCTAAATTATCCCTCCCCCTCTCTACCTCTTTGGTAACCTTAAGTTTGTTTTTGAGGTCTGTGAGTCTGTTTCTGTCTTGTGAATAAATTCATTTGTATTATTTTTTGGGTTCCACATCTAAATGATATGATACAATATATGTCTTTCTTTGTCTGATTTGTTTCACTTAATATGATAATCTCTAGGCCTACCCATGTTGCTACAAGTGGCAATATTTAATCCTTTTCTTTTTTTATGGCTGAGTCATATATATATATATATATACACCACGTCTTCTCTACCCATTCCTCTGCTGCAGGACACTTGGGTTGCTTTCGTTTCTTGGCTATTGTAAATAGTCCTGCTATGAACACTGAGGTGCATGTATCTTATCAAATTAGAGTTTTTGTCTTTTCCTGATATATGCCCAGGAGTAAAATTACTAGGTCCTATAGTAAGTCTATTTTTAGTTTTTAAAGAAACTCCATATTATTTTCCATAGGGTAAGCTCATAATTTTGATTCCAACCTCAGATAAGTGTTAGTTGCTCAGTTGTGTCTGATCCCAACCAAGGGATCAAACTCCAGTCTCCTTCACTGCAGGCATTTTTTTTTTTTGTAACCATCTGAGCCATCAAGGAAGTAACCTCAGATAAATAGAAAAGCAAATCAGAAATGTTAGTTTCTCCTGATTTCTACTTTGTCAAACTCAAATACTTAAAGCCCCCAAATCTTGCAAAGTGTGATATGTGAATGGCAGTGTTGTATCCTTCAGACAGATGGCTCCTAGCTCTGTTTCTCTTAGAGTAGATATGGCCATGGGCAAGGTATTGGCCCATAAACATAAATGGGGGATTGGGGGGTGAACATGAGTCTCTGAGCCTAAGCTGAGATTTGTTTTTGAGTTCATGGGATGGATGAGACAGGCACAGCGTTTTGCATGGGTTGACTTGCAAGGTGCAGTGAGACTGGTCAGGAAAGTTTTCTGATCAAGCACATCATGGTACAGGTGAGAAGCTGGTTGCAGTCATAGGCATGCTTTCCCAGAATCTCTCTGAAAATCCTTCTATAACTGCTTGTCCCAGACATGAAATTGGGCCTGTGGTCTATACTGGACCCAATATACCAGCTCTTCCTTCTTCCTCCAGGCAACATTGACTGGCCCATTGATACATAACCCAGGAGGCAGCAGTGACTGATAGAGAGAATGACTGGATGTGTAACCCAGGAGGACCAGTAAGAGTCCTTCCCTGAGAATTTTCAAATTGGATCTTAGAAGTGGAAGCTCTTTTTCCTTCTTGCTGAAAGGCTGAAAAGCTGTGGGATCCCAGGACTTCCCTGGCAGTCCAGTGGTTAAGATTTCCCTTCCCACTGCAAGAGGTTCAGGATCATCACTGGTCACTGGTTGGGGAGACAAGCTCCCAGATGCCCTGCAGCCAAAAAACCAAAACAAAACAGAAGCAAAAGCAATATTGTAACGTAAAATTAAATAAAAGAAAGAAATGTCCACTTAATGATTGTGCTGATGGTTACACTATTACATACATTTGTCAAAACAAACAGACCTGTTCATTCAGAAAGAGTGAATTTTATTGCATGTAAAATATACCTTAAACCTATTTTAAAAAAAAAAAGAACAAAATAATGCCATTTGCAGCAACGTGGTAAGTCAAACAAAGAAAAATATAATACGATAGCACTTAATGTGGACTCCGAAAGTCATGCAAATGAACTTGTGATAGCACAGAAACAGACTCACAGACTTAAGACGTGGGCTTGTGGTCACCAGGGGGGAAAGATGTGGGAGGGTTGAATTGGGAGGTCTTGACTACCATATGTACACCTCTGTAATGTAAAACAGATAATCAACAAGGACCTACTGGACAGCACAGGGAATTCTACGCAATACTCTGTAACGACCTGTATGGGAGAATCTGAAAAAGAATAGATATGTGAACATGTAAAACTAAATCACTTTACTGTATACCTGAAACTATCACAAATTGTGAATCAGCTGTACTCCAATAAAAAATATTTTAAAAAGCAATATAGTAACAGATTTGATAAAGACTTTATTTTTTTATTATTATATTTTATTTTTTTTTAACTTTACAATGGTCCACATCCAAAAAGAAAGCTGTAAGGCTGTAAGATTCAGAGCCACCAGTAACTGGGTCCTTCACATGGTAGAAAGCAGATATAAGAGAATGAAGCCAATGTTTAGTGAGCAAAAGAAATCCCAAGGGAATCTGAGAGCCTGCCCCCAGTTTTCTTGACATCAAATCTGTGCATCCACTTTAAATCATTTTATAACGTGAACCAATGAATTGCCATTTTGCTTGAGCTGTTTAGAGACGAACTTCATGGAGTGATGGCCAGCACCATAGAGTCTTCTCCAACTCTACCCTAGAGCCAACTCCTAAGAGAAGCAGTGGCAAGGAAGGGGAGAGCCCAAAAAGTGAAACAAGGGGATTGAAGTCCATGGCCTCATTTGTTCTCAGGGACAAGGACCCTGGAGTTATAAGGATGAAGAAATAAAACAAGAGATGGAAAGTTTCTGGCTCATAAGAGTTACTCGATAAACATTAGCTCTCTTGATTGTACTTAGCACATATGTAAGCACCTGCAATTTGCATCAGAATATACAGTTCCCACTGCAACAAATGTTCAATTTTGATTATTAATTTTGTTATTCTGCATGTGTCTAACATTAAATCTTCTGAAGAGTAGAAATCTCTTTCATTAATTGGTTGTAGAGTACAAATAACCATTTATCCTTCATTGCTAGAATCCAGGGTTCCTGTTGAAAATCTCTTTTGTCTGCCAATACTAAATAGATTTTTCACTCTTAAACCAACTGCAATTTATCTTTTCCCCATCAGTCTGTGGACACGATTTCTAATCATGTCACAGGTGACCTACTAATTAGGAATCTTAAGGATGTGTTTAATTTCTCATCTGTCTTATTTTTCCATAACACTTAACATGACCCACTTCTTTCCTCCTGAGGCTATGAGCTCATAGTTTTGTCTTTTTTTCCTCCTTTTCTGATTTCCTCCTTAGTGTTAATCTGTGGGGTTATTTCCCTCTATACCTACCTCTTAACTATCCTCTGGGAATATTTTCTTTCTTCAATTCTAAGTACACTTCTTGGCATCTTATGGACACCACAACCTCCACCAGCAACTATGAAAAGATGGCCCCATATTTGTCCAAGAAATTGTACCTGAGATCCAGACTGAATTCCCAAGTGCCTATTGGACACTTTCCATAAGCAATTAACATTTAATTTTTTATAATGTCACAAAATATATACCTTCTATTTCTTTTTTCTGCTCCTTGTAGCTATAAAATGGTCCTAAAAATTCCCTAGTTGCTCATTGCATTTGAAAATCTCAAAGTCTTACTCCTCACTCCTTACCATCTACATAGAATTCATCATCAGTCTCTACTGACACTTCACCCTAAATACATAAGATTTTCTCTTCCCTTTCTTCCACACTGTTACCACCCTGGTTCAGATCTCATCTGTTTCTCACACAGAATATTGAGGAATCTCTCAGTTATTTTCTTTGCTTACCTCCTTAATGTGTGTTCCTGTGTGCTCCGTCATGTCCGAGTCTTTGTGACCCCATGGACTGTAGCCTGCCAGGCCCCTCTGTCCATGAGATTCTCCAGGAAAGAATACTGGAGTGGCTGCCATTTCCTACTCCAGGGGATCTTCCCCACCCAGGGATCAAACCTGCTTTTCCAGCATCTCCTGCATTGGCAGGCAGATTCTTTATCACTGCACCACCTGGGAAGCTCATTTACTGATACAGAAGTGTCATTTCTCATCCACACCTCCTTCTAATAGCAATGCAAGTGAAGTATTTAAAAATGCATCCTCCAGCCACAGAGAAGCCTTCAGATGATGCACCCTCAGCTGCCATCTTGGTAGCAACCTTGTGAGAGACTCTGAGCTAGGCCCACCCAGCTGAACAGACTCACCTGGAATTCCTGACCCACAGAAACAAAGAGATAATGAGCTTTGCTTTAAGCCAGTTAATTTGTGGCTCATTTTATAGCAATAGATAACTAATATAACCAACACTTACCATCCAGCACCAGTTTGATAATTGCCCTGGCAGTCTTTTCCTGTCCACATTTATACCCCACTCCTCTTCCTGCTTCCTAAGCTAAATATTGTTTCATAGCTAGACACTTTGTGTACATTGGTCGTGGTTTTATTTATAGTTATAGAGATCCCAGATACAACGTTACTGTTCTGTACCAAACCACTCACTCCTTGCTGTTGGAGATTACATGATTTATCATTGTTTGCAATTAAATATCTCTTTGAATATTATAACACATTCAAATGTTAGTGCTGCAGACTTCAAAAAAATGCAAAACATGAGAGTTGCGGGTTAAATTTTATTTGTGGCAAAATGAGGACTGCAGCCCAGGAGAGAGCATTGATAGGACTATAGCCTGGGAGATAGCTCTGGGAAACTCTTCTGAAGAGGCAGGGGGTAAGGTCAGTATCTATGTGATTTTGGTGAAGAAGGAATGCATGCAATCAAGCACATATTCTTTTTTTTTTTTTTACTTTATTTTGCTTTACAATACTGTATTGGTTTTGCCATACATTGACATGAATCCACCACGGGTGTACATGAGTTCCCAATTCTGAACCTCCCTCCCACCTCCCACCCAATACCATCCCTCTGGATCCTCCCCGTGCACCAGTCCCAAGCATCCTGCATCGATCATAGACTGGCGATTTGTTTCTTACATGATAGTATACATGTTTCAATGCCATTCTCCCAAATCACCCCACCCTTTCCCTCTCCCTCAGAGTCCAAAAGTCCGTTCTATACACCTGTGTCTCTTTTGCTGTCTCGCATACAGGATTATCATTACCATCTTTCTAAATTCCATATATATGTGTTAGTATACTGTATTGGTGTTTTTCTTTCTGGCTTACTTCACTCTGTATAATAGGCTCCAGTTTCATCCACCTCATTAGAACTGATTCAAATGTATTCTTTTTAATGGCTGAGTAATACTCCATTGTATATATTTCTTATCCATTCATCTGCTGATGGACATCTAGGTTGTTTCCATGTCCTGGCTATTATAAACAGTGCTGCGATGAACATTGGGGTACACGTGTCTCTTTCAATTCTGGTTTCCTCGGTGTGTATGCCCAGCAGTAGGATTGCTGGGTCATAAGGCAGTTCTATTTGCAATTTTTTAAGGAATCTCCACACTGTTCTCCATAGTGGCTGTACTAATTTGCATTCCCACCAACAGTGTAAGAGGGTTCCCTTTTCTCCACACCCTCTCCAGCATTTATTGCTTGTTGACTTTTGGATCGCAGCCATTCTGACTGGTGTGAAATGGTACCTCATTGTGGTTTTGATTTGCATTTCTCTGATAATGAGTGATGTTGAGCATCTTTTCATGTGTTTGTTAGCCATTCGTATGTCTTCTTTGGAGAAATGTCTATTTAGTTCTTTGGCCCATTTTTTGATTGGGTCATTTATTTTTCTGGAGTTGAGCTGCATAAGCTGCTTGTATATTTTTGAGATTAGTTGTTTGTCAGTTGTTTCATTTGCTATTATTTTCTCCCATTCAGAAGGCTGTCTTTTCACCTTGCTTATAGTTTCCTTTGTTGTGCAGAAGCTTTTAATTTTAATTAGATCCCATTTGTTTATTTTTGCTTTTATTTCCAGTATTCCGGGAGGTGGATCATAGAGGATCCTGCTGTGATTTATGTCAGAGAGTGTTTTGCCTATGTTCTCCTCTAGGAGTTTTATAGTTTCTTGTCTTACGTTTAGATCTTTAATCCATTTTGAGTTTATTTTTGTGTATGGTGTTAGAAAGTGATCTAGTTTCATTCTTTTACAAGTGGTTGACCAGTTTTCCCAGCACTACTTATTTTTTTTAATTAATTTTTATTTTTTTAGTTTGTTTTGCTTTACAATACTGTATTCGTTTTGCTACACATCGACATGAATCAGCCACGAGTGTACATGAACTCCCAATCCCGATCCCCACCTCCCCCCCTCCCGCCCCACACCCTCTTTCAGGATTATCCCCGCCAGCACCACTTGTTAAAGAGATTGTCTTAATCTACTGTATAGTCTTGCCTCCTTTGTCAAAGATAAGGTGTCCATCCACTCAGTTGTTTATGGACAGGTAGGTGGTTTCCATGTATTGGCTATTGTGAATAGTGCTGCTATACATGTATCTTTTCGAATTATGCTTTTGTCTGGATGTAGGTGGAGGAGTCAGATTTCTGGGTCACATAGCAACTCTATTTTTAGTATTTTGAGGAACCTCTGTACTGTTTTCCATAGTGGCTGCACTGAAAAAAATTCTTTTTTAACTTTCAGTAACCAATTGGTGATGATAGTATTAATATTGTTACTCTGAAATTATTATGCATGTAGTATGTGGTAAAACAAAAAAAAATCATAAGATATTCAAATTCTATCATCTCCTGAGTCTTGAGTATTATTATTTGTTAGAAGAAGACATGTAATGTAAAAGTGATTGTGTGCAAGCCCCACAGTCTTGAATTCAAATAGGAAGTGCCACTCAATATATATTCATGTTTTGAACATCAGTTCATATCACTTTTAGTAGTTAGGATGAGATCTAACTCATCCTTCCTCTTGGCTGAAGAATATTCCATTGTATAGTTTTACCATAATGTATTTGAATATATATATATATATTTCTTCTCCAAATTTTACTATTACGTATCATGTGGCAGTATATCTCCATGATATGAAAGAATATTTTTGAATGAGAAATTACTAGAAATAGAGTGCAAGGTCAAGGACTATGATCTTTGAAGTGTATTATATAACTGCCTTCTAAGAAAGGTGTATCAATTTCAATTTCTACTAAGAATGGATGAGAATACTGTTTTCTGACAATCTCATTAACCTGTTTTCAGTCTAATGGGGAAAATGTTGCTTTGATGTATTTATTCGATCATAAAGCGATTTGATCAATAATGAAAACCCTTTCTACAAGTTTATTGGCCATTTCTCTTTCTTATTTTGTAAATTTCCTGCTTAAAATTTGGCTCATTTAAAGTTGAATCCTCTTTATTGTTTATTTGTAGGTACTTTCAACATATTATGGGTGTTTATGCTCTTTCAGTCGTACCTTTTGTAATTATTTTTTCTTAACCTGGCACTTATTTTAATATGAAAGACTTAAAGTTTTTATGTAGCCTGACTTGCCATTCCTCCTTTAGTGACTCTTGAATTTTCTGTAACTTTTTTTAAAAGGTCTACTTTACCTTCAAGTCATAATAATTTTATTATATTTTCTTCTAGTGGTTTTACATTCCTTTATTTAACACTTAGATTTTTAATCACTGAAATTTTGTTATGTGTGGAGTGAAACAGAATGTATGTATCCTATCTATAAATCATCTATCAGTCATCAGTCTGTCCAATAGACAGGCAATTTTCCTTTAGAAAATAATATTTTCCCTGTTGACTTGAGAAGCCACGTTCTACTCACTAAGTTACATATAATAAGTGTTCTTTGTCCTTCATTCTGTTACACTGATCAATGCCTATTTCTTTGCTGGTACCATACTCTTTTATTTTCCCCCTTAAGGATGAGGGACAAGAAGAGTTTGTGGATTTTTTTCTGTTCACATATGTAAATGGGCCAAGACAACATAGACCTTGTTATACCAACAACCTGCTCTGTAGATCTTAGGGTCTTCTTTCAGCTTATTCCTCTGACTTTTTGGGTCCCTTTCTTGGCTTCCTGGCTCCCCTTATTCTCAGGGTCTTAGTTACCTGCTAAGGGCCATTTCAAGTATTTATATACCCTGACAAAATCTGTACCAAACTGAATTATTTTAGAGAATATGAATTTCAGCGTTTGGAACTGGCTTTCAAGTTCCCTGAAGTTTTATTTTTTCATGTATGTCTTCACTTTTGCTTCCCACGTGACCTTAATGATCAATTTGTTAAGTTAAAAAAACAATTAGGATTCTGATTGAAGTTGCACTATATTAATACATTATTTTGGAGAAGAGGAAAGAAATATACAGAAATATGTGTGTGTTTTCACATCCAAGCATATCATCTCTCACTCTGGGTCTTTTGAAAGTGCCTTTTAGTACATTTTCATAGATATTGCTTATATTTTTCTTGTTAAAGTATTTTTAGATGCAATATAATTGCTGTGGATATTTTGAATGTGGTTCTGCTTTCCACTGTATTTTTCAGTATATTTTACAACTGATATCTGCTTACATAAAATTAAGCTTCCACATTTAAAAATATTTCCCCCCAGAGAGCAAGAGGGAGAGTCCATTCTTGTGGAGATCTTAAGGGACAGGACAGCTGGGCTGGGACTGGGAGAGTCATACATGATTTTGTTCTCTTCTTCCACGTTTGAGGGCTGGCTTGTTACAAGGTGAGCCTCATTCCTGGGTGGATTTTTCCATTGCTTGAGCCCTGGATATCACTGAGTCAGCACATCAGCTCACTCAGTGACCTTCCAGGATGTCCAGACACCTGTGAGATTTATAACAAAATGCTATTCCTCCCTTTCCCAAGCGTCCCCTCCTGAGCTCAGAGATGAGGATTCGTGGTGGGCCAGAATGATATCTGTTTGTATCACAGAACTCAACATTTTATGTGGACTATGTAGTCTCCCTTGATAAAACTTCTAAGTATACTTTATGGCAGGAGAATTTAGACATTTCCTGTAATATTAGATATTTTCAGGAGTTCTGGGGTAGAGAATATATCAGCTTATTATATCCCATGTTTCTAATTCCCTGTGGAAATTGGTACAAAATTGCACTGATATGTGCAGGACCAGGCCTTAGGCCTTGAGTGAAGCCACTGGGGTCAGTGTTTTTCAAGCCTGCATATGCATATACTTAAATGGGGCTAGCTTTTGGGTAGGCTCCCTGGATTTGGGTTAGGCTCCCTGGCTTTAGGGCAGTCTCAGCACCCAGCAGGACTGAAATCACGTGCAAAGCCTTCAAATTAATATTGAAAACTGTCTAACTAGTTGTACAATTTGATTTAATAGGATGTCTGATGAGTGACACATGGTTGTTTGTCGACTAAAAATATCTTGAAGACCTTTGAGCAAACCAGGGGAGACCTCTCTCGTGTCGCATCTCAAGAACAGCTGCGCCCTGCCCTGGGTGCACATAATTGCTGAAACTGACTGGGGAGAGCTAGAAGTGTTGAGGCTGTCATATTAATTTGCTCTATAAATCAACACATGAACTTGACAGCCCTTTAAAATCTTTATCATCGTTCATCTATCTTTTGTATTCCAAAGGAGCCTTATCTGACTTCGACCCAAAACAACTTATATTCATTAAACAAATATTTATTGAGCATTGACAAGTGATGAAGATGGGTACTGGCAGGGTCTGGGACCTGTCTTTAAGGAGCTCACTGTCTCATGGGAAATAGACATATAAGCAAGACATTGCAACTTAATGTGATCAGGGCAGTGACAGAACTAGGCATCCGGATTGTGTTGCCACAAAGATTCATTCATTTTTCATTTGTTCATTCCACAGAGACAAAGATCTACCAAGATATAGGGGTGGCCTCTACAGACATAGGACACAATGGTTACTTCAGGGAGTTCAGTTGAGGAGCAAGAAACAGACATATAAACAGATCATAAGTATAATACAAGCTATGGCAATCTGTAGAGAGTATGGTGGGGCAGGCCATAACAGGGAGAGATCAACTCATGTAGGAGAATCAAGGAAGGCTTGTAGGTGAAGTGGTGCTTGAGCTAATTCTTGAAAGATGGTCAGGTGTTTATATACCAGGCAGTTAAAGAACAGTCAATGATGGGAATGACATGTGCAAAAAGGCCCTTGTTTGGGGGTGGGGGCCAGGCAGTGCAGAGAGAACCGATTGTTCAGGACCAGGAAGTAGTGTGGCATGTATTGAGTATGGTGGGAGTGGGCTGTGGTGAGGGGGTGACCTGAGAATCAGGTGGAGGTCAGTCACATCATGAATGGTCTTAAATGCCCATTCAGGGAGCCGAATGTTTTCCCCACACCTCATACACGCTCAAGTCCCAGCTTGGCTCTTTCTCAGCTTCCTCTCTTTAGAAATGTCAGCTTTAATTGTTTCCATGATATAAAACACAGTGCAAAGTCTCAGGCTTGAGAATGCCATGCACATGAAATAGTAAGCTCTGAATTAAGCTTGATCACCTGTTTATGAGTTTTCTGTTCACTTTTTTTTTTTTAAATCAAGCCTCACCTTTTAGAGAAGCAAGCTACATAATCATATAATCTGTCCTCTCTGCACTGGGTGATTCCATTCTGGATAAAGTATGAGGAATACTGATCCCCTAAAAGAGCCAGATCAGTCTGACTTCAAAATTTCTCCTCTTTTTGAGAACATGTATTACTCTGATTTTGGTTATCTACTGGGTTTATTCCCAAATACTGTGAGCAGTTTGACCAGGGATAATGGATCTGTCCTCAGAGAGTACATATGGTGTGAGTTTGGGTTTAATATGCTGATATGCTTTGTATCAGGGTTTCCCTGATAGCTAAGTTGGTAAAGAATCTGCCTGCAGTGCAGGAAACCCCTGTTTGATTCCTGGGTCAGGAAGATCAACTGGAGAAGGCTACCCACTCCAGTATTCTTGGGCTTCCCTGTGGCTCAGTAAAGAATCCGCCTGCAACGCGGGAGACCTGGGTTCAACCCCTGGGCCAAGAAGATTCCCTGGAAAAAGGCAAGGCTACCCACTCCAATATTCTGGCCTGGAGATTTCCATAGACTGTATATTCCATGGGGTTGCAAAGAGTTGGGCATAACTGAGCGACTTTCACTTGACCGGATGAAGCACAAGCTGGAATCAAGATTGCCAGGAGAAATATCAATAACCTCAGATATGCAGATGACACCACCCTTATGGGAGAAAATAAAGAACTAGAGAGCCTCTTGATGAAAGTGAAAGGAGAGAGTGAAAAAGTTGGCTTAAAACTCAACATTCAGAAAAATTAAGATCATGGCATCAGATCCCATCACTTCATGACAAAAAGATGGGGAAACAATGAAAACAGTAAGAGAATTTATTTTGGGGGGCTCCCAAATCACTGCAGATGGTGACTGCAGCCATGAAATTAAAAGACGCTTGTCCCTTGGAAGAAAAGTTATGACCAACTTAGACAGCATATTAAAAAGCAGAGACATTACTTTGACAACAAAGGTCCATCTAGTCAAAGCTATGGTTTTTCCAGTAGTCATGTATGGATGTGAGAGTTGGACTATAAAGAAAGCTGAGTCCCGAAGAATTGATGCTTTTGAACTGTGGTGTTGGAGAAGACTCTTGAGAGTCCCTTGGACTGCAAGGAGATCCAACCAGTCCATCCTAAAGGAAATCAGTCCTGAATATTCATTGGAGGGACTGATGTTGAAGCTGAAACTCCAATACTTTGGCCACCTGATGCAAAGAACTAATTCATTTGAAAAGCCCTGATGCTGGGAAAGATTGAAGGCAGGAGGAGAAGGGGACGACAGAAGATGAGATGGTTGAATGGCCTCACCAACTCAATGGACGTGAGTTTGAGTAAACTCCAGGAGTTGATGATGGACAGGGAGGCCTGGCGTGCTGTGGTCCATGGAGTTGCAAAGAGTCAGACACGACTGAGCAACTGAACTGAACTGAATTGATGCTTTGTAAGTGATCAGGATGGAAAATATGGCAATTGGGCCCCCAAACTTATAAAGACTACAAAAAAGTCCACATGGAAAATAGACTAGAAAATTCTTTGCTCTAACATATATTCAAGTGGTCTCTTATGAAAAAAAATTTTGATATTAAAAAGAAATCCAATCTTATCAAGCTCATTTATTGGGCAGTGTTCGCTGGTGTTGCAAAGTATTTTCTTCTTTAACTGCACAGTGTGCTTACTCATTCATTCTCCGATTCATTCATCCCACAAACATTTATTGCCTGTGCTGTGTCCTGGAAACAGAGGAGTAATACATGGTCACTGTCCTCAGGGAGTTCATGATCTAGAGGAAGAGAGAAATAAAACGCTGATTACAGCCCAAAGTCATATATGATAAATTATAGCCCTTTGGTGACACAAACTTTACTGCTGGTCTCAATTTTAAGCATTTTGTGTAATGTTTAGACCATGTATCATGTGAGTGTCTCAAAAATTTGTCAAAATTTGTGTACTGCCACCTTAGTCATATTCTAGTTATCGACAAAGTACTTGAGGGTAGGGGAGTGGTACAGACGAAGGTGAAACTCTTCACCTCAGACTGGAATTTGAATCCATGTGCTGGGACTCAAACCCAGCCACAGTGCAGTTTGGGATTCTAACCCATGTGGCCAGGACTCAAACCTGGCCAAACTCCAGTTTGTGACTTGAATCCACATGACTGGGATGCAAACCTAGCCAAAACCCACAGTTTTTCAACTGAGATCACACGCCTGGTTTCAGATTCTTGATGTCTCATTATAGAAAGAATTCAGTGAGAGCCAAGTGATAGGTAAGAAGTGGATTTATTTAGAAAGAAACAGACTCCACAGACAGTGTGTGGGCCATCACAGAAGGCTAGGGCAGCCTGGAAGTGTGTGGTAGGCTTTTATGGACTGAGTAACTTCATAGGCTAATGAGTGGGAGGATTACTCCAACTGTTTTGGGGAAGAGGTGGAGATTTCCAGGAAGTGGGCCACCACCTCCCCTTTGGTCTTGATGGTTGGCTTTGCAGCTCTCATTGTGCCTGTGGGCGTGTCATTTAGTTTACTAATGTGTTGTTACAAGTGTACCTGTGGGTGCTCAGTTGCTCAGTCCTCTCCGACTCTTTGTGACCCCATGGACTGTAGCCTTCCGGGCTCCTTTGTCCATGGAATTTTCCAGACAAGAATGTGTATACTGAAGCTCAGGTCTAGTGGAAGTTGGATTTGTCCACTGTCTTGGATCCATTTGGTTCTAATCAGTTTATGTCCATGGGCTGTGTGTCATTCTGATAAAGGTTGCACCCTGCCTCCTTCCCTCCTGTTTCCCTTTGACCTCCATCACTCTGTTTCTCCCTCCTCCAGCCCTTGGCAACCACCACTTGATTTTCTGTTTCTACGAAATAATTTTTTTTGGCTGTGCCATGTGGCATGTGGGATTTTAATTTTCTGACCAGGGTTCGAACCTGGGTCCCCTGAAGCAGAAGCAGAGAGTCTTAACTGCTGGATTACCAGGGGAATCCCTGTAATGATTTTTGTGTATTTTTTTTTCTTTAAGATTCCCATATAAGTGATACCATACAGTACTTGTCTTTCTGATGGCTTATTTCACTTAGCATAGTGGTCTCTAGATATATCCATGTTGCAAATGGCAGGATTTCCTTCTTTTTATGGCTGAATAATATTCCATTGTGTGTGTCTGTGTATTTATAGCACATTTTCTTTATTCACTCATAGGTCAAAAGGTATAAATATTCAGTTAAAAGAAGAATAAATTATCAGGATCTCATGTACAGCATGCTAACTACAGTTAATAATGCAGTATGTGTACTTGGAAGTTGTTGAGAGTACATATTAATCATTCCCTGCCACACACACACACACACACACACAAAGAGTTAATTATGTTAGTTATGTGAGGTGATGGATATGTTAATAATCTTGATCTTGTTAATCATCCTAGAATGTGTATGTATATCACACCATAACATTTTTTACACTTTATAAATATATGCAATTGTATCTCAGAGAAGACAATGGCAACCCACTCCAGTACTCTTGCCTGGAAAATCCCATAGACGGAGGAGCCTGGTAGGCTGCAGTCCATGGGGTCACCAAGAGTCGGGCACGACTGAATGACTTCACTTTCACTTTTGACTTTCTTGCACTGGAGAAGGAAATGGCAACCCACTCCAGTGTTCTTGCCTGGAGAATCCCAGGGACGGGGGAACCTGATGGGCTGCTGTTGATGGGGTCGCACAGAGTCAGACATGACTGAAGTGACTTAGCAGCAGCAGCAGCAGCAGCAATTGTATCTGTCAATTATTTCTCAGTAAAGTTAAAAAAAAGAGAGAAATACTTCTCTGAGGCTGACACATGAGCTGACTTCTAGAAGGAAGACTGCTGGAAGCAAGTGCAAAGGCCCTGGGGCACAATGGAAACTAGTCTTTCCTCCAGCTGAAAGCTAGTGCAGTTGGAAGAAGATGGGCCACCTTGGAAGCTAGCTGTCCTTACTTGGTGTTTGTAGAAATACTGAACTTCCTCGCAGCCTTGTGGACAGCAGAGATGTGACAGAAGAGGATGAGACCTGGCCCAGGAGACCACTTACCAGTTATTTAACCACAGACACTGACCTCAGTTTCCCCATCTACCTCAGTGGGAATTCCTACCCACTCCCACCCCATGCTTATCTATAAGACACTGGATGAGAAAGTGCTCAGGAGCAGTACAAACTCCATTGTTATGGATTGTATTATTATGAAGTCCTTGCCTCGCTTCTTCTTACTTCAGGAATACATCTGCGAGGTGAAGTGAGGTAAAGTGGTCGTGCTCTCCACTTCCATGTTGAAGATGGTGGTTAATCAAAAAGACTTAAGTTTTTCTTCTTAAGCACACAATAGTGTTGGGGAAAGCAGCTGACTGTCCCCAGCTGCCTGTAGACACCCAACCGGAAGCAGCAGACAAAGAGCTGATTATGACGGAAAGGCGCCGGGGCTGTGAGTGCTGTGGAGCTGACAGATGCCATTAGCAAGTGGGAACGGAAGGGAAATTGGCCGGTTGCCAGGAAAGACGCCTCTCTGTGCTTCTTAGAAATCCGGTTGGGCAGAACAATAGGGATGGTGCTTGATGGCGTGAGGGTCAGGGCTGGGAACAGGGGTGTCTTAACCATAGATCCAGACCATCGCCGGCACTGCAAGGACTTGAGGACATGGTTATTCTCACATTGGGAGTGGGTGGGGGCCAGGAGCAGGCAGTAAAGAAATCAGAGTTGAACTTTGAGGGTTAACATTTGAGGTACATGGTGGGTTGAATGATGTCCCCCTGCTCTCCCCTATCCCAAAGATATGCTGAAGTCCTAACTCCCAGTACTTCAGAATGTGACCTTGTTTGGAGATATGGTCTTTATGGAAGTAATCAAGATGTGATCCTTGGTGTGTGTGTGTGTTAGTCACTCAGTCGCGTCCAACTCTTTGTGAGTCCATGGACTTTGGCCCACCTTGAGATTCTCTAGGCAAGGATCCTGGAGTGGGTTGCTTCTCCCTTCTCCAGGGGATCTTCCTGACTCAGAGATCGAACATGTGTCTCTTGCGTCTCCTACATTGACAGGTGGATTCTTTACTACTAGTGCCACCTGGGAAGCCCCAAAGGTTTTATGGACCTTACCTAAGATGCTTCTTGGCATTCTACATGACCAACTCTCCGATTATAATTGATGTAGTTAAGACATGATTTTTTTATTAATTCTTACCTTGTTCTTACATATTTATTTTTAACTCCACTACAAGACTTCAGTGTGTGTATGTGTTAATCAGTCTGTCATGTCCAACTCTTTGCAATCCCATGGACTATACAGCCCACCAGGCTCCTCTTCCATGGAATTCTCCAGGCAAGAATACTGGAGTGGGTAGCTGTTTCCTTCTCCAGGGGATCTTTCCAATCCAGGGATCAAACCTGGGTCTCCTGCATTGCAGGCAGATTATTGACCATCTGAGCCACCAGGGAAGCCTGAGGTCCTTTGGGTGGGTCCTAATCCTATATGTCTGAGCTCCCTATAGAAAGGGGAAAATTTGGACCCAGAGCCAGACATAGACAGAGGGAAGATGGTGTGAAGACTCCCAGGAAGAAGTTGGCTGTGGAACTGGAGTGCTGCCTCTTCAAGTCAAAGAAATGCCAAGGATTTCCGGCCAACACCAGAAGCTGGAAGGGACAAGGAAGGATTTTCCACTAAAGTTGTCAGAGAAAGCATGGCCCTGCAACACTGTGATTTAGGACTTCCAGCCTCCAGAACTATAAGACAATGCATTTCTGTTGTTTTAAGCCACCCAGTTTTTAGTGCTTTGTTAGAGCAGCCCTGGGAAACTAACACGAGGCACTCCGTGAGGATCATTTAACGTCTCCCTTAAGACCAAGGTATAATATTTTTGCTACAGATAGGAGGGAGGCAGTCATTTTCTCAGGGCCACTGCCAATTCATTCAGATACCTATATCCCGACAGTGCCAGGCTGCATGTGTGTCTACTCTGTCCAGGTACCATGGAAGTGGAACATCTCAGTGGTGAGTAAAAGTAGATGCTTCACAGAAAAGTGGACCTGGACCAGATATCAGCCCTGCTGCTTGCAAGCTGCGTGGCCCAGGGCGTGATACTTTCCCAAGCCTCAGTTCTCATGTCTGTAAAAGGAGGATTATACCACCACCCTCCTGGGATGCTGGGGAGATTCTCTGGGCATATGTATGTGAGCTGTTCAGCCCTCACCAAGCTGAGGAAGTGCTACAAAACTGTGATGGATTATGATTCAAGTGATCCTGTCCAGCAGCTGTTTTCCTCACTGCAGGCATTTGCTAGCTTGATGATTGTAGACTATGGGAGGAGTTCAGTGGCACCAAGTCTGATCCCATGACTGACACCCTAGAGCATGGGGCAGGGACACAGCCTGCCGTTGGCACCCTCCCATCTCCCTGGGGTCTGGCTCAAGGGCCTGGCTGTTGGTCCCTGACTCCAGGCTTCCCCAATCTCCAGTCTGAATGCTCCTGCTATGCCGAGGATCTCTTATAAATCTCTTTCCCCTCTCTCCCATGGAAGCTCACAGTCCTTCATGATGGTTAATCTAAAAGGGATGCCTTCACTGATTAAAAAACTTGATACAAATCATAGTTCTTTCTACTCCTTGGGGGTTTTACCATTTAAAAAAAAGTAGAATTTGTTAATGTCAGAGAAGTTCTGATTGATAGAGTAGATTTGGCAAATACATTTTTGATCTGGATTTGGGGAATGATGCCTCTATAGGCTTGTCTCTCCCCACCTCCCACCCATTCACGTTCATATGTTGAAACCTAATCCCCAATCTAATGGTCTTTGGAGATGGGACCTTTGGAGGTGATCAAGAGCCCTCATGAATGCAGTTGGTGCCCTTATGATAGAGACCCCAGAGAGCTCCTTTAGAGCTGCTGCAAAAGACACAGCAAAAAGACATCGTCTATGACCTAGGAAGTGGGTCCTCACCAGACACTGAATCCGCTGGCATATTGATCTTGCATTTCCTGGCCTCTTGCTAAGCTGCTAAGTCACTTCAGTCGTGTCCGACTCTGTGTGACCCCATAGATGGAAGCCCATCAGGCTCCCCCAACCCTGGGATTCTCCAGGCAAGAACACTGGAGTGGGTTGCCATTTCCTTCTCCAATGCATGAAAATGAAAAGTGAAAGGGAAGTCGCTCAGTCGTGTCCGACTCTTAGCGACCCCATGGACTGCAGCTGACCAGGCTCCTCCGTCCATGGGATTTTCCAGGCAAGAGTACTGGAGTGGGGTGCCATTGCCTTCTCCGCCTGGCCTCTTGAGTTGTAAGAAATAGATTTCTATTGTTTATAAGCCACCAAGTTGGTTTTACATTGTTACAGCAATGCACATGGTCTAAGAGTATGAACCCGAGAATAAAAGATCATATGTCAGCAATGTAACACATTATTTGTGAAAGGCTGCCACTGTGGTCCCTCCCATGCCAAGCCACATCAGTTTCCACCTCTTTTTTAGCATAGGAGGGCTGGATTTGGAGGGGCCATACTCCTTTGTCCTGCTTCCGTCAGAGGTTCCGGTCTTGCTCACCTGCTCCCACTTCCTGATCTGGGTCTGGACTGCTCGAATGTCTGTGGCTTCCCGTCTCTTCTCTGCCTTGCTCTCCCAGCTGGATCTGATTTTCTCTGGATGGATGTAGGCTGGACCTCCCAGCTTGGTGGATGCTTTGGCGTGGCAGCATCAGCGGAACTGAGGACCCTGGGGGATGTCCCTACTCATGCAGGGCTTCAGAAAGAGCATGGGCTCAGAGCTGTATGACCTGCCTCAGTGGTTGGGATGTTTGGAATGTGTTGCTACTAAGCCGGCGACAGCTTTTAGACAGACACCCCTGTGTGGTCTTCTGTGGGTGTTCTTGCTCTCTTTTGTCTAAGATGAGTTGTGATTGAAACTGGAGAGGAGCCTATTGTCTAGAAAGAGAGCTGGCCAGCAACAGGTTTTTGTTGTTGTTGTTTTTTCTAAATAAAATCTGTGGTTCTTAAAAGGGAGAGCTCTGTCGATTTTGAGGTCCTGAAGATCTACTTTACACAAAACCTACATCTGCCTTTGTCTGAAGGTCAAGGTGGCAGGTGATCTTTCCCCAAGACTTAACTATATTTGGAGGCAACCCCCACCCTCCATGTATGTATTAAAGCATCCAAGGAAAGCCTCAGGCTAGATTAATTTGACTCCTTAAACTTGGGAGATTTTAAAATTCATATTAGGGAGACTGAAATAACTTATTAGATAAAATAATCCTTGCAAAGTTGGCGATCTTTGGCTAGTTCATCACTTCCCCTGCCTGGGTCTCCGTTTTCTTACCAATGCAATTGTTAGACTGATAGTGTCGTACTTCATGAAGCTCTGCAGATCAAATAAATTCACATTAATATAAAATGTTAAAGAAATGCTGAGATTTGATGGTCATTACTATGAGCATAGCATCAACTATCCATCTCAGAACAGAGGAAATCTGCAAAGTAACCTGGAGAATTAATGGGACCAGTGACATTTATCCTTTAACATCCATCTCTTCCCAGTTGCTGGTGTCTGTCTCCGAGACTAGACATGGAAGGGAGTGGGCAGGTAGTAGAATTGCAATGAGTTTCTCTTCTTGGTTTTAGCATTTCTGGCTGGGAGGCATCTGTGTGTGTTGCTAAGGGATACTGTTAGAATAAAACCCTAGGTCATGTGAAGAGAGAACTACTAGCATTCAAGCTCTTCCAGTGTCTGCCTGGTGGGTCCTCACGTGCACTTTCCACTTTTATAATCGCTTTTTTGTCTTCTCTAGACTTAGCTCTCTGCTACATTGAGGGAGGCCTCATCCTGGCAAGGGCCCATCTAGTCTGGTCCCTTCTCCATACTGGGAGCACACTTTTCCTTTTTCAGGGAGTGAGGAATTGTGCCAAGTCTGAGATTTTATCACAGCCAGAGGACCCAGGAATTCCTCAATCCTTATCTCTATCCAGTCTCCCTTATAAGATGTCCAGGAGGGAAAGCTCTTCCCAGATAAAGGGAAGAAGAAGGAAGGGGAGGACCAAGAGGAAGAGAAAGGGGGAGGGAAGGAAAGTTTGTTACATTGTTTAATGGATGTTTAACCCCAAGAACTGAATCATTTCTGCTGTGAAGAACTCCTTTTGAAAATCTAAGTGGACTCTAGAGACACCAGAGTAGCCCTCTCTGTCCATGTGCCTTTTAAGAACAGACATTGTTGAGAGAAAAGCTTCACTCAGAGACCCTTGCAGAGAAGTTTTGAGAGCATCAGAACAGGAGAGTCCCCATTTCTGGGGTAGCTTGTTCACCCTTGGCTTGTTGGTCTTGGGTGGCCCCTGAGTCTGGAGTCCTGATAGAGTAGAGAAAACAGGCAAAAGGGATGGAAAACCATGCCCCTGCCACAGGTCTTTCCACCCTGCTGCATGGAAGGAAGAGATAGAAAAGAAGAAGCCATATACATATGGATTTGACGCTACCCCCAGCCCAGAAGGACTTTCTGCTCACCTCCTCATCTTGTTCCTTATTGTCTTGAAAGTAAATTTTTTATTTAGAACAAGAAGAGATATAACAAATTGCTCATTTAAAAAAGACCCTGACAAATGCAACAAATATGATAGAAACTTAAAAAAGATAATTTTATTATTTTCTTTCCATGTCTCTAATATTTTTCTCCTATAATCTTTGGCTGTGTGTTATCATTGTCTCTTAATATGGCAACAAATTTATAGTAATTTTCTACAGACATAAAAGATGGGATAATTTCTATAGAAATAAGATGGGATAATTCCATTTTTCCTCTAGCATGACTGATGGAAATACATGTATTATTGGAATTTTATTGCAGTTTTTTCTAGCTTCACTGCTCTTTATTGGTAATAGTGTATATTTTTGTAGGGATTTAGTGAAAGTTGGGAATGCATCTATCGTTTCCTATACTTAGAATTTCTTACAATTTCAAGGCAGATTTTTAATGCATTTGATCATTTTTTTTTTTTTTTTTTGGCTGCATGGCATATGGGATCTTAGTTCCCCGGCCAGAGGTTGAACCCATATCCTCTGTGTTGGAAGCACAAGTAAGTGTGCTTACTTCTTATTAGAAGTAAGAGTCCAGTCTTAACCACTGGACTTCCAGGGAAGTCTCTGAAGTTGCTAATTTTAAAAGAAGTATTTTTTTTAATTGAGCTATAATTCATACAAAATAAAATTCATCCATTTGAAGAGTATAATTGACAAAGTTGTACAACCATCATCACTATCAAATTCCAGACCATTTTCATCACCTCCTAAAGAAGCTGGATACCCACTAGCAGTCACTCCCCATTCCTCTGTCCTCCCCAACCCTAGCAGCCACTGTTGTACTTTCTGTTTCTGTGGACTGGTCTATTCTGAACATTTCCTATAAATGGAACTGTACAGTATGTGGCACTTTTTGTCCGACTTTTCCATGTAACTTAATGATGCCAAGGTTCATCTGTGTAGCATGTATTGCTACTTAATTTTTTATATGGTTGAATAATATTCCGCTGTGTGGATATGCTGCATTTTGTTCATCCATTCATAAGCTGATGGGTGTTTGTTTTGTTTCTATATTTTGGCTGTTATTAGTAGCACTGCTATGACTATTCAGGCACAGTTCTTTTTGAAGACTTATGTTTTCATTTCATTTCTCTTGGGTATATGTAGAGGAGTGGGCTTCCCAGGTGGTGCTAGTGGTAAAGAACCCACCTGCCTATGCTGGAGATGCAGGTTCAGTCCCTGGATAGGGATGATCCCCTGGAGAAGGGCATAGCAACCCACTCCAGTATTCTTGCCTGGAGAATCCCATGGACAGAGGAGCCTCGTAGGCTACAGTAATGGTTCACAAAGAGTCGGACACAACGGAACGACTTCACTTTTCTTTCTTTACCATGTGGTCCTCAATCACACTCCTCTACATTTGCACATGTGTATGCTGAGTTGCTTCAGTCGTGCCTGACTCTGCCATCCCATGGACTTTGGCACTTTAGGCTCCTCTGTCCATGGGGATTCTCCAGGCAAGAATACTGGAGTGGGTTGCCCTTTCCTTCTCCAGGAGATTTTCCCAATCCAGGGATTGAACCTGGGTCTCCCACATTGTAGGCAGATGCTTTACCGTCTGAGCCACCAGGGAAGTCCTGGCCATATGGTAACTTTGTATTTAATTTTTGATCTGGAGACTTTCTTCAACATGATGTGCAATGATACCTCTTGACCTTGAGGGCAGGTTAAGGTTGGGTGGTGGTGTGGTGGGCCTGGGGAAGGGGGACTGTAGAGCCCCCAGCGGAGGTCTTCCAATGCTCCCTTCTCTCTGTTTTGATTGCCCAGAACAGTGTGTCCAGTGGCAGGGGCCCCACAGGAAAAATAAACACATTTATGGGTTGCATTTCTAAAAGGTAGAAAATGAGAGTAATTGCATTTAGTCCCATGATGGAAAATGCATTCTTCCATTTAATTACTTAACATAGGGCTAAAGAGTGGTCTGTAGACCTGGACTACATGGGTTGGCTTCCCAGCACCACTACTAACTAGCCATGGACCTTGGTTCACTTACTGAAACTCTCAGTGCCTTGCTGTCATCGTCCATAAAGTGGGGAGGCACTAACATTCATCTCTTCTTTGTGGATCTGTTGTCCTCACAGAATCATACATGTAATGCATTAAACAGGGTCCCTGGCAAGTGCTCAGCCTATTTTAAATATTGGTCGTTTTACTGATCTTCATAGGAACGGAGACATGCCAGTGAGGACCTGTGCCTGGTCTCTGGCCGCTAAAATGGTAATTTTGGGGGCATGTGTGAGAAGTAGCTGGAAAGAAATGGCACATGAATGTACCAGCCCAACTCAGTTTGCAGCCCTGACTCCAGCACAGAGCCTGGCCAGGGCTTGGTGGGCAGTGAGTGTGGCTTGACCTGAATCTCAAGAAATATTTGAGGACTCTTGATCGATTTGTCCCTGAAATGCAGTATGTGGAGTGGGAGGGACTTTTCTAAAGATACCCCGGCTTCAACTGTGAAATCCTCCTGCGTGTCTGGAAGCCCAGATCTGGCTTCTGAGATTTTCTGTCTTCTGGAGCTTCCCTGCAGGCTGAGACTTGTCAAAGTAGATTTCACTCAAAGGGAAAAAAAAACTGGGTCAGCTATTCATGCCCCATGTCTTTTGCTACCCCCCCCACCCCAAATCTTACCAATTTTTACCTGAGACAAAAATAATATATATACTTTTTCCTTTCTAGAAAGTTGAATGTATGAATCATTTGGAGCTTAGAGGAGGAATAGCGAAATCCTAGGAAATCTGTGTTATCTGTTCTATTCTGTTCTAGCCTCGCCTTGCCTGTCCTATTCTTAGTCGAGCTATCTATCCCGATATCTAGCTATCTAATTTTTATCTTTTTTCCACCTTCGGTTCAGTTCAGTCTCTCAGTGGCTCAGTCATGTCTGACTCTGCGACCCCATGGACTGCAGTACCTTTTCCACCTTAGCTGTGCCTTTTCTGTTTGCTATTCATTCATTCAGCTATCCAGCTCATCCACCCACCCACCAATGTTTACCAGCATTGGTGATGGAATAAGAGTAGGAATCACATGGGAGGACACATAATTGCAACAGAATGTGTGATGTGAGAAATGCAGAACTGGAACTCTGAAGAATGTAGCAGAAGAATCTGGAGGTGAGGTGACACTGGAGTTTGCATGATAAGCAGGAAGTTAACAGTAGAAAAGATGGAGAAAGTGGTACCAGGTGGGGGATGTTGGTTTTCAGAGATGGAGAGGTGTCCTTGGGGAGGCTGGGACAGAGGGTGCGAGGCAGGGGTTTCTGGGGGGTGAGATTCAACTGGCAGGGTCTTGAATTCTATGCTTAGACATTTGGATTTCACCCTGTAGCTCTGATGTATTAGAAAAGTAGTTCAAGCAGGTGAGTGACTACATTTTCAAAAGGTCTCTCTGAGAGTGGGTATGGAGAACAAGTAGGCAAGGATGGTGGAGGAAGGAGATGGGGATAATGGTTAAAAGACCCTTTTAATCATTCAGTCTGTAATCAATAAGCAATTTGCTGGTGTTTCATGAGCCTTTAGTCAGATAATTTGGGAGCGTGATCCAGTTTTAATGTTATGTGAAACATACGAAATGCATTTTTACTTTTTTTTTTTTACTGTTTTATTTCATTTTGATTATTCATGCTGTCTGGTGGACTTTAATGTATTTTCTTCATAGTCCAATCAAGGACCTGGGTAACTGATTTTTTTTCTAGGACCCCTTCCCCTTATCATACACACATTATAACACTTGAAACATGTCACAGAGACAGCCCGTTAAGATATGACTTGATTTTATGGGCTTCAAATACAGAACACGGTCACCTCAGGTTTTGTATGAGCCCTACAATCAGTATCACTCTGTGCCTGTGGCTAGAAGGTCTCTGAGGTGGGTATGCCTTGTCGACCTCCTGGCCCTTCCATTGCATGGAAAGGAGGGCTGCCTAGAGGAAGGGGGTGACCTTAGAGGTGGAGCAGAATCCACCTCTGGGGGTGAAGCATGTGGTTCTCCATCAGTGGCCCTGGCCCTCTCCTGGCCATATGCACACTAGAAAGTGGGCATATTCATGAGGCTTATGCACAGAGGGATCCAGTATCTTCCAAGAGCAGCCATCATCCTCTGTTCAAATTCTACACACAGCCTGGTGGTCACAGATTGGATTTCCGTGGTCCTTTGATAGCAGGACCAAAGCTCTCTGGGCATAGGTATGAGCGTTCCACTGGTGGGGACGATCCATCCTCCTGTGGGAATCAATGCTATGTGTTCTGGGTCAGTGTGAAGAGCTTCACGTGATCTGGTCACCTTGGGTCACATGGGCAACTCGAGTGTCTAGTCCTGCACAGCTGCAAATTTCTCTGCAGCTCTTTCCTGAAGCCAGGTACAGTAGTCTCTGAACCTCTCAGCGTCAGGCAAAAGGCTAGTGTCCACAGCTATCAATTTATTTGTCTGGCTGGGCTGGTGTTTCTGAGCCCAGGTGAAAAGACATTTAGCTTTCAGCTGAAAGCATTACTAGGAGTCTTTAGTAAAACCAAAGCCAAGTTTGTTTGTTCCATCCTGATAAAGAGATAAAATGGGCTTCTCTATGCTTGTTTTTTCCTCATACAATCATTGACCTTACCTAGAGCTTTTTAAAAAAATTAGCTAACATTCACAATTGAGTTAATAAACAGAGTTGAAACCCTCCAAATTGATGATGCGGGTACCTTCTGCTGGTGGGGCCAGGAATGGTGGACACGGCCCAGTGTGGGGCTCTTGGCTGCATTGTGCAAGGCAAGGACTCTCTTTTCTAGAAATCTACGTCTCCTACAGCCACCCATTTTTCAGTTTTTCAGTTCAGAATCTTGGCTCTTGGATACAGTCATTGTAGGTTCCTTGAATGAATGACTCTCCCAACACTCAGGTCCTGTAACCTCAGTTGTCAAGGTGTTTACCTGGGCACATGTCCCTCCTGAAGGCCACAGCTGCAGAAGCATCCTGGAGGAGGAAGTCCACCCCTTGGGTGAGCCACCAATAGGGGAGTTGTTTAAGGTGCTTAAATGCTCAAGGAGCCTCAGCTACAGGAAGAGATGAATGTTCATTGTTCACCATGGAGGGAAATAAATCTTCCCAGGGGTGCCTATCGATTTCTCTCTGCAGGCTGGAAGATTTGCGTGCTATCTTCCAAGAATTCGATAGTGTTGTGAGCCTGGCAGGAACTTAGCTTTCTCCTGAGTTTGGGGAGGTCGTGAGTGCCATCTATTCCACAGTTAGAATCGCGCAGGTGACTAGCTGGCTCCTCTCTGTGAGCATTGTGCTTAAACAATGGCATTAGTAGTTTCATTGAAGAGACCAGCCTTGTTCCAATCACTTTATATGCCCTAGGAGACAAATGGTGTTATTGTCCCCATTTTACAGATAAGGAAAATGGATATCTAGAGAAGATAAGCAACTTACCAGTAAGAACAAGCACTTAAAGAGCTCTTTCTGTTAGATTCTCACTCTCCATGCTCCAGGTTCTTCATATTACCTTTATTAAATCTTCCATGATACAGGTACTGTTACTGTTTACATTTTGTTTACAAGGATGTTCAAATGCAAACAGATCAAGTAACTTTTTCAGAGTCATGGAGATGATGTCAAGTCAGGCTTGGGCACTACCTTGGCCAGGGTTGTTTCAGTTTTCAACCATCACACCATCCTGCTTCTCAGGAGATATTTAACTAGAATAACTTAGTTATTTGTGAACTTAACTATGTTGTTGGATTTTCCTCTTCAAAGAATAATGAATTGTCTAAAATGATTATTACACGATGTTCATAACTTATTTTCATTTTTGAAGCTAGTCTGCAGAAACTTAAAATATATCAGACTGAACACTAAATGGGATTTCTACAACATTTTTGTGAAAAGTAATCAAAATCAGCAGTATCTGTTAAAACAAATAACTCACTTATCTTTTTTTATTCACTGTTCTCTCTTTGGGAAATTCTCCTATAGAAACAAAAGCACCAGGGAGATTAGGATATGATGAAGGCATTTTTTGCAGCATTGTTTGTAATATCAAAAACCGGGGTAAGCCTGACAGCCCATTATTGGGGTGGAGAGAGTGAAGATAGGTGGATAAATCATGGCTTGTCCATAGAATGAGATGTTGCATAGCTATGACCTGAGGTATGATTAGATGATAGGAGCAAGCAGCGGAAAACACATGCATTGCTCAGCCGCCTAGTCATGTCCAGCTGTTTGTGACCCTATGGACTGCAGCACGCCAGGCCTCTCTATCCTTCACCATCTCCCGAAGTTTGCCCAAGTTCATGTCCAGTCCATTGGTGATGCCATCCACTCATCTCATCCTCTGACGCCCTAGGAAAGTCTTATTAAAAAGCAAATGAATTGATGTCTCACCTCTTCCTACACACATGTACATTTGACTGTTTGAGTCTTAGAAGCATGGAGAGGGGTATGGAAGGACACCCTTGCTGTTAACATTCATTACATGAGAGGTGGCCCATGCAAGGGGAAAAATGAAGTTGGGGTGTCCTCTTAATATCCTGTGTTATTTCATAGGAAGTGTTGAGCATTTGCTTTTGAGGCTTTAAAAAATACTTTAAAAAATGGAAGTGCAATTTGCATAGAGAATGCTTCGTTTGGTGCGGGCATGCACAGTGATATCTTAACTGTGCAGTTCCATCAGGTTTGACAAATGCTTCCACCCATGTAAGCCAGACCCTTCTTATGGCGTAGGATACCTCCGTCACGCCAGGGAGCCACTGTGTGCCCCCACCCCACTGTCATTCCCTACTCAGCCCCTCTACCAGCAGCAACCACTGTTCCAATTTCTTTCACCATAGATTAGCTCTCCTGTTCTATGACTTTCTGTGAATGGAATTTAGCAGTGCAAATTCTGTTTGTGTGTGCTTGGCTTTTACTCAGCACAGTGCTTTTGAGACTCATCTACTTTGCTGCATGTATCGATAGTTAGCTTTTTATTCTCTCTCTCTCTCTCTCTCTCAAGTTGCTCAGTCGTGTCCGACTCTTTGCGACCCATAGACTGCAGCCTGCCAGGCTCCTCTGTCCATGGGATTTTCCAGGCAATAGTACTGGAATGGATTGCCATTACTGAGTAGCATTCCACTGTATGAATATATCACAGTTTCTTTATCCATTCTCCTGTTGATGAACATTTGGGTTGACTCTTATGAATAAGGTGTTATGAACGTTCTTGTATAAGTGTCTTTTTCCCCCCCACTGTGGACATAAGTTTGCATTTCTCTTGGATAAATAAATACTTGGAATTAGAATTGCCAGGTCAAAGGGTAGGTGTATAGGCATATACTTAACTTTATAAGCAACTGACAAAGAGTTTTCCAAACTGTTTGTAACATTTTGCACTGCCATCAGCAGTGTATGAGAGGTCAGGTTGCTTTACATCCTTGCCTGGAAGTTTGATATTGTTAGTTTTATATTAGTCTGTTGAGTATATAGCAGTATCTCCTTATAGTTTTAATTTATCTTTTTCTAATGACTCATCATGTTGAGCACTTTTTCATGTTTTTAAATGCAGACTGCCTGGTTCTAGCTATGTATATCAATACCACATTTTCTTGATCAATATAGCTCTATAGTAAGTTTTGAAACCAGGTAGTGTAAGTCCTTCAACTGTTTTCTTTTTCAAAATTGTTTTGTTCTGGCTCTCATCAAAGTTTTGGGTACAGTTCTTGCATATATTTGGTTAAATTTATCCTTATGTATTTCATAATACATAATCCTCATAAGGATATTTCATCCTTATGTGTTTTTTTGATGCTCCTATAAACACTACTTTAAAAATTATAATTTCAAATTGTTTTTGCTAGATTATGGAAATTCAGTTGATTATTTTATGTTGAGGCTGTATTCTGCAGCTTTGCCAAACTCACTTTTTAGTTCTGTTTTTTTTTTCTCAGCTTCCTTAGGATTTTCTACACATGTAACTATATTTCCTACACGTAAACAGTTTTATTCCTTCTTTTCCAGTCTATATACCCCTCCCCACCTTTCCCTGCTTTGATGCACTGATTCAAACACCAATAAAATGTTGAAGTGGTGAGAGTAGGCTTCGTTCTCCACCTTAGGGAGAGAGTATTCAGTCTTTCACCATTAAGGGTGACATTAACTGCAAGGTTACTATGGGAAACCTTTTGTCAGACTGAGCCAGGTTCATTGTTATTCCAAGTTTGCTGAGCACGTTTATGAGGAATAAGTACTGGATATTGTCAAGTACCTTTTCTGCTTCTGTTAAGATACTTATACGCAGTTTCTCCTTAGGCTGTTAATATGCCACATCACATTGATTGATATTTGAATGTTAAATCAATCTTGTAATCTTCAGATAAACCTATTTGATCATGATGTATTAATATATATACACACACAGACATATATATGGGGCTTCCCAGGTGGCACTGGTGGTAAACAACCTGTGTGCCAATGCAGAAGTAAGAAATGTGGATTTGATCCCTGGGTTGGAAAGATCCCCTGGAGAAGGGAATGGCAACCCATTCTAGTATTCCTTCGTGGAGAATCCCGTGGACAAAGGAGCCTGGTGGGCTGCAGTCCATAGGGTCACAAAGGGTCAGATATGCCTAAAGCAACTTCAGTTCAGTTCAGTTGCTCAGTCGTGTCCGACTCTGCGACCCCATGAATCGCAGCACACCAGGCCTCCCTGTCCATCACCAACTCCCGGAGTTCACTCAGACTCATGCCCATCGAGTCAGTGATGCCATCCAGCCATCTCATCCTCGGTCGTCCCCTTCTCCTCCTGCCCCCAGTCCCTCCCAGCATCAGAGTCTTTTCCAATGAGTCAACTCTTCGCATGAGGTGGCCAAAGTACTGAAGTTTCAGCTTAGCATCATTCCTTCCAAAGAAATCCCAGGGTTGATCTCCTTCAGAATGGACTGGTTGGATCTCCTTGCAGTCCAAGGGACTCTCAAGAGTCTTCTCCAACACCACACTTCAAAAGCATCAATTCTTCTGCGCTCAGCCTTCTTCACAGTCCAACTCTCACATCCATACATGACCACAGGAAAAACCATAGCCTTGACTAGACGGACCTTAGTCNTGGATCTCCTTGCAGTCCAAGGGACTCTCAAGAGTCTTCTCCAACACCACAGTTCAAAAGCATCAATTCTTCTGCGCTCAGCCTTCTTCACAGTCCAACTCTCACATCTATACATGACTACCTGAAAAACCATAGCCTTGACTAGACGGACCTTAGTCGGCAAAGTAATGTCTCTGCTTTTGAATATGCTATCTAGGTTGGTCATAACTTTTCTCCCAAGGAGTAAGCGTCTTTTAATTTCATGGCTGCAGTCACCATCTGCAGTGATTTTGGAGCCCCCCAAAATAAAGTCTGACACTGTTTCCACTGTTCCCCCATCTATTTCCCATGAAGTGATGGGACCATGTCTTCGTTTTCTGAATGTTGAGTTTTAAGCCAACTTTTTCATTCTCCTCTCACTTTCATCAAGAGGCTTTTTAGTTCCTCTTCACTTTCTGCCATAAGGGTGGTGTCATCTGCATATCTGAGGTTATTGATATTTCTCCCGGCAATCTTGATTCCACTTGTGTTTCTTCCAGTCCAGCGTTTCTCTCTCTATATATATTCCAATTTGCTTACATTTTGTTAAGGATTTTTGTATCTATGTTCATGAGGGATGTTGGTTTGTGGTTTTCTTATATTTCTCCTTTAGTATGGTTTTAGTATCACAGCCATGTTGGTCTTATAAATGAGTTTGTTAGTGTTTTATTCCCATGTTTTCTAGAAGAGTTTATATAGAATTGCTATATAGAAGAGTTTACATATAATTACATAAAATTATTCTTTTTAAAGTGTTTTTATATGATTCATCAGCAAAGTGTTTTACATCCGGAGTTTTCTATGTGGAAAGGTTTTGATAATAAATTCAATTTCTTTAGTAGACATAGGACTAGTTTTATTTTGTGTTTCTTCTTGTGTCAGTTTTGGTCAGTTATGTTTTATAAGAAATTTGTTAATTTCATTAAATCATCAAATTTAATGGCCTAAATTGTTTAGTATATTCCTTTTTTTCTGTTGCAGTGTAGATAGTGATGTCTTCTATTTCATTTTTGATATTGATAAATTGGTGTCATTGCATGGTATATATTTTTTCATCTTTTTACTTGTCATTTATCTTTTTTCATATTTAAATCTCTTATAAAGAGTTGTAGTTGCATTTTGCCTAAAAAAATCTAATCTGAAAATCTCACCCTTTACATTTAACATGGTTATTTATATTATGTATTTGTTAGCATCTTTCCAGTTGTTTTCTGTTTGTCTTAGTTATTCTTTTCCTGCTTTCCTTTTTTTAATTTTTTTTGATTAATTGGGCTTTTTTTTTTTTTTTGCCATCTTAGTTGCTCAACCAAGGACTGAACCTGTGAACCCTGCCATGGAAGCAATGAGTCTAATGGACTGCCAGGGAAGTCCTTATTGGGCATTTTTTGATATTACATTTTATCTTTTATAGTGAATTTTTATCTATACTTATTTACTAATACTATATCACTTATAAAATACCACTTATTGAATAATGAAAACCTTGCAGTAGTGTACATCCATCCTATTCTTTATGGTACTGTTTTCATATATTTTATTTTTACATTTATGCATTGTTGGTTTTGTAACACTGTTGAATTTTAGAGAGATTTTCACTCAGCCTGAATAACTTTCTAAAGAAAAAAAGGATTTATTTTGGTGTTCAAGTCTACTGGTGATAAAATTTTAAAGTTTTTGTTTATTTAAAAATGTTTTTGTATCTTCATTTTAAAGATATTTCTACTGAATTTAGAATTATAGTTAACAGGTTTTTTTCCCCACTTTAAAGATGCTCCATTATTTTCTGCTTTGCACTGTTGCAGATGAGGAGTCAGTGATAAATCACATGATTTCCTTCTCTGTAATGTGTCCCACCCCACCTTTGGCTCTTTTTAAAGATTTTCTCTTTCTTTGGTTTTCAGGATGTGCTTAGATTTGGTTTTCATTAAGTTTATCCTGGGGGCCTCCCTGATAGCTCAGCTGTTAAAGAATCTGCCTGCAATGCAGGAAAGCTGGATTCAATCCCTGGGGTGAGAAGAGCCCCTAGAGAAGGAAAAGGCCACCCATTCCAGTATTCTGGCCTGAAGAATTCCATGAACGGTATAGTCCATGGGGTTGCAAAGAGTTGGACACGACTGAACGACTTTTGCTCTACTTCACTTCACTTCAAGTTTATCCTACTTGGATTTTGTTGGCCATCTTGAATCTGTGGATGGATATTTTTCATCCGTTTTGGACAGTCTTTGGCTTTATTGCTTCTTTAATTTTTGTTGTTTGTTTATGTTTTTGTAAGCCCTAATCTCTCTCTCCTCTTCTTTTGACTCCTGATTTATCCAGAGGCCGTGGAAGTCTTGTTTATTTAAACAAACTAATAGGCTTTTTTTTGAGAGGGACAGTTGTAGGTTTAAAGAAAAATTGAGTGAAAAGTACAGAGGGTTCTCATCCACTCCCTTATTAACACCTTAAAGTCTCTGCTCTTGGTCACATCTTACGTTTGAATGATTTATTCATTGCGAATGATAAACCAGCACTGAAGTGTCATTGTCATCCGCAGTCTGTGGTCTCCTGTTAGGGTTTGCTGTTTGTGTTGTACATTCTATGGATTCTGACAGATGTGCATGCATCTACCATTATTATATCATACAGAATAGTTTCTTCATCCTATAATTTCCTTGCGCTCCAGCTACTCATCTCTCCCTCCCACCCCCTAAACTCTTGGCAAACACGGATATTTTTATTATCTCCATGGTGTTGCCTTTTCCAGAATGTCATATGGTTAAAATCATATAGAATGCAGACTTTTCAGAGTTACTTCTTTCACTTAGCAATCTGCATTTGTTTCCTCCGTTTCTTTTTCAAATGGAAGTATACTTAGTTTATAAGAAGGTCCCTCCATTTCTTTCTGTGACTTACAGCTCATTCCTTTCGAGCACTGTTTCATATCCCACTGTGTGGCTGTGCTGTGCTTTGTCCACTCACTCGTTGCAGGACACCTTTGTTGCTTCCCAGTTTTGGTAAATTATGAATAAAGGTGCTAGAAACATTCAAGTGCAAGTTTTTGTGTGGGTGTGTTTTCTATTCATCTGGGCAAATACCAGTGAGCATGATTGGTGGATTGGATGGTAAGAGTATATTTTGTTTTGTAAGAAACTGTCAAACAGTCTTTGAAAGTGTATCATTTTGTATTTCCACTAGCAGTGAATGAACATTCCTGTTGCTCTAGGGCCTTGTCAGCTCTTGTGTTTGTCAGTGGTTTGGATTTTAGCCATTCTAATAGATATCTTGTGGTATCTCATTATCATTTTACTTTGCAGTTCTCCAATTGTGAACATCCGATGGATCATGGAAAAAGCAAGAGAGTTCCAGAAAAAACATCTATTTCTGCTTTATTGACTATGCCAAAGCTTTTGACTGTGTGGATCACAATAAACTGTGGAAAATTCTGAAAGAGATGGGAATACCAGACCACCTGACCTGCCTCTTGAGAAACCTATATGCAGGTCAGGAAGCAACAGTTAATACTGGACATGGAACAACAGACTGGTTCAAAATAGGAAAAGGTGTACATCAAGGCTGTATATTGTCACTCTACTTATTTAACTTCTATGCAGAGTACATCATGAGAAACGCTGGACTGGAGGAAGCCCAAGCTGGAATCAAGATTGCCGGGAGAAATATCAATAACCTCAGATATGCAGATGACACCACCCTTATGGCAGAAAGTGAAGAACTAAAAAGCCTCTTGATGAAAGTGAAAGAAGAGAGTGAAAAAGTTGGCTTAAAGTTCAACATTCAGAAAATGAAGATCATGGCATCTGATCCCATCACTTCTTGGCAAATAGACGGGGAAACAGTGGAAACAGTGTCAGACTTTATTTTTTTGGGCTCCAAAATCACTGCAGATGGTGACTGCAGCCATGAAATTAAAAGACGCTTACTCCTTGGAAGGAAAGTTATGACCAACCTAGATAGCATATTCAAAAGCAGAGGCATTACTTTGCCAACAAAGGTCCATCTAGTCAAGGCTATGGTCTTTCCAGTGGTCGTGTCTGGATGTGAGAATNCAGATGGTGACTGCAGCCATGAAATTAAAAGACGCTTACTCCTTGGAAGGAAAGTTATGACCAACCTAGATAGCATATTCAAAAGCAGAGGCATTACTTTGCCAACAAAGGTCCATCTAGTCAAGGCTATGGTCTTTCCAGTGGTCGTGTCTGGATGTGAGAATTGGACTGTGAAGAAAGCTGAGCACCAAAGAATTGATGCTTTTGAACTGTGGTGTTAGAGAAGACTCTTGAGAGTCCCTTAGACTGCAAGGAGATCCAACCAGTCCATTCTAAAGGAGATCAGCCCTGGGTGTTCACTGGAAGGACTCATGCTAAAGCTGAAACTTCAGTACTTTGGCCACCTCATGCAAAGAATTGACTCATTGGAAAAGACTCTGATGCTGGGAGGGATTGGAGGCAGGAGGAGAAGGGGCCAACAGAGAATGAGATGGCTGGATGGCATCACGGACTCCATGGACATGAGTCTGAGTGAACTCCAGGAGTTGGTGATGGACAGGGAGGCCTGGCGTGCTGCAATTCATGGGGTTGCAAAGAGTCAGACACGACTGAGCAATAGTGTTTTGGTTTTTGTTTGTGCTGGCAGAATAGAAGTTTTAAATTGTGATGAAGTCCAATTTAGCGATTTTTTCCCCCTTAATTGAGCTGTTGGTGCTGTCTCTGAAAAGTCATTGTTAAACCCAAGGTCACCTAGATTTTCTCCTGTTACCTTCCAGGAGTTTTATTTTGAAATTATTTAGTTTATTATTTATTTATGGCTACTTGCAGCTTCCTCTAGTTGCAGCGAGTGGGGCTACTCTTCATTGCAGTGTGTGGGTTTCTCATTGGGGTGTCTTCTCTTGTCGCAAAGCACAGGTTCTAGATACACACAGGTTTTAGTAGTTCTGGCATGCAGGCTTGGTTGCTCTGCCACATGTGGAATCTTCCCAGATCAGGGACAGAACTCATGTACCTAGGGTTGGCAGATGCATTCTTTTTTTGTTTGTTTGTTTGTTTTTTGGCAGTTGCATGCTGAACCACTGGACCTCCAGTAAAGTCCATCTTCCAGGAGTTTTAAAGTTTTGAGTTAATTTTTGTGAAAGATATTGGTCTGTCTTTAGATTCAGTTTTTTTTTTTTTTTGCATGTAGATATCCAGTTGTTTCAGTAGCTTTTGTTGACAAGGCTTCTTTTTCCATTGAATTGTCTGTGCTCCTCTGTCAAAGATCAGTTAATGCTACGTGTCTGCTGTTTTCTCTTTTTCTTTAAATCTCTACTTCAGTTTGGATAGCTTCTATTACCCCATCTAAGTTCTCTAATGTTTTTCTGCTATAGTGTCCAATCTGCTTTTATGCCCATCCATTGAAGTTTTCAATTCACATATTTTAATTTGAAGTTCTCAAATTTCTCTTTGATTCTTTTTAATAGTTTCTGTATCTCTACTAAAATTCTGAATCTATTCCCTAATTACTTTAAATCTTTGAACATATTTCTGATAGCTGTTTCAAAACACTTGTCAGCTAATTTCAACCTCTTGATTATTCTTGGTCTGTTTCTTTAGACGTATTTTTCTCTTGATTATGGGTCACATGTTACTTATTCTTCACATGACTAGTAATTTTTGACATTGTAAATTATGGATGGCACATTATATTTTGTGATTTTCCTTTAAGGAGTGTAGGTTTTTTTCTGGTAGTTAATTTATGTAAGAAAACCTCCAAAACACCTCAGTTTAATTCTTGTAAGCTTTATAAAAATCTTTCTTAGGATTGTTTTAGAGTAGTCCTTAGAAAAGACCCTGATGCTGGGAAGATTGAAAGCAGGAGGAGAAGGGGATGACAGAGGATGAGACAGTTGGATGGCATCACCGACTTAATAGACATGAGTTTAAGCAAACTCTGGGAGATAGTGAAGGACAGGGAAGCCTGTCCATGGGGTCACAAAGAGTTGGGCATGACTTAGCGACTCAACAGCAAAAGAATAGCCCGCTTGCTGAGAGTGGTCGGATGTGTTCTCTCTAAAGTCTCTGAATGGCCAGGATTTTCAGGGTCTTAATGCTGGGTGGGTGGAACTGCTGTGTTTCCCAGCACTATGGGATCTCCATTCAGACCGTGATTCCTCAGTAAGTTGTTCTTCGTCAAGCCTTTTGGCATCTTGTCCTGTGTGCAACATAATATTTGAGCAAAGATTTAAGAAAACCTTTATGTGTGTGTTTCAAGTTCCTTTTTTTATGCCACGCCCTCGTCTCCAGTATTTTACCCCTCAGATTCCAGCTGGCTGAGCAGAACTCCAGTCTTTGTGTCCTCGGCTCGCTGAGACATCCGTGGTCTGCTTGGGCTCCATCTCCTTGCAGGATCTGGACAGCAAGTTCACAGAGACAGCCAGGGCAGCATGAGGCCCCTAATGCCCTCCTTCGTTTCTCTCCTTCTGTTATCCAATATCTAAGAGCAGTTGTCTCATATATTTTGTACAGTTTTCTAGTCATTGACAGCAAGAGGGCTAGGGGCTAGTCTGATACCAGTTACTTTGTTACAGTTGGCAGGAGTGCAATCATTTTTTGAAGAGCAATTTAATAAAATAATGTTTTTGTAGAAGAGAAATGAATTGCAAAGTATTATCTAGCCAGAAGCATCTAGGGTCATCGAATGGGATGAGAGAAATAGTAGAACGTTTTGGTTTGGTTGATGCTTAGGAAAAATGCCTTATTTCTCCTACCCTCCTGGCCCCCCTTTCCCAGGCCATGGACGTTTAGAGGGCTGACATCTGAGTTGGGGGGTGGGGGGAGTTGAGAGGAAAGGGGAAAAGTAACCACGCCTGTTGCCTTTAACTTAAGAAAGGTTTCCGTCCTAATGAGCCAGTATGGTTCATTAGGAGACCCCAGGAAATGTGGGGCAAATACACAGCACCTGTTTGTTATCTCTGACCACTGAGCTCACATCCCCATCAGGGTGCTGTGGTGAGGTGGATGGTGGCTGTGACCTAGAAGATTCAGAGGTCAGGTCCCAGAACCTCACCATCCCACACAGTCTCCTTTGGCCCACAGAGAAGGATAAAAAAAGCCAGAGGGTCAGGGCCTGATAGACGAGGAGACAGGAGGGTAAGGGGCAGAGATGGGAGCTGGGGGCCCAAGGCTCTGCTGAGAGTGCAGCTGGAACTCTGACGCTTATTTGCAGTTGGTTGAGCACTACCGTGTGCCCAGGCCTGGGAGAGGGTAACTTTCTCCTTTGGGGACAGGATACTATATTGAACTCTCCTAACTAGTATAGAAAATCAGGTGTATTCAAGACAAAGCTTCCTGGGACAGTCTGTGGAAATACCAGAGGCTTCTCTTCTGGGGCGAGTACCCCCATGTAGCTGAGTGCCCAGCTTTACTTACCCTGAGAGAAGTTTCTATCTTGGTGGGTGGGCTGGTGGAAACAGGCCTTTCCAGTGTCAGAAAAGGCTTGATCTAGGCTCTGAGCCACATCCCATGGGGCTGTCAGTGGGAGTCTTGGGATTCCTTTGGGAAGGGGACTCTTTGAGCTTGCGCCATCTCTCCTGCCTTCCAAGTTTCTGGGCCCTCACTCCTTTAGAGGACTGACCCACTCCTCTAGAGGGCTGACCCCTGCCACTAGGCCAAGGAAGATCTTCTTTGTCTGAGAAACTCCTCCGAAACTGATTTGCCTGCCTGCCTCTCAGGCACAGCTCTGAAGTTCCTGGCAAATTATTTTTAGGAAGCAAAAAAGCAGGCAGATGGAATCCACCAAGTTGATCATCGGGTATGGCGTCTCCAAATTTCTTGATTAAAAAATTTAGGCAATTAAATTAGAAACAGCTTATAGATATTTTTCTACCTTGGGAAATCTGAATTTTTAAGATGCTGGTAAATGCAAGCTTTGAATCCAGGCTGCTAGGTTGGTTCAGCAGAACAGTTTCTACCACAGTAGATGGCTTCTTGGTATAAAGTTGAAAAGAAAAAAAAAAAATAGACCCCAGAATGGCCTCTCTCAAAAACAGCAGTTCTGTGTGGAGAACCCAGGGTGCAGGGATGAAGGTGTATTGCAGCCCCATGCTGCAGAAATAGAACAGGAGAGCCATAATCAGAGACGTTCCCACCCACCCAGCTCTGCAGCGGGCAATAGTGGGTTTTGCCAGACAAAGAAGTCTTAAATAGGGGTTTTTAGGAACATCCAGACTAGAGTTTCTCACCATGACATTTCGTTGCTTAGAGAGGTTGCTGGGGTGGTTTGGTAAGTTTTCAAGATAAAGCAACACTTGGATTATCACATTCCCGAATCATGACTAAGAAGATTCAGGCTGTCTAAATAAAGGGAAACAATCTTATTTAGTGGCCTCCAAATGTAATTAAATTGTCAAGTCAGTAATTTTCTAAATGTGGACACCTCATGCGTGACTAACACCTTCGTTCCCCAATCAAAACACACTAAAGGAAGGAAGAAAACAAAACAAAACAACATAGAGATTGCAAAATGCCCTCCTAAGAATTCAGCCTTGAACTCTGCATGTGTGGGACAGATTTCTAACCAAGTTGGTCGTTGCTGAGAAAGTCTCTCTTCTTTTCATGAAGCTGGCCGAATGCTGATCAGAATTTTGACCCAGGCAGCAGGCGGGGCTCCCCCATAAAGGAAAATGAAAAAGTTGTAGCCACAGCCCAAGCTGAAAAGCAGAGGTACCAGGATCGACCTTGGGTGTCTGCCTCTGGGGCCTGCCGTACCCCAGGCGTTATTGCCAGTAGCAGGAGCTTTTGCCACGTGAACATTTGGTGGTTACTGGTTTTCCTCCAGCACAGAAGCCTGCAGGCTTTCAACTAGGGAGTAGCATGTGCCTGTGGGTCAGGTCAGAGAGATGGGGAGAGAAGGACAGGCAGGAGAAATTCCGATCTGTAGCCCTAGCTCTGAAATAACTTGGGAAACAGCAGAGTGTGGTGAGAGGCAGCGTCCAGTCCCTCTGTGCTTAGAGGGGGCTGTGTCCAGTACTGACCTCCCTGTAAGAGACAGCCAAGCTGTGGGGAGGGGTCCATTTCAGCAGGAGGCTAAAGAAAGGGCCAGGCTGTTTACTGGGCTCATCTCATGAAAGGAGTCGGAAATTGGCAGAAATTTCAAATTCTGACTGCGGGACTGAGCTATTTCTGTTGAAAACATTTGAATGACTTTCTCCCCATCCCCCACCCCCTTCTTCCACAATGTCAGATGGGCACACTTCCAGGCCTGCCTCCGCACCCAGCCAGCCTCCCGAAAGCCGCCTGGCGCTCTCTCTGCTGAAACCGCGAGGAGCCCGGCTGCATAAATGGCCCGGCAGAGCTCTGTGAGCGCTGGGGTTTAATATGCACTTGACCTCTTTGTCTTTCAGAAATGAAATTTATTGAGTTTGGATTCCAGTGCCCCCGGGCCCCCACTAACATCTAATTAACCAGACCACACTTTGACTTCAAAAGTGCAGGGAAATGAGGAGATGTATTTGCTGCAGTAACCTCGAGGGAGGGGCTGGGGAGCTGAGCCAGGGATCTTTTGAAGTGTCTGTGTTGGTGGTCTGCCATCCTGCCAGAATGCCAGATAAGCAGGTTGGCCTTCCTTTTTGCTGTCTTCCCTCCACCCCCCAGTAAAGAGCGATTATCTTTCCTTTTGTTGCCATTGACCCTTCTTGGCCTAAATTTCCCAGGCTCTGAATCTGAGCTCCTTTGATGCACCAGCAGATGAGGGGGCAGCCAAACATATCCCTCGCCTCAAATTGTCTCCTACTGCCTTGCCACTGTACTCGAATCCCCACCACAAAACTGCTTCTTTATCATCAGGGCAATGTGTCTAGGAAACACCATGAAAATACATCATCAGAGACAAGGTACTGCATTCATCCCTGAGAAGGAGAATCATGACTTATTGGACTGCAGTTTGAGAACTACGATTCAGTCCAATTCCCTATTTGCAGGCTGCAAAGATAGGAGAAGAGAGGCAAGGGAGGCAAAATTTGACATTTGTCTGAAGTAACTAAGAATAACTGCCTCTGGGGATCCTAACCTGGGAGGATGCTGAGCATGGCTCACCCTTGAGAGATGGGCTACTCCTCACTGGAATGGACCAGCAGGGCTTCCTGGGGGCGTGGAGAGTGTGTTGAGACCTTGACTACAGATCCTGGAGGCAGGTCGGGGCAAACACAGCCCCGCTTACCTAGGTAGAGGACTAGGTAGTTGGTCAAATGCAATGCGCAGAGGCTTGTGGGCACTTGAGTTAGGTCATGGTGCTTTCCAAGGAGGTCCCATCCCATCAGGTAAGTGGGGTGAAGCAGGAAAAAGGTTGGGGAACACAAGCGTGAGGTCACAGTTGTTTGGCAGATAGATGAGGTAACAATCATAAGTCCCTTAACCCAGGGGTGAGTCTACAGTATATGTTTAACAAATGGTCTCATTCATCACAGTTACTATATTCAGATACTGCAAATGAGGGGAAAGGAGACATTTCAGAGCCTGGGTGAGAGGGACAGAGAGAGGGAGGGATGGAGATGAAGACCAAGGACAGGGCAGAAGTCAGGGACTCAGAGAAGGTAGAGGTGACGCCTGGTGAACCGCGAGGGACAGGTTTGGGAAGCTCCAGTCTACCCTGGGAAGAGGAGGGAAGAGGCACGGGGACAGGTGGCCTGCTCTTTGCCTCCAACAAGTGTCACGTGGTCAGGGACCATTTCTGTAGCTACGGCATGTAGCAGCTTCTCAGTGCAGAGTAGGAACTGGAAGTGGACATTGAAACCCTGCCCTTATCTCCTAATGCTTATCGTTTAAAGGTCACTTGGCCTGCTTCCCAGCTGCCAGTTTCTACATTTCTTTGCCTAAAGCCTTTCTGAGTTTGCTGAAGCCTACTTTATCTCACTGAATGGAAGACCAGAAGTGGGAAAATTAACACCACAGGAAAAGCAGCCTTCAGTCAATGGCTGGTGTGTAAAATACCCCATACCCTAGCTTCTTCCCCTCGTACAGTGAGTTTCTGAGGTCACCATAGGGGGAACTTGATAACTCATCCTTTCTTGGCCACCTTCCTTTTCTTCACTAACTTTGTGCTCCTGTCCGGATGTTTACTTCACTTCCCAAATAGATGGCTCGCACTTGAATTCTTATCTGAGGGTCTGCTTCTGGGAGAATCCAAACTAAGCCAGGTCCCAGTAGCTGCTTACTGGATACTGGATAAATATGTGAGCTGGGACCCAGCCAGAGTCACTGCTGCTTTGCCTTTACTGCTGTTGGCATTCCTGAAATGTCCTGGGCACAGGTAGCAAATGGGGTGTCCACAGACTCAGAAACACACCTCCCAAGTGTCCCAGGAACTCCACGCTTTGTTCCCAGACTTCTCCCTGTGTCTTTATCTTACTCCTCTTTCTGACCCAGTCAAGACGAGAAGATGCTTTCTGCTGTATCTCTCGGCCTATCCTTGGCTGTTCTGCTTGGTGATCTCTCTTCTATCAAGAAAGAAACTTCCCTTCATCATTTATTTCAGAGGTTGCCTCCTCTCCATCTCTCATCCTTAATGATTCTTTAATGGAATTAGTCAAGAAGTCCATCATGTCTTTGTGGTTTAATCTCCGATAAAGGATGAGAAGATGGGATAACAGCGCCTGTTGTGCAAAACAAAAAGACCTGCATTTAGGAGAGATGACCCAAATAAAGAGATGCAATCAGGGCATCTAGGGAATCCAAGCTGCCACTGGGCCCTTCCTTTGAGAAATTTGTTAACAGTCTCCAAGTCTTGTACAATTAGATGACAACATTTATTTGCAAATAGGAAGGGTGATGGTGGCAGCGCCATAATTCAAGACTTCAGTAAGTAGCTCAAGCCCAGCATCAGAATGGATCCATTGCCACTTAATCTTCTGCCTGGTTTTCACATTTTTGCATTTATATTGGGGGTGTAAGTGACAAAATAGAGCATGTGACAGGCCAGGTTGTTGTCAGCTTCATTCTCGATTGCCAATCGCTCTGGTTTTTGATAAGATAATTGCTCTATTTTGTGTGTGTTTCTTGCTTCTTGTGTGGCAAATTGGGTGATGTCGGGGCTGTCCCTGGAGCATGTCACCTCATGAATTTGCAGAGCGGAGGAGTAGATAGTGTTTGCTTTGTTACATGAGGTTGGAAGCTTCCCAGTTAGGCAAAGAACATTCCAGAAACTCCAGGCTGTCAGGTCCTCTTGTTCATCTTATAATCATAGGTCAGATTGCCTCCCTAGCATCACCATAACCTATCACCCCCTCTATCAGAGGGAGAATATAATTCATTGTCCAAACTAAAACCCTTTTGAGGATGAAAGGGGGCACTATGACTGATTATCCTAGGATGACAGCTATAAATTTGGTAAATTGGGACATACAGTCACGCTCTCTTCTCTGCTTCTACAGCCACTGTGATGGGGAGCTTCTTTAAACTGACAAAGTATATATGTAAAAATCTGTTTTTTTTTAAACCCATACTTAATAAATAAATATACATTCATTTTAAAGTTAAGATAACAAGGATGTCTTTTTTTAACCTTTTGTTTTCACTATTATATTGGCAGTCTAAACCGGTATAGTAAAAGAAGAATATGATACAGAAGGCATAAGGATTGGAAAAAAGAAACAAGACTACCATTTTTATGGACAGTCGTGATTATCTATAAAGAAAACCCAAGAGTCTTTAAAGATCATAGCTGGAGTTAATGAGAATTCATTAAGTTTGTTTGATATAAGATCAATATCCCAAAATCAATTGTATCATGTCCATTAGCAAGAGGCCATTAAAACACTACTTACAATAGCAGCACAAAAGTAACATGTCTAGGAGTAAATGTAATGGAAGCTGGATTAGATCTCGGAAAGAAAATAACACTTAAAGAAAACCTAAATGACCAGAGAGCTATACCATGTTCAAGGATAATATGAACTCTATATTGAAAAGGTGTTGGTTCTCCCCAAATTAGCTTATAAATTTAGTAACAGTTCCAATAAAACTCTAACAAGGCATTTGTGGAACTCCTTGGGCTTATTCTAAATTGGATATAGGATAACAAAGGGCAAAGAACAGCTTTTGGACACTTGGAGAAGAAGGGCAAAGAGCAGCTTTTGGACACTTGGAAAAGAATAAGGTGAATATTCACTCTGTCAGACACCAAGACTTGTTATAAAGCTATAGTAATTAAGAAAGTATAATATTCTTATGGGGCCAGATAAACAAATAGAACAGAAGAGAGGATCCAGACAAGCACCTGCACAAACCTACTAGCGACAGAGATGGCACAGCAGACCAATGAATGATGTGGGGGTGATTAATTATCCATACCAAAAACAATCAGATTAGCAACTCGTACAAAAAAATAGATTCCAGGTGAATTAAACACCGAAAAAACAAAACTTAAAAAGCCTTTAGTGATGATTTAGAAGGATATCTTCATGAGCTCAGTGTAGGAAATTTTTTTTTTAATTTGAGGTGCACAAAATTGGATTAATCATAATCCTTGGTTTATCATTCTTGTTTCAGTTTGCTTTTATTTTGTTACATTCAGCTATTATTAATAGTGCAATAGGCACCTATGAAACCACCACCTAAAACAAAAACTAGGGCCTTGAGATAATAACCTACACCTAAAAGGATGCCTGCTGCATCCCATCCCCTTGTCTCTGTTTCCCAAGGAAACCATCATTCTGAACCATATGCCCGTTATTCTGTTTATTTTCCCTTTATATAGTTTTATTCCAATAAGTTTTCCTAAAAGTGTATGTTTTTGTTTAATTGTTTTTCACTTTCTAAAAAGGTATCATGCTGCTTTCAATCTTCTGGGAATTACTTTATTTTATATTATATTGCTAAGATTTTTCCATATAATTATGTTGCACAGTAGTTAGTTTGATTGTTTTATAATATTTCATGTGTGAATATCTCCCATTTTATTTGCTCTCCCAGTGATAGGCATTTGGTTGTTTTTAGGATGTTTGCTTTTATGAGTGATGCTGTGATAAGCATTTTCGTACTGTCTCTATTGTACCTATGCAGTAGTTTACCTTGGGTATCCTTAGGGGTAGAAAAAGATTTCTCAAAAAGATACAAAATGCATTGAGTATTGAAAAAGGATTGGTAACGTGACTTTATTAAAACTGAGAACTTTGGTTTTTCAACAGACATCTTAAAGCAAATGACAAGACAAGTTATAAAGTGGGGGAAGATATCTGCAGTATGCACAGCCTAAAATGATTTAGTATCAAGAATATGAAATAGAGCTTATAAATCAAAAAGGAAACTACAAACTACCAAATTAAAATGGGTAATAAAGGACATGAACTAACAGTCTTCATAAAGGACTACATAGAAGGCCCATATATACGTGGAGATATTTCACATTTCTTTAACATCCGTGATCTGGGAAATGTAAATTAAAGTTGCAATGAGATTAATTTTATCCACTTAACTGGCAAAATTAAAAGTGTGAAAATATCTAGTATCAGAGTGGATCTTGGGCCTTAGGATCTCTGCGACATTGCCCTGTTGGGATAATAATTTTAGAAAACACTTTGTCTTTATTTCCTTAAGTTAAACATGCATACATGCATACAGGTGAACCTCATTTTATCCTGCATTAGCTTTGCAGATGTTGTGTTTTTACAATTGAAGATTTGGGGCAACCCTGTGCTGAGCAAGTCTATTGGCACCATTTATCCAACAGCATTTGCTTATTTTGTGTCTGTCACATTTTGATAATTCTCACAATATTTCAAAATTTTTCATCATTATTTACATTTGTTGTCATGTTTGTGATCTTTGATGTTATTTTGCAAAAAGATTATGATTTGATGATGGCTCAGTTAACTTTTTTTTAACAATAAAGCATTTTTAAATTAAGGAATGTATATATATATACATTTTAAGACATAATGCTGTCGCACACATAATAGACTATAGTATAGTGTAAACATAACTTTTAGGATAATTTTAGAAAACACTTTGTCTTTATTTCCTTAAGTTAAACATGCATACATGCATACAGGTGAACCTCATTTTATCCTGCATTAGCTTTGCAGATGTTGTGTTTTTACAATTGAAGATTTGGGGCAACCCTGTGCTGAGCAAGTCTATTGGCACCATTTATCCAACAGCATTTGCTTATTTTGTGTCTGTCACATTTTGATAATTCTCACAATATTTCAAAATTTTTCATCATTATTTACATTTGTTGTCATGTTTGTGATCTTTGATGTTATTTTGCAAAAAGATTATGATTTGATGATGGCTCAGTTAACTTTTTTTTAACAATAAAGCATTTTTAAATTAAGGAATGTATATATATATACATTTTAAGACATAATGCTGTCGCACACATAATAGACTATAGTATAGTGTAAACATAACTTTTAGGTACACTTGGAAACCAAAATATTTGTGTGACTCACTTTACTGTGATATTCACTTTATTGAGGTGGCCTGGAACCAAACCTACAGTATTTATTGTAGGAAGATTATTTACCACTGAGCCACCAGGGAAGCCCCTGTGTGTGTGTGTGTGTGTGTGTGTGTATGTGTATACACATATACATACATATATATATACGCATATACACAAGCACATATATATTTACACACACACACATACATCTCACACACATACATATATATACATACACACACACACACACACACACACACACATATGTTTATGCTACAAGGCACAAAAGCCCAAGCCATAAAAAAGGTCAAAAGTTTTTATTAACAAATATTTATTTTAAGCCTCTATTATTAAAAGACACCTTTGAAAGTGAGCGGCCAACTGCTTAGGAGGAGATGCTTGCAATAATATTACGAATAAAGGACAGGAGAATGTGGAAAGAACTGCTGTAAATCAGCTAGAAAACAAAAACCATTGTGGAAAAGTGGGCCAAAGGCATGAATGGGCAAACTAGGGAAGAACACAAACAGCTGATAAGCAAATACAGCTCAAGCTCACAAGTCATCAGAAAAAAAATGCAAATGAAAACTGTAATAAGATACTCTTTCATACTCATCAGATGAACAACAACAGCAGTGTGTCCCAGTACCAAATGTTGAGAATTTGGTGCCACGGAACTGTTTTACATCGCTGCTGGGAGTATAAATTAGTAAAAGCAATTAGGGAAAAAAAAATTGTAAATTTTCAGAAAAATGTAACATGCATAAACCCTTAGGCCTAGTTATTCCATCCTTAGATGGAAACTGGAAAAACTCTCATGTGAGTTCACAAATGTGTGCAAGACAATTCCTGACCACAGTGTACAATAGTGTCAAACTGAAACACCCTCCCCAACCATAAAACAATGAATAAATTAGCTGAGTAATTGTCATAATGGAATACTCTGCAGAAGGGGTCAGCAAACCTTTTCTGTAAAGGGTCAGATAGAAAATGTGTTAGGCTTTGAAGGGCATGCAGTCTCTATCATAGCTATCCAACCCTGCTGTTGTAGTGGGAAGCATTAATAGACAATACTTATATGAACAAGTGTGACGTGTTCCGATAACAGTATGAAAACGTGGTTAGTGGATTTGACACTTGGGCCAACTTCTCTAAAGAAATGAGAGTGAGTCCACTAAAGTGACATCTGTCAACATGGATGAGTTTCACCAACACGAGGCTGAGTGAAGAATAAGTTGAAGAAGAACTTGTCTGTCTGAGATGGGTTCTTTACAATTGCACCACCTGGGAAGTAGCAGACTGAATAAAGAAGCATGCTCACCAAAGTGGGTGGGCATCAGCTAATGCACCGAGGGCCGGAAGAGAATAAAAAGGCGGAGGAAAGGAGAATTTACTCTGTCTGCTTGAGCTGGGACATCCGTCTTCTCCTGTCCTTGACATCAGCGTCCCTGGCTCTCACGCCGTCACACTTGGACTGAGGGGTACTGTTGTCTCTGCTGGTTCTCAGGCCTTCTGGTTTGGATCAGCACTACCTTGATGGCTTTCCAGGGCCTCCAGCTTACAGATGGCAGATGGAGGGACTTGTCAGTCTCCCTATTTCCATGAGTCAATCCTTCAAAATCAATCTCTTTTTTATGTATCTGTATTTATCCTATTGGGGCACAAGTGTATATAGTAAAGTATGAAGAAGTGCATGTGATGATAGACACCAGGTTCAGGAGAGCAGTTCATTTGGGGGTGGAGGTAAGGTTAGAGTGCTGAACTAGGGGCAGGGGCAGGGGACTTCAGCTATACTAATACAGCTTGATTTCTTAAGTAGGATAATAGATGTCTGAGTTGGTAGTATTTCTTACACCTTTTTGTGTATCTTAAACATATCATGTATGAATGTGAGAGTTGAACTATAAAGGAAGCTGAGTGCCGAAGAATTGATGCTTTTGAACTGTGGTGTTGGAGAAGACTCTTGAGAGTCCCTTCAACTGCAAGGAGATCCAACCAGTCCATTCTAAAGGAGATCAGTCCTGAGTGTTCATTGGAAGAACTGATATTGAAGCTGAAAGTCAAATACTTTGGCCACCTGATGCGAAGAGCTGACTCATTGGAAAATACCCTGATGCTGGGGAAGATTGAAGGCAGGAGGAGAAGGGGGTGACAGAGGAGGAGATGGTTGGATGGCATCACCAACTCAATGGACATGAGTTGGGTAAACTCCGGGAGTTCGTGATGGACAGGGAGGCCTGGGGTGCTGCGGTCATGGGGTTGCAAATAGTTGGACCCGACTGAGCAACCGAACTGAACTGAACTGAAACATATAATATGCTTAAAAACTATACAAGAGACTCCTAAAGAAGAAATGGCTTCCTTACTGTGATTCCATATTACTTTATGGTGTGTCCCTGTGTCTGCCTAGACCTGCCTCCTTGTCCACATCCATGAAGCCCTGCTCAAGCTCTCCAGGAGTGAGGGCCTCTTTATCAAATGGTCCTTCTTTCCTTGTCTCTTTTGCTTCCAGAAGACCAGGAAGCAGAGCTAGAACTTTTTGTGGATGGTTTCTGTTATGATTTCCTGGCACCAGATGCTCTAGTTTGTCTGTACCAGTGCCAGCGGGGTTGAATGGTTTGGGAAGCCAGGGCAAATTGGAGCGTGGCTGAGTGTGAGTGGTCTCTGGCTTCTCTCAGATGAAGGGGTCTCACCCTTGGAGGCTGTCTCTAGCTCTCTGGTCTCTCCTTAGCATCTTTGTGGAGCCCAGCCAGTAATCACTGGGGAGTCAAGGCTTTTGGACTTTAGGCAAGTGGTTTGACTTCTCTGAGTTTGTTTCCTCAGTTGAAAATGAGGAATCATAAACCTGTGCCCCGTGTTGCTTTCTGCAAACATGAAAAGGGACACTTTGTGCAAAGAAGATGGCAGCCATTCCCACTCCAGGTTCTAAAGAGAGAAGAGTGCACCTTATATTCCTTGAAGCACATACCCTCCAATAGCAAGTTGCAGGGAGGATTCAGTCTCTCCCTCCTTTTAGGTAATTGCAATACAGAGCCATGTTATATTTTCTCTTTGCCTTTTTGGGTTCCCTACCCACGTTCCACCCATTGGCTCTACGAATTTGACTATTTCAGATATCTCATGTGAGTGGAATCAGGCAGTCTTTGTCTTTCTGTGATTGACTTCTTTCACTTAGCATAATGTCTTTAAGTTTCATGCATGTTGTCCCAGATGGCAGTATTCCCTTCTTTTTAAAGGATGCATAATATTCTTGTGTATGTATGTGTGTGTGTGTATGTGAACATATATATTCAGACACACAGAGGAATGTCATTGTGTGACACTGGACATTTAGTCTGTGTCTGCATCTTGTCTGTTTCAGTCAAGCAGAATGAATCAGCTCTAAAGATCTGCTGTATGCCATTGAACCTGTAGTCAACAATACATTGCACAGTTAAATTTTTGTTAAGAGGGCAGATCTCACATTAAGTATTCTTTCCACACACATGCAAAACCACTGAAGGAAAGGGGGTGGAGCTGGAAGCACAGAATTTAATCATGTTTCTTTCAGAGCTTTCTGTCTTGAGAAGATTTATTTCTGCCATGATTACAGTTCTTTCCTTTTCTCTTCACTGTAAATGAGATCTTTTTCTTCTCTTCCAAATTTTTACACTTTGTCAGGAGGTGTTGTCATTATGATTGGTTTTTTAAAGTCTGGTAAATCTAGCATTATATTATAGAATCACAACATTAGAGAAATCTTTAGAGGGCATTTCATGCGTGCAGAGGGAATCTACTGTAGCTGTTCTGGGAGGTGAGCCTTGGTTTTTGATTGCTTCTAGTAATAGAGAACTCACTATCTGCAGAGGAAGCAGGACTTTGAATTCCTTTTCACATTGCTGGGGAGGCAGGAGACCTGTGTTCTAGCACCAGCTCCATCACCAATTGGCTGAGCAACATTGGGCAAAATTCTCTTTTCTGTGCCTTAGTTTTCTTATCCATCTGCAAAATGGGATCATTTCTGTTGAAAGATAGTTGAAACTGAGCACCAGATCACAAAGCTCAGTTGCAAACTGAACATCAGATCTTCCTCTGAGACCAGGCAGGGCTGGGAGCTTTCTGTGGGGAAGAACTGAATTTTTTCTTTTATTTAAAATTCTTTTTTTTCCTGGTTATAGAAATAAATGTGTTCATTGTTAAAAAAAAAAATTAGGAAATCACCTAAGAGCATTAGGCAGAAACCAAAAATTGTCCTAAGTCCTACCAACAAGGGATGACGCCTGTTTACAAACTAAGCTATAAAAGACCTAGTCATCTTAATAAAAGTGATTAAAGCAGGATAATAGTACTAAACAATGCTACAAGGCAGCATTAATAGCAGCAGAAACCAAGCCTTTCTCTAAACTTTACATATTTTAATCTCATTTAATTCTCACAATGGAGACCATTATCTCCGTTTTATAGATGAGGGGATTCTTGCTCAAGGGGTGGCAGAGTTTGTGCTCTTGACCACTAGGTCAAATTTAATATGGAATTTTGAACCTGTCCTTTCAAAACATCATGCCCTGTACATTTTACCTTATAAAAAAGATGTCAGTGAGTAAGGTGTAACAGCCTCTTGGATTCTGCAACAGGCAAGGTGGAATGGGTATGCTTATGGTTGACCTGCTACCTGAGCTCAGCCACCTTCCAATGAATGCCTGTACCAGTGGTGTACTTTTTTTTTTTTTTTTTCTTTTTGACTGTGCAGCATAGCTGCTGCTGCTGCTAAATTGCTTCAGTCCTGTTCAACTCTGTACAATCCCACAGACGGCAGCCCACCAGGCTCCTCCGTCCTTGGGATTCTCCAGGCAAGAATACTGGAATGGGTATCCAGTTTCTTCTCCAGCAGCACAGATTGCAGGATATTATAAAAATTCTGTTTTAAAACCATTCAAAATAAAATTGAAACTGCTGTTGCTGCTGCTAAATCGCTTCAGTCGTGTCCGAATCTGTGTGACCCCATAGATGGCAGCCCACCAGCCTCCTCCGTGCCTGGGATTTTCCAGGCAAGAACACTGAGTGGGTTGCCATTTCCTTCTCCAATGCATGAAAGTGAAAAGTGAAAGTGAAGATGCTCAGTCATGTCCGACTCTTCACGACCCCATGGACTGTAGCCTACCAGGCTCCTCTGTCCATGGGATTTTCCAGGCAAAAGTACTGGAGTGGGGTGCCATTTCCTTCTCCAAAATGGAAACTAATATTCATAATATAAAAACAGGCAAATTTAGATCTTTCTGTAATTTGTGACAAATGATGTTTTATAAAGCGAAAAAGCTTGATTTGTTAGCAACTAGATTAAAAATTGACATTTGATATCATGTTTAGATTTGGGACCTAATTGCATATTTAACGGGATCCAAAATTTAACAATACATTGCAGCACAAGAAATAGGCATACACTGTTTTTAAGACCTGACATTTAAAATGCCTGAAATTTCTCTTAAAATTGTTCTTAAAAGTAATTTGTGTCCTGTTCCCAAAACATGATAAGAGAGAAGGGTTTGCAAGCCTGCCTCTACTAATAAGACACTTTGGGCTGTAGATGTTTTTTATTTCTAATAAGTATAAAAAGTCAGTTGGACAGAATGATTACTCTCTTTCCTCTTTAGAAAATGACTTTTGAAGTTGTGGAGACTTCTTGATAAGTTCCTTTAGAATTTTGTTCAGATGAACGCAGTTTCTAGATCTGGCTGAAATGGTCTGAAGGTGAATTTTCCAGGATTGCCTCCCTTTACGTTGCTCTCACGTTTCCACGTCCCAGGGTGAGAGGGCCTGGTGTTCAACCTCTGCCTGGTGTTTGACCTCATGTCCAGTTGGCCTCTGCTGACCTCTGCACAGGACTCCCTGGCCAGCCTAAAGGCTCTTGAAGCATACTGCTTTAAAGAAAAAAACTCCCACATTTGAGTGATAATTTTTTTAATTAATTTTTTCTTTTGCTGCACCACATAGCATATTGTATCTTAGTTCCCCAAACAGGGATTGAACCCACACCCCTTGAATTGGCAGCATGGAGTCTTAACCACTGGATTACCAGGGAAGTTCTTGACTGATATTTTTGATTGTTGCTTTTTAAGGGATAAAATCGAAACAGACAGTTTTATTATTATAATGACAGAAAATCCTGGAATCCATTTGTGAACCCTGGGTGGAGACTGAACCCTTGACTGGAAGATGGTCATTTGGATGAATGTCCCCTCTAGCCCTTTGCTGGGTATTCTGTGTTTCCTTTGGACACAGCCTGCTGGAGATGGAGGCCTAATTTATTTCAAGATCCCCATTCAGAAACTTTTCAGGAGTAGGAAGTAGCAGGGTTTTGGGGGGGTCAAAGACCCTAGATCTCTGCAACCATAGCTATTTTCTCTCTCTCTGTCTCAGTTTCCTCATGTGCACAACAAAGGCATAGAACTACTTGACCTTGACTCATGGTCGGGGAATGGATTCTCTCACAAGACAAGCGCCAAGTTCCTTGTTCACCCATCTCACGGCAGCATAATTCTAGACAGCCATCAGTTTCTTTGGAAAAACCCCATGGAGATTCACCTCAGATTGGGACTTGAACCCATGGGACAAAACCCAAGGTCTTCCAACAGATTACATACCTGGTTTCACAGCCTAACAAAGCTCAGGTTCTTGATGTCTTATCTCAGAAAGAATTCAGTGAGAGACAAAGTGATAGGTAAGAAGTAGATTTATTTAGAGAGAAACATACTCCATCTCAGAAAGTGAGAGTGGCCTCAAAGTGTGGTGTCTTTGGCTTTTATGGGCTGGGTGATTTCATAGGCTAATGAGTGAGTGGATTATTCCAACTATTGTGGGGTGTGCTCAGTGGCTTCAGTTGTGTCTGAATCTTTGCAACCCCCATGGACCATAGCCCCCCAGGTTCCCCTGTCCATGGGATTCTCCAGGTGAGAATACTGGAGTGGGTTGCCATTCCCTTCTCCGGGGGATCTTTCCAACCCAGGGACTGAAACCACACCTCTTACATCTGTCTTCTGCATTGGCAGGCAGGGTCTTTACCACTAGCACCACCAGGGGTGCGGCGGAGAGTTCTAGGAGTTGGAATTCCACTCCCCACTTTCTGGTCTCTGATGGTTGTCCTTGGAGCTGTCATGGCACCTGTGACAGGTGTCATTTAGCTTGCCGGTGTGTTACAGTGAGCCTCCATGGGCTCAAAGTCTAGTGGAAGTTGACCCGTCCACCGTCTTGCACCCACTTGGTTCTCATCAGTTTATGTTGGGCCCTCAGGCTACATCATTCTTTCAAAGGTTGTGCCCTGGCCCCTCCCCTCCTGTTTCAGAGAGGCTTCTATGCGGGCAGCCAACTTTGCTTGAAGAAAGTTTCAGAGAGAGGCTAAGCTGCCATTTCTACTCTCATTCTCCCTGATGAACAGTGAGCTGCCTTGAGGCTGTGGTTTTAGGGACACCAAGACCCCAGGAAATCCCCGTTATCTTTTTGCTGATTTGAAGCTGTCTTTAATGAACCATCTTTTTTCTTCATGGGGAGGAGAGAGGCAGAGACAGAGTGAAATTTGTGTCTTTTCAGCAGGATGAATTGATAGAGAAAGAAAGAATCAAAATGAAACTCACAGTTTGGGTTTTGCTTCCTTAGGAACCAGAGTTGGGTCAGCCTTCTGGGGTGAAGGATTCTTCTTGGAATCTTCCAGACTATGGACAACCTGGAAGCCTTCTCCTTTGGTTTCACACCTGCAACTCTAGTTCTGGCCTCTAGAGGGTGTGGGACCCAAACTCCAGGGCCTTGGACCAGAAGCCCGTTCTGGAATTCTTGAATGATCTTGTGGGAGAAGTTCCCGGGAGCTGGAATTATGTCGCTTGCCTGAGTTCACAGCTGGGGAAAACAAGGCCTAGAGAAGGGAACTCATTCAGGGTCACACAGCTTAAAGACAGAGCCAGGGCAGGAGCTCATGTCCACTGGCCCTGAGTTCAGGCCTCTGCAAACCCTGATGTTGGGGAAGTGGGGCCCTAGGGAGGAGATGTCCCCAACCTGTCACCTGTCCACCCCATTCCTCAGCTACTTTGTTCATTGTGAAGGTTTTGGGCTTGGAGTCATCTGAAATAACTAAATAATTCCTTTAAGCTAGAAGCCCCCAAGACCGAGACCTAGGCTCTCAGGCCTGCAGGGAACTTAGGAGCACTCTTGATTTGGAAAAATCTGGGGAGCACAGGAGATGCAGGGTCTTCTGCTCCAGATGAACTTCTCATTCAGGGAAGGATTCCCAGAGGAGGTGGCACTTGAACCTGAATCAAGAGGTGAGCCTGTGTCAGGGGCAGATGGCATAGTCTGGAGCAGGTGGGTGGTGGAAGTGTGGGGACCAGACGTGGAAGGTGGTCCTGCCATGGTGGGCACAGCACCCCATGCCAAAGAGGAGGTGCTTTTCCATACAGGCCACCAGGAGCCACAGAACAGCATGGCTTAGAAAGGTTAACTCCCTCCATGTCTGCCCCAAAGGACTGTCTGTGCAGGCATTTGGGAAGCAATGAGTTAACAGCACGAGTGCTGCCTCTCCACCCTCACAAAATGTCTCTGCCACACATTGGGCCATCATTCTCCCTAATAAAATAATATGAAGCTCAATTATGCTCCTGTTCCCATGTTCCTGGACTTCATTAAGCACAGAGGGATTAAAAACTTGTATAAATTAATCAATGTACCATAATCCTAAAAATTAGAAGATGAGTCCTTGAGGAAGTAATGTAATACGGGGCTTTTTAATTAGCAGGGCCCCTGAGATTCAGTGTTCTCTCCCCTGCATGTCTTGTGTTTATGAATTGCTTTATCATCTGCAGGGGAAGGGCCCCGCAGACTCCCGGCATGTTCTAAGGAAACGCTAGAAGCCGTGTTAATTCCCCTGGCTCCTCCCCTCCTCAGAGCTGGAGCAGAATGACAGAGCTGGCCTGGCGTTTCTCTCTTCCTTTTCTGCCCCCAAAAAGACTTTCAAAAGGAAACTCAGAAAAACGATCCAGAGGGGACACTAAGCTATCCCTTTTCCCGGGGGGAGGGTGCGTGTGTGTGTGGCATTCAGAGCACAGATTCTAGGGCCACATGGGTCTGGGTTTGGATTATCTAGCTCTGCACCGCGGGCAGGTGACTGCCCTTGGAAAGTCTTTGTTTGCTCCAGTTCCTCCTCTGTCCCGGGCCTTGGTGAGGAATGCCTCCTTACAGTAAACAAGAGCTTCTGGGCTCTCTCAGCTACACCATCTCTCCTCCTTTCCGGCACAGGCCAAATAGCATCTTCTCCCTGCCAGGGCTTGGCCATCTTTTTCTTTTGTGACCTTTCTCTCTTCTTAACTTGCTATCCTTCTCAGCAACCTTGAATAATGCCAACTCTTTGCATCCTAACAAAACCCACCCATGACTCCTCCTTGACCCCACCTGCTCTCCAGCTCAAGCCTCTTGCCTCTCCTCCATCTCGCACTCAGTCCACTAGAGCTGGACCCTGTCCTCAGCACAGCACTGACATTCTTCTCATTAGGGTCTCCAGTGACCCTAATAAAGACCCCAGCGTCTTTATCTGACTTGACTTCTTTGCACTCGTGGACTCAGATGATCCTTCCCTCCTCCTAGAGCCCTCTCCAGTTTCTTCTTGGCTTTTCGGACATGCCTTCTCAGACTTTTCCCCTCCCTCTTGTATCCCAGGAGCATTGGTGTTTCTCACGTTTGTTATCTGTGCTCTCCCAGGGATGCTCACCCACTGCAGAGCCTCTCCACCACCTATACTCAGGACTCTCACAGGCCTCCCTGGCTCTGTCCTCTCTGCTCTGCTCAGACCCCGAACCTGCTTGGTCATTCTGCTTGAGCATTTTACAGGCTGTTTACACTCAGTGTGTCCATGACAAAACCCAACTCCTTCCTTTCCAAAGAGGGTAGGGCTTCTTTAGCATCCCAGTCTAGAAAATGGCACCATTATCCACCCAATGATGTAGAAACCTGTTTCTCCAACTCAGGGACCAGGACTGAATATCTCAGTCCCCACTATATCCCCCAGGCCTGGCACTGACTCTCGAAAATACCAAACCTTTGGTAAATGGATTTCATGAATGAATGGATGGCTCTATTTACTTTCTTTTCCATGAAGATTTGCTGGCTCATTTGATGAATGAGAACATGTTTCTGTGAGTCCATCTTTCCTAATGGTTTCACCAGGACTGAGGCTGACACTGACCTTGATGCAAATCAGGGCTCCTGGGTGGGAAAGAGTCCTCAGCTCCAAGCAGGAAGCCTCCATTTACTTGTTTTTCTAGCCTCTCATTTATCAAAGGGCCTCTGGATTAGAAATAGAAAAGGCCCCTGGAGGATGTCTCTACAGTGCCTGGAGGAGCAGAGATTCCAGCCTGTGTAGGGAGCTGCAGGGTCCCAGCTGTGCTGCCTCATGCGGGGCCCAGTGGGGACAGGTTTCTTTGGTGACCAAGGGCACGGTGCCCGTCTGGCACCCACCCGCTCTGCTGCCTGGAGGCGTGCACTTCCCCAGAGTCAGAGGCTGGGCTGTGGCAGTTCTGGCCCTTCCCCCGGCCAGTCTTCTCCTGGGGAAGCATTTGCTCTGTCTTCTGAAGAATGACTGGATAACGTGGGACAGTCACTCACACCTGCAGGCGAGGCAGTGCCACTCCTGTTTCATTCACTTCAGAATCTATTTTTATCCTGGCGCGTTTACCCTGTGTATTTTGGGACACAAAGATATGCGCGTGCACACACACACACACACACCCCAGTGCTGCCAAAATTCACATTCACACTCCTCTCCCACACAAGACTTTCCTTTGAACGTGGGCTCCTGGGGAGCCTGAGCCTGCCCCTGGGTGGGGCCGAGGACCTGGCCAGGAGCGGGAGCGCAGGGCTCTTTGCCCAGCAGTCCGGGCAGCACTGGTTCACGACATCACGGCAGGAAGTCCTCTCTGGCTCCTGCATCTCCCTGGGGTGAGCCCCCTTCTTTAGCGCCCCTTCTGTCTCTTGGGGGAGTCTGGCTACTCTCTGGTCAACAGGAGCCTGAGCTGGAGAGGCAGAATCCCTCTGCCCCCTTGAAGAAGGCATGTTAAATGAGTCAGTCGTGTCTGACTCTTTGCGACCCCATGGTCTATAGCCCACCAGGCTCCTCTGTCCATGGAATTCTCCAGGTAAGAATATGGGAGGGGGTACCATTCCTTTCTCCAGGAGATCTTCCTGACCCAGGAATCAAACCCGGGTCTCCTGCATTGTGGGCAGACTCTTTACCATCTCAGCCACCAGGGAGGTCCCTTGGATCCCCTCAGATCCGTCCTTGCCTCCCTCACCACACTGTCAGCTAAGGAAGTGTGGCGAGGCAGATGGCCCTGGGTCAGGAGCTGAGAGGAGTCAAGTCTCTGTGCAAAGGAACTCTCTTGCCTTTGTTTCCCCACAGCGCTCATTGACACAGGGTCTTCCTTCCCCTGGGGCTCAGGGAACCTCTCGATAATTTTCTAGGCGGCTCCAGTTCTGCCTTGTGAGCCTCAAGGACAATGGGCAGGAGACCCTCCTCATTCTTTCTAAGACCAGGACTGGCTCCGTGAATTGGGGAGGATTTCTGGGACTCTGAGAGAATTCAGGGAATGACTTGGGGACACATAGGGAGAACGTTCAAGTAGATAACTCCTAAAGTATGGACTCCCTACCACCACTGCACACATAGTGAGTGTGTATGTGCGCACATGCACGCGTGCGTGCGCGCACACACACACACACACACACACACGGGTTAGGACTGTCTTCCAGAGACATTAAGCCACAGTTGCCAAGGGCAGGCATTTTGCACACAGATCATTGTGTGACCATAAATCAGCCTGCAGGGCCCAGGCCTGAGTTTGGGACAGTCTGCAGAGACTGGTCTATGGCCCAGCTTTCATAATTTTAAAAAATAATAATAATGAAGAAAAAACAATGCAATCACAAAACCCTAATGCTCAAGGGACAGTAAAAACCAGAAGGGCTCATTGTTTTCCTTTGGAAATCTAAAACTTGGATTTCCTAACTTCTTTTTAAGGTAGTAGCATTTAGTTTTGAAACAAAAATCCCCTGCAGACATATTCAGTGTTTAAGATGAAGAAAAGGAAGGTGAGCGGTGGAAGGGGTATGGGGTCTGTCAGCTCTTGCCCCCTACTACTTCCCTCTCTTCAGCCTGTCTGGGGTGGTGAAGGGGGGACTTCAGGAATCTTTAGAGCAGTTTGAAAACCACTGACCTCAGAGAACAAGGCCAGCCCACTTTTTCCCGGGGGTCCAGTGAGATCCTGGGTGCTGAACCCAGACAGCTTTTCATTATCGCAGCAGTTTATAGAGAAGTGACTCTTAGCCTTGTCTCTGATGGAAAGAGAAGAGGAGGCCTGGGCCGCATCCCTGAGTGGCCCTCTCTAGTGGGCATCTGGGTGCCTGGGGGAGCTGTGGCCTGCAGATTCTCACTCACACAGAAATACAACAGCTCCGTGAAGCACCTGCTGGAGAGTAGGACCTGACATCTGGGCAGGCCCACGCCCCATCCCTGTGGTCTCCAGGTCAGACCCAGACCTGTCTCCTTGCCCTGCAGAGCCACCACCTCTTGCAGTAAATGCCTGCAGCCCAGCTGTTCTCAGAAGCTTGGCAGCCACAGAACAAGGCTCCTGTAATTTTCTCCACATCTATTAATACAAGGATACCTCTGAGAATTGTAGAATTTGCTTTATCTATTGACACTCATGAAAGAGAGTCATTATGGACCCCACATGTGTTCCAGTGCCCTTTTCTAGTGAGACAGTGTCTTCTGTGGTCCTTGAGTTAAGCAGAGGAAAGGGGCCTAGAGAGGGGTGGTGCTCTCACAGCCTTAGGAGAGCGGTATCTCGGAAGGTTGACAGCGGTGTGAAAGATGAGTTGTTGATGTCTCACTAAAGTTTATCTAAGAAACCTCTTCCCCCACGGCAGCACTTTATTCCCTCATGCTGCTTCTGACCTTCGTGTCACCAGGGCAACCCAGAGTGCTTGCTGGGGTGGCGCTGGCATATAACTGTCACTGACCCATCATTCTCTGATGCTGGGCCTCAGAACTTTCCTCCTGGGATGAATTGTCATTTGAAGAGCCCCTTGAAAGCATCGAGGCTTTGCCTAAAATCTTAGCAAAGTGTTATTTCTTGGGAATTTCTCCATATCCAGGATCAATAAGTCAGAAACATTTCTGAACTATGGAGATCTACGTGCTGACAGGGATTGTGTTCCAAGGCAGCATGAGAGTGCTGTCTTCACTGGGTCTTGCTGCTAGAGGAATCAGCACGTGTATTTTGACAGAGAGGTGAGGCCTCACCTGGTGGGAGAGAATGGATGGAGAAGAAGTGTTAATTAGAGCAACCCAACGCTCAGCTTCTAGGACTTATTTATGCAGGAGCCCTGAACAGCTTTCCCTCCACAGTCACCCTCCATAGATAACTGGGGATATTAAGGAGAGGGAACGCCTTCCCAGTTCATGGGAGGGTGCTATGTGATCCAAGGTGCCAAGAACCCACAGGAAAAGGTCAGATCACCAGGTGGGCCCTTGGAGGGTGAGGGTGAGTGCTGGTTGAGGAGGCTGCATGCCTGTGTGTTTCCTTTTCCCATTGCTCCTCCTGACGCCCTCTCCCCTGCTCTTATTGCTCCTTGAACCTTACCAGGGGATGTGAGTTGCAACGGTGATAGGAGGGGAGCTAATCTCAGAGAAAACCTGGGGAGGGGTAAAGTCGTGAGAGAGAGAGGATTCTGACATAATGTCAGCCATCGTCCCAACTTTCCCCAGAGCTGGGCCTCAGGCAGTGTGTCACCTTTCCCTGCTTGACAGGTGGGCAGGTGGGACCAAGAAAACCTGCCACCTGCTGAGACTCAGCCTTGTCTTCATCTCATCCCATTACCCTGGTGACCTCGGGGGTCACAGATGCTGAAGGGAAGGCACTGTCATGGTGATATTGGACCCTGGTCTCCATGCCTTCGAGATGGGGCCCTGTGAGTGTGGAAGGGTTTTTTTGCTGAGCACAGAGGTAGCTGGTTGTGAGCTGCACTCGCTTCCAGGGGCCCCCCCTCTGTCTCCTCTTTGCTTTTAAAGGGGCAGGAAGGGCCTCCTCCGAGGTTTTAACGTCTCTTCTTATACACAGACAGCCTCCCTGTGAACACTGCAGAGAGCTTGGCCTTCACCCGTGCCTTCCTCTTGGGAGGGAGGCGTCAGGAGGATCCTTGAGCATCTCCTGGATGCTGGAGAGAGACTCAGCAGTGATAAAGATTTCCTACTGGAATGTTGACAAGGAGGTAGAAGATGCAGTTCATGTGTTGTTGTTTTTTTCTCTTAAATTACAAATATTCATCATTTGAATGCATCCTTCCCTCCTTTCCTTCCTTCTCTCTCTTTCCTCTCCCCCTGCCCCCTCAATTTGCTGAGCACCAGGGCTCCATAACAAGTCTTGGGGATGCAAAAAAGAGTGAGTCTGGGGGCCTGTAGGAAGTAGTCTGTGGCCCATATTTGAGGAGATAGAGGTTAGACATCTCAACTGATGCTGACTTCTGTAGAGGAGGCTGCGTGTGGTGTGTAGGTGCAGAAGAGAGGGCAGATAACTGGATCTGGAGGCGTCATGAGAGCATCTCAAGGAAGTGACCCTTGACCTACATCTTGAAGGAAGAAATTTCTATGTGGGGTGGGGGTGTGATGTGCCTGGCAGAGGGTACTCTGTGCACGGGTAGAGGACACAGTGGGTGAATCTGACCGTTGTTTTCTGTGTTGGTCACCAAGGCCAGCCATGATGGCAAATTTGGAGCACCCCTGTCATCCTCCTTTTCCTTCTCCGAGGTGTTGCCCTCTTCTGTGCAGCTCTAACCTGCCTCCAGGAGCCCTGCCTTCCACCGTGGGTCATCCTCCATCCAGAAGGTCCCCATGCCTCACATCTCAGGCTTGGCCAAGACCAACTCTCTCACTGCTAGCTCCAGGACTTGTGTTCAAGATCTAAAGCCGAGAGAGTCCCTGAGTTTGTAGGGAGTGATACCAGGTAGTAGCAGACATTCTCAAACAAAGATTCCGTGGCTGGGGTGCAGCATTAAAAAAAATCTCAAGTATTAATGTTCAAAAGAACTTGAGGATGGGGAGGCATAATTTTCTCTGAGTTCTTTTTACCTCTCCAGGAGCTGATATCACTTGAAGTGGGAGGGGTCATCTTTCCTAGCCAATCTGAGAGACCTCCTAAGATGGCTGGCCTCCTGCTTTGGAGTTGTGAAGTCCAGGGAGCAGAGGTCAGATGGGAAGACAGGCAAAGCAAGCCTGTTGGAGTTTGCGTCGGGGAGTCCACAATTTGGGATTTTTGAGGTTTGTTTCAGGCTCCAGGAAGTCTGGCTACGGGCTGTGTGGAATGTCAGGGGATGAGATAAGAACGGGTAGAAGCAAGGGCAGGACTGCCTCCCCTGACAAGGTTTGCCTAGCCTTCTCTCCCAGAAAGAGGGAGTTGCGTTGGGAGCAGATGGGCCTCTGGGAAGCACTTGGGAAGCTGTTATATTGTTGCTCCTGACGTTTTCTTTCCTGGGCTCAGGTTTGAACCAGGGAATTAGTGACCCGGCTCCTGCAGGGTGAGTCACACCCCTTAGTGTGTCTCCTAACAGCGTCTGTCTGAATCCGCATCCTCCCGGAATCGCAGGGGCAGGGCCTGGAGAGCGCGTGGGTCCTGTCTACTGTCACTCTCCGCTGCCAGGTCCCAGGACACCCAGGCTAGGATCGTGCTTGTACCAAACCTCCCTCTCACTGTGCCTTTCTGCTTCTGCCCAGCAGTGCTCCTCACACCCTCAGCGGTAGGGCCACGCCCTTCTGCGGTGCACGGCCTCCCCGGCCCTACTGTGCATGCGCACAAGCTCCTCTTTTGGCTATGACTGCCTTGCTCCCTCGCCACCTGCCACATGCGCTCAGGGTCCCCCGTGCACCAGCTCAGATGTTGCCTCCCTGAGAAGGCTTTCCCTCTCTCCTGGGCTAGTCCCCCCTCAGTGGTCCTGTGTGTTTCTACTGCTGGAACCTGCCCCGTGCATTCATGATGGAGAATGAGGGAGAGGGTGGCTAAATGCCGGCTTGGTGGCTGTGCGCCTGTCCTCACTGTTCCTGTGGCCCCTCCAGGTGACCCATGCGACCGTTCTTGGATTTGAGGATCAAAAGCTCTGTTTTCAGCTTTCATCTTGGTTTCTGTTTTTCCTTAGAAATAAGAGAGCTGTTAGGCAAGCCACTGGTGTGTCTGGGGTAGAAGCTCAGAGTGAGCTCTGCACAAGCTCTGCCCTTGTCAGCCAGACGGCCGCAAGGGAGCCCCTGTGATGGGGCTGCCTCCCTAGTATCCTGGGCTTGTGCTGGACCAGGACGAGCACTGGAGCATGAGTGCCACCTAGAGACCGGGTGTGGGCTGGTGGGTGGGGGCAGCCTCCTCTGATGCTGCCCCACAGACCATGCTCCTTCAGGAGCAGAGAGGGCCATGCAGCGGGTGGAATAGTGCCCCCTCCCACCAAATTCATGTCCACCCAGAGCCTCAGAATGTGACCTGATTTGAAATTAGGATCTTTACACATGTAATTGGGCTTCCCAGGTGGCACTACTGGTAAAGAACCTGCCTGCCGGTGCAGGAGATTAAAAGATGCAGGTTCAGTCCCTGGGTCAGGGAGATCCCCTGGAGGAGGACATTGGCAACCCACTCCAGTCTCCTGGAGAATCTCATGGACAGAGGAGCCTGGTGGGCTACAGTCCCTGGGGTCGCAAAGAGTCAGACACGACTGAAGTGACTTAGCGCACACACAAGTATAATTAGTTAAGAATCTCAAGATGAAGGCATCCTGGATTTAGGGTGTGCACCAACCCCAATTCCTGGTGTCCTTATAATCAGAGGAGAGGACCCACAGAGACCCAGGAAGAAGGCCTTGGGAAGACGGAGGCAGACGGGTACAGTTACAATCAGAGGGAGGCCAAGGTGGCTGAGAACCCTTGGAGGCTAGGAAGAACACTGGAGGGGGTCCTACCTCAGTGTCCCCAAAAGGACCCCATCCTGCTGACACCTGGTTGTGGCCCTCTGGCCTCCAGAGCTGTGTAGGAACACGGCTGTGTTGTATGAAGCCACCAGGTCTGTGTTGATTTGTTAACGGCGGCCCTAGGAGTCTCAGGCAGGGTTGAGTTTGGTGGGGGGTCTCTCGCTTTGCTTCTCCTCTTCCCATGGCCCTCAGGCTTCCCCCCACAGCGTCTTCTCTGATATGTGTATGCTCCAAAAGGCTGATGTCACATGGATGAACAAAACTGGGGCACAGACTGTGGGTGCTGGGGGTTAGGACACCCAACTAATGCTGTCATGTTCCCGCCCTCCACACTAACCCTTGATAGATCTCGGCCTGCCTTCTCTGTGAGCTTTTCTTCCTTTCAAAATTAGATCCGATAGGGGAGGAGGCAGCAAAGAGACAAACAAGAGGTTATTGGCCAGTTTAGGGGTTCAGAAACATCCCAGGTCCTGGGAAATCAGGACTGTTCCTGCCTCTGCTCATGTGTCCTTTGGGTCTAGGAACCAGATAAGCAATGTGTCAGTTAGCTTTCACTGGGTAACAAGCCACCCCCCAATCTGGTGCTTTAAAAAACCAACATTTATTTAGGTCACAATTCCCTAGATCTGCATTTTAGGGTGAGCTGGGCAGTTCTAGTCTTGGTTGGACTCACTCATTTGTCTGTGGTCAGGTGCCAGGTTGACTGTAGGTAGACTGGTCCATAGTGGCCTCCCATGCGGTGGTTGGATGGTTGTCATGGGGGAGATTGGGACCCATGCCTCGAATCTTGCAGCAGGCCAGCGGGGCTGTCACATGATGATGGCAAGGTTCAGGGAAAGAGAGCAGAAGCCACAAGCCTCTTGAGGCCTAGGCTCTGCCCATCACTTCCTCTGCATTCTGTTAATCAAAGCAAGTCACAGAAGCAGCCCAGATTCAAAAATGGGGAAACAGACACTGTCTCAAGTTCAGAGGAACTGCTAAATCACATTGCAAAGGACAGAGTCACAGGATGGGGAGAGAACTGGGCCATTTTTGCTAACAGTTGTCGCTGGGCAGCCCTTTCTTGGCCTGGGTGCCAGTTCACTCAGCCTGAGTTCTTGGCTTTCCCAGTGCATCAGACAGTAAAGAATCTGCCTGCAATGCAGAAGACCCGAGTTTGATCCCTGGGTAGGGAAGACCCCCCTAGAGAAGGGAATGGCTACCCACTCCAGTATTCTTGCCTGGAGAATTCCATGGACAGAGGAGCCTGGTGGCCTACAGTCCATGGGGTTGCAAAGAGTCAAGACATGACTGAGTGACTAACACACACACATGACAAGGAGGAGTCCTGTAGTGAGAGGTGAGAATAGAATCCAGCTTTTAGTATCTATAAGGCCAGGCTGGACCTCTAGTATGTCATTCCAGAAGCCTTTCCTTCATCAAACATTTATTCGAGCACTACCGCAAGGCCAGGTATAGAGACCACACAGGTAGGTAGGAGATCCTCGTGGTAAAAAGCTTGGACTTTGGAGTGGATCAGGTCTGGCTTTGGATCTCTGCTCCTACAGGCTGGGGCAAGTCACTGTCTTTTTCATCAGCTTGTGTTTCATTGTCAATAAAATGGGGGTGATAATGTCTGTGTTGCAGGGAAGCCTGAATTAGATGCCCAAGGTAAAGTGCTTCGCACAGCACCTGGTCCACAGTGAAAGCCTGCTAATGGTGCGATGATTATTAATAATAAATATGGGCTCAGGGAATGCATACATGAATGAAGGTCTGGGCAACTTTCAGCCAAATGGGCATAATTCATGCCTGCTTCCTCCCCCACCCAGCACAAATGAAATATACAAAGGATCTAAGGAACTCCATAGCCACTGCGAACTTTCTTTCATAACAGGAAACCTGTCACAGCTGTGGCCGGGGCTCCTTTGTGACTGGGGCATGGGAATGGGTTAATAATGCCCCACTCCACTTCCAGGCTCCAGGCAAGCGGCACCCCCTCCCCGCGCCCACAAACGCCCCTTCCTCTTGTGCTGTGTGCGTCCTATGGAAAACCAAGCCGCACCTGCACCAGTGACAACCAGGAGGTATTTCTCTCTTGGTTGCCTGGACGATTTTTGTCTCCACACCTGCAAACAACCTTGGTTTTCCCCTTCTTTCCAAATCAAAGCATGTCTTTGCTCTCCACACCGCTGGCCTCCCAAGTGGAATCTGTGGGGAGGGCCAGGAGGAAGCTAAGGATTATAGACACTCAGCCCCGGCCCCTCTCTGAGGCTGGAGCTGTTTTTAGCTCTGCCTCTCCTGCAGGCGGGCCTGGCCTTGGGGTCTGGGGCCAACCTGGCAAATTAATAACAGACAAGACTGTCAGGGCCCTAATAGAGCCAAGAGAGGGAAGGAAAGCCCCTTCTTGAGCCCCCCTGGGTTGGAGGTGCTTCCTTACTTTTTCTTTTATTCTGTTGGAAATGACAGTTTCCCCCTTAAACTTGCCTCTGTCTACATGCTCTTTGTCAAGCCACCCGGTGTAATGAAAGACAGCAATAAACTCCCCCCACCCCCCGACCCCCACATATTTTTAGTGGAAAATACAAATGCATTTCCTAATCTGAAACTGCATACAGGCCTGAGAAATGAAGAGGATGTGGACGCTGCGGGTTTTAGGGGTGGAGGAGGGAGCCTGAAGCTGCCTGGAGGAGAGAAAAGGTTTTCTTAAAAGGCATTTGTAAGTTGAGGCTGCTCCCAGGAGCCTGGGCTGGGTGGGAGTTGGGGTGGTTGGTACACCAGCCAGCGGGTAAGTTTTGCTTTTTAAGCGAGAGGGTTAGATTCTGGAGGAAAATGGGCTCCAGGCTGATACAATCTGTTGGCGAAAATAACTCTGGATTTGGATCTAACAAAGACTATAAAAGAGAGGCTCGGAGACTTGTTTTCCAGCCTGGTGGGAGTCAGGGTGGTTTTAAATGAAGGGCAGATGTAGCCTGAGGCCAAAATCTGCCTCCCGCCGCCCCCGCCCCCAGTCCGGCTGTAACCTTATTAAAAGGATAAAAAGAAAGGCAGTACTTTTATGGTCAGAAAGAAACGGTGTGACAAGGCGGTTTTCCCCGCAGAGAGAGAGGGTTCTGGGGACACTGGTGAAGAGGTGGGCTCTCTCTCGCTTCTCTGCAGGGGGAAAGGAGGAAGGGAGGTGGGGGCCTGGGGCCTGTGCAGGGGTCTCCGACCTGACGGTCAAGGTCAGGGTGGGGGAGGAAGGGCAGGAGGCGGTCCCCAGCTGGCTGGCCTCACAGGTCAGGTCAGCCCCCTCCCCACAGCTCTGCTAGCCCCCCAGGATCAGGCACTGTGACTCCAGAGGAAAGGGCCCTGAGGCGGAAGCCCTGTCAGGGAGCCGGCGCGTGGCACCTAGGACAAGCTCGGCCGCTCCACGCAGTAGGGACTTCTTACCCTTAAGCACTCTCAGGAGGGGGTGCTTGCTTCCCCTCAGGTTTGGGATGCTAGAAGGACCGAGTTTGGGACCGAGTGAGAACTGTCCCTACACCCGTGGCCATCTGAGCAGCTGGCCTCTCCTGTCTGCCCCTGGGCTCAGCCATCAGGACCACCAGCTGTGGGGCTAGGTGTCGGTGACAGGCTGTTATACTCCTCAGGACCGGAGTCCCGGCAGGGAAACTGAGGCAGGGCCCCCGCCACTAGAATGGCAGCCCGAGGGGCCTGGAACAGAGAGGCCTGCTGCCCAGTGGACCCAGAGTCAGCCTGGGGCTGCTGGGAGGGGGCCTATGACCAAGAGGAAGGGGCCAGAGAGGCCTCCATCAGGTGTGGAGGGTGAGCAGTCGGGGGTGTTTCATCTTCTGGCTTCAATTCTCCCAGCATGTCCCCTTGTCCTCTGCCTGGTTCCACGGCTCCAGGCTTTCTGGCTGGAATGTGTTTTTCAGAAGGTAGCCAGAGAGGTCAGTATAAATCACACATCTGAACACTTTCTGCTTTCTCCCTCGAATCCTGCCCGTGGCTCCGTTACTTCTGGGATAAAGTTCAGACTCCACCACGTGTTGCACAAAACTTCCTGCATCATTCTCTCATCGTTCTCTCTCGCCCCGTCACCCTGGGGTCTGATGGGCAGAGGTGGGGATTCCCTGGTTGGACCCCTCACTCACCGCTTGTCTGTGTCTCTCCCAGCCCTGCCCTGTTCCCTCCGTCTGTCCCCAGGGCACCTGCCCCTGGGATGGACAGTGCCGCATCTCACTTGGCTCTGGACCTCAATAACTTGGCCATCTCTGCTTGAGGACTTTCTCTGGTCTGCGGAGGACACTCTGCCTGCTCTCTGGGTAGGATGGCGATGGGGGTGAGGTGGGGGTGACCAGACCTTTGTCATGGGAATCACCTGCAGTCCATGAGGAGTGGGAATTGGAGACTAAATTCCAGCCTGCCAGGGCCTTGAGAGTGCAGTTCCAAGCTGTGCTCTAAGGAGTTCTCAGAGGGTGCTGGTCGGGGAGGCTGTGATTGCCTCCACAGGGACCCACCTGTTGGCACTTCCCTCTCTTCTCTTTTGTATTGAATGCTTGTGCCCCCACCCCCAGATTCATATGGTGAAACCCTGCTCCCCAGTGTGATGGGATGAGGAGGTAGAGCCTTGGGGAGGTGAGGAGGTTGTGAGGATGCACCCCCATGAAGGGATTAGTGCACTTATAAGAATCTTGGACAACAAGGAGATCAAACCAATCAATCTTAAAGGAAATCAACCCTGAATATTACTTGGAAGGACTGATGCTGAAGCTGAAGCTCCAACACTGGCTACCTGATGTGAAGAGCCGTCTCATTAGAAAAGACCCTGATGCTGGGAACAGTTGAAGGCAGGAGGAAAAGGGGATGACAGAGAATGAGATGGTTGAATAATAGCATCACTGACTCAATGGACATGAATTTGAGCCAGCTCCAGGAGATAGTGAAGGACAGGGAAGCCTGGCGTGCTTCAGTCTGTGAGGCCGAAGAGAGTCAGACTTGACTAAGCAACCGAACAACAACAGGAGTCCCCAGAGAACCTGCTTACTCCCTCTGCTTTCTGCCACGCGAGGGTACAGAGAGAAGTCAGCACTCTGACCTGGAGGCAGGTTCTTGTCCGGATCCAGTGGTGCTGGCACTCTCATCTCAGACCTCTGGCCTCCGAAATGTGAGAAATCAGTTTCTGTTGTTCATGAGTCATGGAGACTAAGGTGATCTGTTATAGCCGCCTGAGATAAGACCTCTGTCTTCTCCGCTCTCTCACTGGCTTCCTTGGATCACCCCATTTATCCTGTCACACCCAGTTTTGATCTCTGGATCTACTTTGTGGGGGAGCCCAAGCCATGACACAGCCGCTCTTCCCTCTGTCTGGAATGCTAGCTTCTCCTGTCTGTCGGTTAGCAGAGCAGGCATCCCTGGGGAGGCTTTCCTGAAGCTAGCGCCCTGCCCTGTGCTCCTGGGCCTGTGGTTTGCCCTGTGGCTAGCTTGCTGGTTGGCAGAACGTGTGGCTCAGGGCATGGGGCCCTCAGCATCAGGGCTGTGCATTCAGGTCTGTGTAGCCAGTGACCAGAGAGCATGGGTTCAGTAGATGTGTGTTCAGGTGCTGACACGAGGGACACTTGCTGGTGTTAGCTCTCTGCACTTGGAAGCAGCAGCAGATAGTGTTTCTCATGCTTCACAGGGTCTTCCTCCCTTGGCCAAATACATAAAATATCTTGCATCTGTCTAGAGTGAGGGCTTCTTTAAGTGCTTTTCTGTGAGGTTGGGTCTCACCTAGACTCCGTGATGAGCAGACAGCATTGCCCCATTTTACAGATTAGGCTAACTAAGCCTAGGCTGATTGGCTGGCCCAAGACAATAACCAAATAAAGGAGGAGATTGCAGTCCAGAGATGTTAGGTAAACATCCCAGAGGCACACAGCACGGAGCCAATAGGAGAGAAGAGGAGAGACAGACCTGTCTGTCTCTGGAATCCACATTCTTGCTCCTGGTCAGCTCAACAGAGTGGATGCCTACTGCTGTCCGGCTCCTTGTGGGGGAGGCTCCTCCATTCCTCATTTCGTTCTTAAAGATATCTGCTGAGCTGGAGAGCATAGCTCGGCTTCTCAGAGGAGGATACTGAGGTTCTGAGAGGTTCCAAGCTCTGCCCCCAGTACATCTCTGTGGCCAGTGTTCTTTCTCTACAGTCAGCTCATTCCTTTCCCCCTCAACTGTCCCACATTTTATGCCCCAAGGCAGATAGCTCAGGGAGAGGATTATTTCAAAGATATGTCTGGCAAAGATTTAATGGCAGGCATTGCTCATAAACTTTGGGCAATTGTGTCTGTGGGACCCAGAGTTCCAGGCAGAGATGCAAACAGTGGGCTGGACCAGCAGTGCTGAGGCAGCTGTTTGGGGCCGGCCAGGCCTCCATGAATGTCTGTGCCCCGGATTTATGAGGGTTTGTTGCAGAATGAGGAGGAGGAGAGAAGATGGGGAAGGAGAGAGGTGGCAGAGGAGGGAACTCCTTCCCTCAGATGGAGATCTCTCCCTTCTCCTGCCAGCCTGCACCAGACCAGCCCCTCGGGGTTTTCTAGAAACAGCCTCATGTATCTTCTTCCTCCTTTGGAGAGGTGGGAGGTCAGGTGGAGAAGGCCAGACGTGTGCCAAGTGGAGAAGGGCTGATCTTCATCTAAAGCTCAACCGGCCTTGGCACCTCCCTTCTCCCCCCACCTCACTTCCCACCAGTCGCCGAGGCATCAATTTTCCCTCTTAAATAGACTCTGTCTTTTGGCTCCTTTCCGCATCGCTCGCCTGGACAACTGGAGGAGCCTCCTTGCTTCCACTCCTGTCCAAAAACTGTCCCTCCCACACTGGCCCCGGAGTGACCCCTTCACAAATGCACACCTGACCGTGTCGTCCGCCTGCTTAAATGCTTTTGCAGTGTACTGTAATGATAGAGTACACATATACAGAGTCCCGTGTTGGTAAACAGGCTGAAAAAGGAAAGCCCTGATTTACAGTGTGTGCCGATTGCCTTGGTATAAGGACTGCCACTATTTCAAGTTGTAAAATCCCGGCTGGCAACATGCAGTGGCTTTCCTCTAGTGGCAGGCCATGGCCCTAGCACATCCCTGCATAGCACTGATGAGGCGCCGGCACTGCGTCGGGGCTTGTACCCTCATCTGGGTCCGTTTCCTGCCTGGCAGGGCCCTCTCCGCCTATCTGTGCTTGTCCAGATTCTCTGCACTCCTCCGGCCCACTTCCGCTGTTGCTTGCTCCAGGATGCCTCCCCTGACCCACCCCCATTGCTGGAATAGTTGGGAGTGCTCTCACAACGCCACAGTTGCCAGCTCTTCCTAGCAGAGTCCCAGGCCCTCTCCTTTGGGGAGGATGGTTTCTTTCAGAGCCCCCGCCACCATGCGTGCATTCTGGGTGGGATGAAGCCTTGTGAGTAATCAGGCCACTCCAGGGAGTTGATACAGCACCAACAGTGTAGTCAGGCCAGCGTAGCTGCAGGTAGAGGAGACAGAAGAGCCCTACCCATGGGGCCCAGAGAGCTGGCTTTGGGCTTCCTGAGCATCAGGGCGGAGGAGCCTCGGGTCAGCAGTCCTGGCACTGTGGTGATGAGTGACAGCTGTGTATCCTGTGCCTGAACCTGATGCGCCTCCTGGTTGCACTTCCCCATCACCGCCGTGGGTGGAGGCCATTCATTGTGATGCCCTGATGGTGTGCCTGTGAATGGGAAGTCAGCAGGGCTGAAGGGGACTTTTCAAGGTCAGGATGTACCTTTTCTATTGAGAGTTCAGTTCTGTAATGAAGGAAAGGATGCTGTTAGTGACTTCCTGCCCACTCCCTTAAGGGGTAGAGGGTGCTCCTCAGTCCTGCTTGGAACTTGCTGTTCCCACCCCACAACTTCCCACCATGAAAAGACTATTGTCTAGATAAAATAAACATTTACATTCAAGGAACCTATAAAATTTATGTAAGTGCTAGCATGAGTGTATTAAAAATGTGAATTTTTTTTTTTTTTTTGGTAAGAGCAAAAAATTGGAAATAACCTAAACATTCATCAGGATGGGATTGCTTAAACTGAGAATGATACACTTATGAAACACAACGAGATTTTCCATTTTAAAAATGGTGGTAGACCTCATGATTTGGACGATGGCCCAGGATCTAAGTGAGATAAGTGGGGTGATCTGCAGTTTGGTAAGTGGGGCAGGGCAAGCTGCAGAGTGCTTCTGATGGCCCGCTGGTGGGAGGGGGGCAGTGTCTCTTGTTTACAGTTATCCTCAAACCTGGTACAGAACCTGGCCTCAGGAAGGGCTCTGTAAATATGGCTATTATCACTATTGTCAGCAGACCATACATAAATGATAAACAAATCCTACTTTGTATAATCCTATGTAGAGGCATTGAGAAACCTGGAAGGAACCTCGTGAAAACATTAATAGAACTTACCCCTGTTTGGAGTAAAATTGGCCAGGAGGGGATAAGACACTCACTTAAAATGTAAATATTACCGATTAAACTTACTTTTGGATAGAAAAGGAAACTATAAGCAAGGTCAAAAGATAATGCGCCAAATGGGGGAAAATAATAGCAAATGAAACAACTGACAAAGGATTAATTTCCAACATATATAAGCAGCTCATACAATTCAATACCAGGAAAACAAACAACTCAATCAAAAAGTGGGGAAAAGACCTAAATAGACATTTCCCCAAAGAAGACATACAGATGGCTAACAAATACATGAAAAGATCCTCATCATCGCTCATTATTAGAAAAATGCAAATCAACACCACAGTGAGATATCACCTCACACTGGTCAGAATGGCCCTCATCAAGAAGTCTACAAACAATAAATGCTGGAGAGGGTGTGGAGAAAAGGGAATGCTCTTGCACTGTTGGTGGGAATGTAAATTGATACAGCCACTGTGGAAGACGGTATGGAGCTTCCTTAAAAAACTAGGAGTAAAACCACCATATGACCCAGCAATCCCACTCCTAGGCATATACCCTGAGGAAACCAGGGCTGAAAAAGACACATGTATCCCATTGTTCATTGCAGCACCATTTACAATAGCTAGCACATGGAAGCAACCTAGATGCCCATCAACAGATGAATGGGTAAAGAAGCTGTGGTACATAATGGAATTCTAATGTGTGATACACAATGGAATATTACTCAGCCATAAAAAGGCATTTGAGTCAGTTCTGATAAGGTGGATGAACCTAGAACCTATTATACAGAGTGAAGTGAGTTAGAAAGAGAAAGATAAATATTGTATTCTAACGCACATATACAGAATCTAGAAGAATGGTTCTGAAGAATTTATTTATAGGGCAGCAATGGAGAAACACATAGAAAATAGACATGGACATGGGGAGAGGGGAGGAGAGGGTGAGATGTATATGCAAAGAGTAACATAGAAACTTACATTACCATATGTAAAATAGATAGCCAACGGGAATTTGCTGTATGGCTCAGGAAACTCAAACAGGGGCTCTGTATCAACCTAGAGGGGTGGGGTGGGGAGGGAATGGGAGGGAGGTTCAAAAGGGAGGGGATATATGTATACCTATGGCTGATTCATGTTGAGGTTTGACAGAAAACAACAAAATTCTGTAAAGCAATTAGCCTTCAATAAAACAATAAATTAAAAAAATATATAAGTATTGTTAGCGTTTAGTATGAGCTTGTATTATTTTTGCAATTAGAATAAAAACTGAAAGAAGTGGGGAAAAGATCTCCTAAAAGTCTTTCTCCTATAGGCAAACACACTCAGCTATCCACATACATACTTGGGTCTTTGCAGGCTTGGGGGTAAGTCCCGCTCTATTGATTTCTGCCTGGTAAACTGTGGATAGTAAGAGCTCTTCTCTCACAGGCACTAGAGAGAACCATATGCAGTAACGAGGGCCATGTGTTCAGAACAGCTGCCCCGAACAGAACAGTGGCTTCTAACCACTGATTGCCTTCTGCCTTCCCATGGAGTTTCATCCACTGACTCACCCATGTACCTTCTTCCACCCCTGGGCCCTTGCTTGAGGTCATCAGAGTATTATTAGTATCATTAGTTTCATGATCAGGGATGAAATTCTCAGGAAGACACAGCCTAACTCTGTCATTCTGTGGCAACCATGACCTGGAGAGGTTAAGTGACTTGCCTAAAGTCACACAGCTTGCAAGTGGTAGAGATGGTATTTGCACTAAGCTCCACGGTCCTGAGGTTTCCTTGTACTCCACTGCCTGGCGCTTACTTAATGGTTTGTCTTCCCAAGACTCCTAGAGGCAGAGATGCTGTACCAAGAGGAAAGGATCACCAGTGGGGCCTTTTAACAATTTGGCAGAGTCCACCCTGCCTAGTGTCCACTCCCTCTGGAGTAAGAAATAGCGAGGCTGGGGTGGAGAAGCACACCCACATTTCTATGGACTCAGGGCCCCCCTCCCACACCCACCCTCTGGCCAGACCTCTAATTACATACCTGCCTGGGCTGACTTCCCATGAGGAGGCTTTCCTTGGTTGTAACGAGCCTCAGAGCCAGTCAGATTTCTGAGTTTAAACTCTGCTGTCGTTAACTGTGTGCCTCGAGTGACTTAGCTGCAAAACGGGGACAGGGAGACCTGCCTGCCAGGGGCATGTTGAGAATTAGGGCAGATGGCGGTTACACCTGCCTGGTGTGGGGTCTGGTGCACCACAGGCAGTGGTTGGATGAGAGACAAATCCAAATCTTTGTGATTAAAGGAAGGCACTTTGTTCCTGGACCTGGGGACCACCTGCCACATATAATGAGGGCTGAGACAAGAAAGAAGTTGTTTCTGACTGTCTCAAGTATGTATAGGCGCCTTGCCACCATTCTGCTGCTGCTGCTGCTAAGTTGCTTCAGTCGTGTCCGACTCTGTGTGACCCCGTGGACTGCAGCCCATCAGGCTCCTCCATCCCTGGGATTCTCCAGGCAAGAACACTGGAGTGGGTTGCCATTTCCTTCTCCAATGCATGAAAGTGAAAAGTGAAAGGGAAGTCGCTCAGTCGTGTCCGACTCTTCGCGACCCTATGGACTGCAGCCTACCAGGCTCCTCCATCCATGGGATTTTCCATGCAAGAGTACTGGAGTGGGGTGCCATCGCCTTCTCTGGCCACCATTCTGGAGGACCCTAAATATGGATATATGGGAACTGGCTAGTAGAGTGATTGACAGCAATGCCTGAGGAGCTTTAGAGTCCTGGTTTCAAGTCTAGATCCACCATTTTCTAACTCTCTGACCTCGGGCAAGTCCCTTGAAATCATGAGCCTCCATTCTTTATAACTGTGGGTAAATATTAATATCTACCTTGCTGTGAATATTACATGAAAGAAAGGATAGAAAATACTTTGTCCAATGCTTCATGTGTGGTAAATACCAGTAAATGTCTGCTTCCTTGAGCATTTTATCCTAGTTACTGTTACTGCTCTTACAGTACTGCAGTCATGCTAGTTACCAAATATTTCCTGTTTCCTTCTGGGTGAAAGATTGCGATTGTTCTTCTGTGACCCGTGAAAGTTAAGCAGGGCCTCTGACTTGATCCAAATAGGAAAAGGAGTAAGGACAGGGAGGCCTGGCGTGCTGCGATTCATGGGGTCGCAAAGTCGGACACGACTGCGCGACTGAACTGAACTGAACTGATAGGTGAGCTTGAGGGGACTCCTTTCCCCCTTTTCCCTGAGTCTCTTACCTCTTGGGAAGGTAAAGAAGGGGGAGTTCAAGGAAAGTCATGTTAAAGACAACAAGGGCTGAAGAGAATTTCTCTTTAAGGTCGAAATCGTCATATACCTCCATGGTTATTCTATTAAAATATATTCTCAAGTGTGTAAATTCTGGCTCAAAGAGGATGTTGGGTTTTAGGTTTTGGTGTACAATGCTCAATCATCCTACCAAAAGGTTACATCAGTTTTTAAACCTACCAGCGATGTATGGGACTGCTTGTTTCCCAACATCCTCATCAGTGTTGGGTGGCTCCCTTAAAAAAAATAACAAAGTGGCTGGTGCTGACCAGGCTCTGAGTGGCTTGAATTCAGAAAATACGATCCATCACTTCTTGTCCTTTTGGCTAAGATAAAGTGCAGATGACACCACCCTTATGGCAGAAAGTGAAGAGGAACTAAAAAGCCTCTTGATGAAAGTGAAAGAGGAGAGTGAAAAAGTTGGCTTAAAGCTCAACATTCAGAAAACGAAGATCATGGCATCTGGTCCCATCACTTCATGGGAAATAGATGGGGAAACAGTGAAAACAGTGTCAGACTTTGTTTTTTGGGGCTCCAAAATAACTCCAGATGGTGATTGCAGCCATGAAAGTAAAAGACGCTTACTCCTTGGAAGGAAAGTTATGATCAACCTAGATAGCATATTCAAAAGCAGAGATATTACTTTGCCAACAAAGGTCCGTCTAGTCAAGGCTATGGTTTTTCCTGTGGTCATGTATGGTTGTGAGTTGGACTGTAAAGAAGGCTGAGCGCTGAAGAATTGATGGTTTTGAAGTGTGGTGTTGGAGAAGACTCTTGAGAGTCCCTTGGACTGCAAGGAGATCCAACCAGTCCATTCTGAAAGAGACCAGTCCTGGCTGTTCATGGAAGGACTGATGCTGAGGCTGAAACTCCAATACTTTGGCCACTCATGCAGAGCTGACTCATTGGAAAAGACCCTGATGCTGGGAGGGATTGCAGGCAGGAGGAGAATGGGACAACAGAGGATGAGATGGCTGGATGGTATCACTGACTTGATGCCCATGAGTTTGGGTGAACTCTGGGGGTTGGTGATGGATAGGGAGGCCTGGCGTGCTGCAATTCATGGGGTTGCAAAGAGTTGGACATGACTGAGCGACAGAACTGAACTGAACTGAAAGTGCATAAAAGACAGATCCAGATCCAAAGTGACATCGGGGAATTTCCTGGCAGTCCAGTGGTTAGGACTCTTTGCTTCCACGGCAGGGGGCAGTTGGTTCAATCCCTGGTTGGGGAACTAAGAGTCTGCAAGCTGCATGGTGCAGCTAAAAAATATCAGAATCATTTGAATTCTGTACCTGCATTTTTCAAATACCACAAAAGGGCCAGATATCCAGACCACAGTTATAAAGTCCCTCTTTTCTTCGCAACCACACAGCCTTCACACACTACAGGTGTCCCTGTTCCCCTGTCTTCAGCACTCCACCAACACCTCTCTGTTCCTCTTCTTGTGAGATTTTCCTCATCTTTCCTGTCACTCACCTCTTAGCGCATGTGTGTGCACGTGTGTGTGCATTAAGGGGGTGACCTCTCCACCCTTCTCTATCACAAAGGCCCCAAAGAACTACACCAACTGAGAAAGACCCTCCTCAGACAGTAGGTAGAGGACAAACCCACAGGCAAAATCCTCCAGTGGTTGGGGAGGAAGCATCCCATCTGGTCATGCTAAAGTGGTTGGCTGTGCACTCCTTAAAGGCCAAGTGGGACATGTTAGTTTGGTGTCCCTTACACTGGGCTTAGCACAGAGTTAGGGACTTAATGTTTGTTTATTGAATGTGGGAGCACTGAGAATCGATCAACAGCTCTTGTGCTGGGGGTTGCAAGAGACATTCCACAGAGATGTTTGACCTAGGCCTGTAAACAAGGAGATATCTTGGGCTGCTCAGAATGATGTCAACCTCCTTTCAAGTGGGGGGATAAGGTGGTGGAAGTTAAAGGTGAGGGAAGGTGAAGAGAAGAAGATGGAGGGAATTCCAATGATGAAAAAGGAGAGTTGGTGTATGGGATGGGGAAGAGGCAAAGATTTGGAAAAGCCAGTGTGGTAAACACTTGCTGGACAGTGATAAAGGCTCAGCTGAGGGGGAAGGAAATGATTTGTGCATTTGATCTTTGAGGAGACTCACTCAGGTGGTTGGATTAAGTAGTGATTGGGGCTCCATCACTTAACAGGGAGAAAATGAATGGATCAAGGGAGTGGATGGCTCCCTAACACCGAGGAATGACTGCCATTAGACAGTGGGGGTTGGGGGTAGACGGCAGAAGTAGTTTTGTTTGGAGGGGGAGGGGAGCTGGAACTTGAGATTTGGGGTGGACTGGTGTGTAGATCTTGGGCCTGCACAGCTGAGGTGCGCACAAGGTCATGGAGATGAGGATGTTAAGGAACTGAGACCAGGCTGGCCCTGAGGATGTCCAAGTCTTCCAGAACCCCTGTCTCTTATACACATCTCCTGGTGTTTCTCGAGTTGCAACAGGTCCTTCCAGAGT
>SJXQ01012888.1:174671-184957 GCA_006408695.1 Aepyceros melampus
TGAGCGGCCCGGGCCGGCGCTCCTCCCTCCCCGCAGAGTGCAGTGGGGGAGGGTATCGGGGAGACCTTTCTGGAGAAAAACCGGAGCCCCGCGGGTCAGCTAGGAGCCAGGCAGGTGGGTGCAGGGTCGTGTCCCGGGAAGGCCCCACGGTGGGAGGAGTCTGTGACTGAGAAGTGAAAAAAGCAAGCCAGAGCAAGGGGAACAGGGTGCGCCAAGGGCAGGGGTGCCACAGAGGTTGGCAAGGGCTCTCAGTGCCCACTTGGAGGCATTTGCATTGAGGGCGCTTGGAAGCCACGGAAGGGTGTTGGAAGCAAGGGAGCGGTGTGGCCAGGCGCGGGAGAGTGGAGGGGAGAGCTCAGAGGTGGATCTGAAGATGGCTAGGTGGCCTCGGCAGTAGCCGGTGGCTGTGGTGACACTGGTTTCTGAGAGACAAGCAGGTGGCAGCAAGTCACCCGGTATGGCCCCGCTCTGGTGACCGAATTTCCTTCCAGAAGGCTGCGCAGGCCTGAAGGGCCATCCCCGCCCCCCTCCCCCACTCCTGTGCCCTGACCAGGAGATGAGGCTCTCAGGGCATTGTGAGGCGAGCCTCAGAGCTTCAGGTGGGCAGGGCCCTGGGGGGGCGGCTCACAGGGTCCTGTTCTTTCTGGCCCCAGGCTGCAGAAAAAACACCTCCAGCAGGAGAAGGAGTGCCTCATGTCCAAGCTGGTGGAGGCTGAAATGGACGGGGCTGCTGCTGCCAAACAAGTCATGGCCCTGAAGGATACCATCGGGAAACTGAAATCGGTAAGCGGCCGCCAGAGCCGCTCAGGCTGGGCCCAGAGAGGGGACACCTGCAGACTGTGGCGGGGTCTTTACACAGTCATCATGCTGACTTTATGACATCTTCAGGCCAGGGCAGGGCACTCTTAACTCCTCAGCACCCCCTCCTGTCTTCTCACTTTTGGGGCCCGACCCTCGAAGATGACCTTTGGTAGCCGGGGCCTCCGAGGAGATGTCATCATGGGTCTCCTGGGATCACAGTAATCCAGGCGTCTGTCTGATTCCTGCAAGTATCAGGCACCAAGTGTATCATCCAGGAAGTGCACCTCTTCCAGGAAGCCTGCCCTAACTGCGCTCGCCCACACTGAGCTCTCCGGCCCCTTTCTCCACCTGGCACTGTTGGCAGGCTCAGCTCCAGCCCATCCCTTCTGGTCTTCCTCCTGCAGCTGCCTTTGCCCAGCTCTTCTTGCCCAGGCTTCCTGGCACCAGGGACTCCTAAGTTCCCCATGGAAACCCCCTGTGCCAGCTCTTCCATTCTCCCCCTGTGCCTGGCAAGACTGCCTCCTGTCTTCCAGGAGAAACAGATGACCTGCTCGGACATCAACACCCTAACGAGGCAGAAGGAACTTCTCCTGCAGAAGCTGAGCACATTTGAAGAGACCAACCGCACTCTCCGAGACCTGCTGAGGGAACAACACTGCAAAGAGGTGAGCGGTGGCCCCTGCCCCACCCAGGTTCCCATACAGAACCTGGGCTCTTCCAGCCCTGCAGGCTCCTGTCTTTAAAAAGAAAATATTCTCGGTGCATGCCTGAGATGAGGGCTCATAGGAAGATTGGCTGAAATCAATCACATGAAACGCCGGGCATCTGGTAGACAGGCTGGCTTCTTTTTTGAAGTGGGCCTGGCAGTACAAGAAGGACCTTGGAAGTCAGAAGGGCAGCGGGGAGTGGGGAGTCAGGGAGGGGTTTCAGCTTACCCCAGGGTTCATGTGGCAAAGCAGGCAGGGGAGGAGACCTGAGTTTTAGGAAAGTAGGAGGCTTAATGGCTGGCAGATACATGGTATGAGATCATTTTGTTTTCTTAAAAAAAAAAAAGGTCTCTGAAATATATTTTATGTTAGCAAATGATTCTGAAAAGACTAACAGTATAAACAGCTCTCTTTCCCATTTGGTTCAACCCGAAGGGGTACCTGGAGTCTCAAAATGCCAGTCCTGATGAGATGGTATTTTTCTTATATTTTGTTTGCTTGTTTAGGGTTTTTTTTTTGTTTATTTGTTTGTTTGTTTGGCTGCCTCATGCAGTTTGTGGGATCCTAGACCCCTGACCAGGGATCGAACCCATACCCCGTGCCGTGGAAGCTCAGAGTCCCAACCACTGGACTGCCAGGGAATTCCTTATTTTTCTTATTTAACCATCTTTTTTTAAGAAGCAGTGTCAACGTCCTTTGTTTTTATTTTTTAAATTAATGTTTAACATGATAGTGTACCTGCTATCCAATTTTACAAACAAAACCTTGTCCACATGGCTGAATCCCTCTTGGTCTTTGTCAATAACCTTGTCTCCGTCCCATCAGAGGGGAACTTTATCTGCTTTATCTGATAGTTTTTCTCTTGGGTATGCATCCTCAAGCAACGTACAGTATAGTTTAGCATGTTCTCAAACTTGACATAAATGATGTTGTTCCATATGTATTCTTCTGAGTTTGCTTCTTTCAGTCAGTGTTTTTCTGAGATCTATCCATTTTTATCTTTGAAACCTAAAGTTCATTTTCCCTGCTTTATTCCATTTTATGACAGTACCACAACTTACTTACTCACCCTTCCGTTGATGGAGACAATTTTCAGTTGTTTGAGCTCACAAGCAGTGTTGTTTTGCACATTCGTCTGGTCTATCTGGTGTCCAGGAAACTTGAGAGTTTCCAGAATATATTTCTATGACTTTTACTAGTTACAGCTAAATTATCCTCTTAAAATATTTCTGTCTCATTTCTAGTTCAGTGTTCATGGAGGGTGATTTTTAACCTCTCCGGGCCTCAATTTTCCCACCTATAAAATGGGAATAGCATCCATGGGGTGGTAAGAGATTTAGAGATGTTGCCTGGATGAGGATTGTGCATACTATCGGCACGCAGTGGGTGCTTGATAAATGGTGGATGATGCTACTGCTTGTCCTGGGAGTGGAGGGGCTTTCAGAAAACCTTTTCCTACCAGTTTTTTTCCCTTTTTGCCTTCTTACCTTCTATTATACCAGCCTGGAACCCCAGATTCTCCAGTTGGAGGTGAAGGGTCAGCTAATTTAAACTCCCACATAGCAGGTGTCCCCAGTTCTATCTCGGCACTCACCTCTTCCTGCCTGTACGGCCCTCGGGACTGCACCCCATCTCAGTGCTCCCTGGGGAGTGCTCAGAGCGGAGGGGGCAGTGTTCCAGCTCTGGAGTCCTTTGGCTTTGGGCCTAGCTCTGCCATTTCTTACTGTGTGATCTCAGGCAGCTGACTTCACTTCACCCAGCCTCAGTCTCTTGGTCTGTGAAATGGGTGTGGTGACAGTGCCTGGCTTCATAGGGTGGGGGAATTTGCTGTGGTCACGTGTTAGTCTGTGTAGAGTCCCCTGGAGGCTCAGAGGGCGTCATGGCTATCCTGCAGTGAACAGCTGCAGGCTTTGGATCCCCGGTCCAGGCTTTTGTCCTGTGTTCTTTGCTTCTTGTTGCTGGAGAAACCACAGTGCTGTCTTTCAGTTCCTGGGTCCCCGGGACATTTTGGGACCAGGGAACCCTTTTCTCTTGGCCCATCAGGGTGAACTGAGGGACTGAAATGGAAAGAGGAGAGTGAGCCTTCTGCTAGGGGTACTTTGTTCAGGTGCCCGGGAGGAAGAACAGAGACGGTTCACAAAGACACAGCCCAGTGCGAAAGTGGGCAAGGGTGTGAGCAGGCAGTCTGGGGAAGGGAAAGCCTAAGTGGCTAAACAAGCATGAGAGTTATTTAGTAATTAGGGAAGTGCGAATTAACAGAAGGGTTCATGCTGGCAAGACTGGCAAGAGGTAGAGGCTGACTATTGCCCGGTGCGCTCACATCCTGCTTGAAGTCGTGTGAGTCAGTGCAGGCATTTTGCAGGGCATGTCAGCTGTCACAAATCACAAACCTTCTGGCCCAGCCATTCTTGCTCTTTGTGTCAGTCCTGGAGAGACACCGTGGTATATGCTCCACATGTTTATTGCTGTAGTATTTACAGTTGCAAAACCCAGGAGCCACCTTATTGCCCAAAAGTTATGGGGAGAGGTTAGAAATACCACTGCATTTTAGAGACAGAAAGCACATTAGGGGTTGGGGAATCCCTGGTGGTCTAGTGGTTAGGACTTGGCACTTTAACTGCTGGGGTCCGGGTTCAGTCCCTGGTCGGGGAACTAAGATCCTGCAAGTCATGTGGCATGCCACCCCACCCCACCCCTACACACAAAAAGAACAGATTGGGGGTTGCTGAGGGCAGGGAGGAAGAGAAAATGGAGACTGACTGCTTGACAGGTATGGGTTTCCTTTTAGGTGATGAAAAAATTCTGAACCTGGAGAGTAGTGGGTCTTCCCTTGTGGCTCAGACAGTAAAGAAGCCTCCTGCAGTGTAGGCGACCTGGGCTCGAGAACCCTCCTGCAGTGTAGGCGACCTGGGCTCGAGAACCCTCCTGCAGTGTAGGCGACCTGGGCTCGAGAACCCTCCTGCAGTGTAGGCGACCTGGGCTCGAGAACCCTTCTGCAGTGTAGGCGACCTGGGCTCGAGAACCCTCCTGCAGTGTAGGCGATCTGGGTTCGATATCTGGGTTGGGAAGATCCCCTGGAGGAGGGCATGGCCACTCCAGTATTCTTGCCTGTAGAATTCCGTGGACAGAGTAGCCTGGCAGGCTACAGTCCATAGGGTGGCGAAGAGTCGGACACGACTGAGCAACTAATACTTTGACTTTTCTCTTTCGGATGGTAGTGATATTTACACAACATTGTAAGTGTACCATACTCCACTGAGTTTTACACTTAAAAATGGTGGTAAAGTTTGTTACATTTTACCAAATATACCAAAAACTATTGAATTGTACATTTTAAATGGATGACCTATATTTGAATTTATATCTCAATAAAGATATTTTTAAAAAATCCAGTTGTAGACAGAATTACAGTATGGTAGGTATCATTTTGGTAAAATTACACATTAATCCCTTCCCACCCCTCACCTCCCAAAAGATAGTTCTCTAGATGTAGCTCTGTGTAAGTGCAGAGAGAAAGGATGGGCAGGACAGTCACCAAACTCGGCACTGTAGGGCTGGGTTTGGAGGTGGGGATGAGGGGTTCATTAAGTATTTTATGATGATATATAATTCATTACTTCCCTCATGAGAAATATAATTTTCAGGAAAGGAATAGGATCTAGAGGAAGTAGACATCTCAGTTCATTGGTTAACGAGTTGGCTTTTCCTGCCTTCCCTTAAAGGATTCCGAAAGACTGATGGAGCAACAAGGGACACTATTGAAACGGCTGGCGGAGGCGGACTCTGAGAAAGCGGTAACACACAGCGCCCCCTGCCTGCCAGAGCGGGTATAGGCGGCAGCCTATAGAGGTGCTGAGCGGCTGCAGAAGGGCTGGAGCCTTGCTCTGATTTTTTGGGGGGTCTTAGTTTCAAATCTGTAAAAAATATGAAGCAGATATTCCCATCCCTACTGCTCCACCGGGTTTATCTAGCTGCTCACTTGAGAGCTTGAATCACCAAGTTGGACGCCAGCCTGAGGGATGGTGACGATGGTGATGGATTTGTAAGCCATCAGTTTGTTCTCTGCATTTCCTCATTTGTATTACGGTGTAGACTTGTTGACCCCCAAATTCCAGTTCTCCCAAGGAATCTCTGCCAAGGCAGCACGTTCCAAAGTCTGTTCCATGGAACCTTGAGTTCCTCAAGTGTTAGTAGGTATAAGAAACAAAAGAGGAGGGAAGTGATACATAGCCAAATAAATATGGGAAACTACTGACCAGCCTGAATGGCTCATTCAACAAGCTGTTTAACTTCAAGACTCTCTGGAGCATTAGATGTATTAATGTCTGTTGTGAGGTTCTGAGAGAGAGAAAGAAATAGAGACCATGATTCCCAAGGTTTGGCCTTGGTGCCTGGCTGAACATCACTAGGGTTCAGCAGTCATGGTGATAATGCCTAAACATGCATTCCCAGCTTGAGAGCCTTGTCAAATTATGATACATCAGTAAATTGAAATACCAAGGTTAATCACACTATGGTAAACATGGTTATACAACAAAATATGTATTTGGCTTTTTAATCTGTGTTAACAGTGGTTATCTCTGGGTGGGAGATTGTGGGCATTCCTTAGTGTTTTTTGTATGTGCAGTATTTCCCACAGTTAACACAGTTTTAAACTGTTATAAAAAAAAAATTGTGATACAGATGTTAGGTGCTTTCTGCTCAGATCTCTGTGACATGTGCCAATTTCTTTGGGACTTGAGCCCAGTGGCCAGGCACACAGGAGTATTTTCCTCCCTGGGCCGAGCCTCCTCTGCCTTCCCAGGGAGCTCATGACAGTCTGTTCTCCCCAGCGCCTGCTATTACTGCTGCAAGACAAAGACAAGGAGGTGGAAGAGCTCCTCCAGGAAATACAATGTGAGAAGGTACCATCCCCGACGGTCGCTCCTCCATATGGGCCAGGAGAGTGTGCTCTCCCAGGTCGTGGGTAGAGTGCGCTCTGGAATCGCAGAGCTGGGTTCAAATCCTGGCTCTGTCACTTTCTCCATCTCTCCAAAGGCTCAAGCAAAGACCGCATCTGAGCTTTCCAAGTCCATGGAGACCATGCGGGGGCATTTGCAAGCACAGCTTCGGTGCAAAGAGGCGGAGAACAGTCGCCTATGTATGCAGATCAAGGTACCTGCTTGGCCCCACTGGTGGGAAAGGGAGAGGGCAGGGCCTGGTGGTCCAGGAGCCTTGGCCTGGCCAAGGTGCTCACGTTCAGGATTTGCCCCCAAAGGTTTAGGGGTCACTGCTGCCAAAGCACTCTAAGCCAGTGGCAAGGGACACTCTGGGCCAGGGGCAAGAGCAGGGGTTTGGGTGTTCTTCCCACCAGTGACCAGTCGGGTGCCGTGCTCCTGAGCCAGTCACTTAATCTCCTAGGCCTCCAGTTCTCCTAACTACCCATGGGATAGGGGTAGGGGTGGGGGGCTGATGGCTTTGAGCCAGGGACCCTCTAAGGTCACACTTCTGCTGAGTAACTCAGAAATATCTCTGACTACTGTACTGGGAGTTCAAGGAAGGATGCCAGAAGAGTTCTATCTTAACACTAAGACCCAGTGGGTTCCGTAATGGGAGAGGTGCTATGGGGAGCTGGGCAGGGCCCTCACATCTCTGGTCTGCATCGCCCCCACACAGTTGACCTGATTTTCCTCCCCCTCATTCCTCTTTTTTGCTGCACCCCCGCCCCACCTCACCCTCCCCCGGACTTCTCGTCTCTCTCCTCTGTCTCTCCTCCACCGTTGTCCCCATCTCCCAGAACCTGGAGCGCAGCGGGAACCAGCACAAGGCGGAAGTGGAGGCCATCATGGAGCAGCTGAAGGAACTGAAGCAGAAGGGAGAATAAGCCAGTGGCAAGGGACACTCTGGGCCAGGGGCAAGAGCAGGGGTTTGGGTGTTCTTCCCACCAGTGACCAGTCGGGTGCCGTGCTCCTGAGCCAGTCACTTAATCTCCTAGGCCTCCAGTTCTCCTAACTACCCATGGGATAGGGGTAGGGGTGGGGGGCTGATGGCTTTGAGCCAGGGACCCTCTAAGGTCACACTTCTGCTGAGTAACTCAGAAATATCTCTGACTACTGTACTGGGAGTTCAAGGAAGGATGCCAGAAGAGTTCTATCTTAACACTAAGACCCAGTGGGTTCCGTAATGGGAGAGGTGCTGTGGGGAGCTGGGCAGGGCCCTCACATCTCTGGTCTGCATCGCCTCCCACACAGTTGACCTGATTTTCCTCCCCCTCATTCCTCTTTTTTGCTGCACCCCCGCCCCACCTCACCCTCCCCCGGACTTCTCGTCTCTCTCCTCTGTCTCTCCTCCACCATTGTCCCCATCTCCCAGAACCTGGAGCGCAGCGGGAACCAGCACAAGGCGGAAGTGGAGGCCATCATGGAGCAGCTGAAGGAACTGAAGCAGAAGGGAGAACGAGACAAAGAGTCCTTGAAGAAAGCCATCCGAGCCCAAAAAGAGAGAGCCGAGAAGAGCGAGGAGTATGCTGAGCAGCTGCACGTGCAACTTGCCGACAAGGTAGCGGCCTCCCCGAGGAGGGCAGGCTGACGAGGAAGGGACGGAGGGGTGGGGTGGTGGATAGGCGAGGTGGATGGGCAGGTGGAGGTGAAAAGCTCAAGAGAGGTGGCTGGGCGGGCAAATGGAGAAATAGATGGCGGTGGAGAGGGTGAAGGAGCTGGGAGGACGGGTGGCTGGCTGGAGGAAGAGGCAGTCAGGGAGTAAACAGCTGAAAGGGTGGTGATGGGGGAGGGCGGCTGGCTGGAGACAAGTGGAGGGTTTGTGGGATTTTCTCACTGCATCAGTATCACGGGTGGGAACGATGGTTATGGATTTGCAGTCAGGGTGTGTGTGATGCTGAAAATGGAAAAGTAGCATCTGGTTCCTGCTTTAGTCTCAGTGCTTCTAGAAAGGAATTGCAGGAGTGGGGTTTATGTTATCAGGGTGAGGGGTGTGGCCTGGGACAACCCTTGGCTCCCTTGGCCTCAGTGCTGATAACCTGACCGACGGGCCCTGTATACTGTCCCCTATTCCCAGGATCTTTATGTCGCTGAAGCTTTATCCACTCTGGAGTCATGGAGGAGCCGCTATAACCAAGTTGTAAAAGACAAAGGAGACCTTGAGCTGGAAATTATTGTCCTGAACGAGTATGTCTGTGTGAGGAGAGGGCATGGGGCCGATTGGAGGAGGGGGTGAGCCAGTCCTGGTGCCAGGCATCCCGAGGCAGCTCGCGTGGGCCACACGGGTGCCATCTGTCTCCTCTGGTCCAGGCCTGCACTGGACTGGCCCTGAGGTAGGCCCTGGTTCCAGCCCTGCCCCAGGGTCCTGCCCCCTGGTGGGCACTATGGAGGGGCCTTCTCTGCTCAGACCTGGGCCAGAGTGGGGCCCTAACCTGCACAATAGGGAAACAGGCCCAGCCACAGTGGTGTCCTCCTTCCAGTTCTTGGGGGACAAGGCAGCTGGTTTCTGCCTTTGCCCTGTCTTCTCTCAGCTTCTCTTTGTCTGCAGGTCAGTAGGTCAGAGCCTCGGCCTGGGAGTAGGGGGCAAAAGTGGCCTCAGGTTGAAGGTGATTGACACACCTTCCTCATCACTGGTGACTATCACCAGTGACCGTTCTCCAGCTCAGCCGAACTCATGCGTTCATTCGTTTGTCTGTTGAGCAGCTACTATGTACCAGGCTGTGTATTGACCTTTACGGTTACAGCAGCTAAGAAACAAATGCATTGCCTTCCCCATGGCATTAACCCTGTATTGCAGGAAGAGACAAGGCTACAGAGACCTGGACTCCCTGGGCTAAGGGGTCGCAGGGGAGCTAACTTGGTCTCTAGGTCAGGAATGTTTTGCCTGAGGAATATCTTTGGTTGTTTTCAACTCAAGTTGGCAAACATATCCTGGGAAACTCGCTAAATGCCGGGCCTTATGCAGGACACTACCTTTGGGATTCTCCATCTAGTGGGAGAAAATGGATCAGTTCAGTTCAGTCGCTCAGTCGTGTCCGACTCTTTGCGACCCCATGAATCGCAGTACTCCAGGCCTCCCTGTCCATCACCAACTCCCGGAGTTCACCCAGACTCACATCCATTGAGTCCGGGATGCCATCCAGCCATCTCATCCTCGGTCGTCCCCTTCTCCTCCTGCCCCCAATCCCTCCCAGCATCAGGGTCTTTTCCAATGAGTCAACTCTTCACATAAGGTGGCCAAAGTACTGGAGCTTCAGTTTTAGCTCATTCCTTCCAAAGAAATCCCAGGGTTGATCTCCTTCAGAATGGACTGGTTGGATCTCCTTGCAGTCCAAGGGACTCTCAAGAGTCCAACACCACTTCTCCAACACCACAGCTCAAAAGCATCAATTCTTCTGCACTCAGCCTTCTTCACAGTCCAACTCTTACATCCATACATGACCACAGGAAAAACCATAGCCTTGACTAGACGGACCTTAGTCGGCAAAGTAATGTCTCTGCTTTTGAATATACTATCTAGGTTGGTCATAACTTTTCTTCCAAGGAGTAAGCGCCTTTTAATTTCATGGCTGCAGTCACCATCTGCAGTGATTTTGGAGCCCAAAAAAATAAAGTCTGACACTGTTTCTACTGTTTCCCCATCTATTTCCCATGAAGTGATGGGGCCAGATGCCATGATCTTCGTTTTCTGAATGTTGAGCTTTAAGCCAACTTTTTCACTCTCCTCTTTCACTTTCAACAAGAGGCTTTTTAGCTCCTCCTCACTTTCTGCCATAAGGGTGGTGTCATCTGCATATCTGAG
>SJXQ01012888.1:186783-233526 GCA_006408695.1 Aepyceros melampus
CCGCAGGGCTGACTGTGTCCGTTTTCGCTTTGTGACCTTCCAGCCGGGTGACAGATCTCGTAAACCAACAGCAGACCTTGGAGGAGAAGATGCGGGAAGACCGGGACAGCCTGGTGGAGAGACTGCACCGGCAGACCGCTGAGTACTCCGCCTTCAAGCTAGAGAACGAGAGGCTGAAGGTGCGTCGTGAGGGCTGGGCCCGGCACACTCGGGTAGAGAGCAGATGGCTGGGCCCTCCTGGTTGGGCCCAGAAATGACTGCCAGGGCCTCCCAAGAGCCTGGAGGCAGCAGTGGGCTAAGAGGGCTTCCTCTGGAGTCCGGGAGACCCGATTCAAGTCCTGAGCAAACCTTGTAGAGTTGCAGGACCCAAACAGGATGTCTGCCATGCTGTTGCTGCAGTTTCCTTAGGGGAAGAAGTGTGGTCCTGTGGGGGGGGTGAGGCGGGTGAAGTGCCCCCCATGACGTTCAACCCGTGCATGTGAGGTAGATCTGACCTTGATTTTAACACTGATGCTCCTGGCACACTGCTGGGACCATCCACATGCATTCACTCTCACTGTAACCTCCCAATAATGTGATAATTACTCCACTTTGTAGAATAAGGAGACCACTTACAGTGAGTTTTAGTTTCTTGCCAAGATTCTGCCCTTGGAAGTATTGGGAGTTCAGATTTGAACTTCAGTCTGACTCTGGGGCTGTAACTAGGTTTTAACCACTCACTCAACTCCCTCCAGCAACCTGGTGGTGAGAGGGAGCGAACAGAGGTTGACATTGCAGAGCCAGGTTTGATCTTACTTTTTAACTGATCTAGGCAATAGTGTCTTTTTTTTTTTTTTTTTTTACTTATTTTTGTTAAAATAGATTTAAGGAAGTATAATACAGAAAGGTACACAAAACAGATATACTTTGTCCACTAGTCACCCTGATGGAACCTTAAAGCCAGCCACCCCAGTGACCTCACCTAGTTACAAACACCCCCTGCTAACGGAACAGTTATCCTGACTTCTGTCACTGCAGCTGAGTTGGCCCGGTTTTGAACTCTGAGCCTGGCCCTTGTGGCTTTTCCTCGGTGTTCTGTCAGTGGAAGTTATCCATGTCGTGTGTGGTGGTCCATCCCTCTCTGTGCTGTGGATTGTGCCATTGTAGGAATCATACCATGACACGTTTATCCATTCTGCTGTTGATGGACGTCTGGGTGGTACAGCTTCCTGTACTTTGGAGAGGAAATGCTCGGTCAATAGGGGGTACATTGACCTTTGGTAGATGTCAGCAAACAGTGAAGCAGTTGCACAGGTTTCCGCTCTCAGCAGGGCTGTGTGAAAAATCTGCTCCATGTCTCAGCAACACTTGGTATTGTCCGTCTTTTTCATTTTAAAAAGGTGAGAGAGCACTCGTGTGTCATTGTTGCAGTGCAATTGTTGGATAAATGACAGACAACCCCATGTCTAACAGTTAACTGGGGTATTATTTGAAGGACAGTATGTCTATGTCGTGAAATACAGTGTAGCTCTTCAAAATGTTTGTAGAAGTGTATTTTCCTAGACATGAATTACAGAGGTAATCATAATTACAAAGGTGAAATATGCTTATATGAAAGTTGAAAACATCACAGAAATGTGATAGCAGAACCGCAGGTCTCTGTTAACTGTATATGTACGTTTATTCCAGTTTTTTTACCCTGATATTAACCTGCATATTCAAACATATGCACATTCATTCTTCCATCTGTTATTCTGCAGCTTGATTTTCCCACTCAACCACATTTCATGGATATCTTTTTTTTCTTTTGCTTTCTTTCTTTTAAATGAGTGCTTATTATTTTATTGAAATACCGTGACTTTATTTTGTCCCATCTGCTAAGAGAGCATTGGGTTATAGAACATTTATTGATGAGAGAAGTAGCTCTCAACATACTTGTTAATTGAAGACTTTGTTGCAAAGCACTGGATATAATATAATCCCATGCTTACTGGAAAAAATAAAATATCTACACAGCTATCAATATATAGCCATATACTAAGGAATCATGATTTATTTTTCTGGGTTTCATCTCCATTTTCTTTAATGATAATGTGTTGCCTTTTTTCTCATTTTTTTCCTTGTTCTGGTCATGCCCCGAGGCATTCGGGATCTTAGTTTCCTAAAAATGGATCAAATCCTGGCTCCCAGGAGTGAGAGTGCTGAATGCTAACCATGGGACAGCCAAGGAATTCCCAATAATGCATTGCTTTTGTGATAAGAACAGAAAAATATGGGAATCTCTTATTTTCATCTGTCTTCACTTGAGTTGGTCATATCGGGAGCCCTGCCCTGGTGCCTCTCTGAGGAAACCTGCTGGCAGGGGTCGAGTAGGTGGGGCTTCCCTTTGCCAGCCCCTCCGAGTAGGAGCCAGGGCTTGGTTTGGCCACCTGCTCCGGGACCTTTCCTGCTGGTTACCCGCGAGCCGGTTAACCTTAACCTGGTTCCCTTCTAGGCTAGTTTCGCCCCAATGGAGGACAAGCTCAACCAGGCGCACATCGAGGTCCAGCAGCTGAAGGCATCGGTTAAGAACTACGAGGGGATGATTGACAACTATAAGAGTCAGGTAGGCTGTCTGGTGCCAGCGGCCCTGCCAGGGCAGCAGCGCCTCCTGCTGTGGAGGGAGGCTCACCCCAAGGTCTCCCCGACAGAAGGTGTTTTTTTTTTTTTTTTTCACCAAAACTTGGCTCTACCTAAGATGGCCCAATGCTTTATTTGGTCCCCAGGTGATGAAGACCAGACTGGAGGCTGATGAAGTGGCTGCCCAGCTGGAACGCTGTGACAAAGAGAACAAGATCCTTAAAGATGAGATGAACAAAGAGATTGAAGCGGTATTTTTCCCTGTGCTTGCCTTCTTCCCCTCCCCGTCCCGGGCCTGCAGTCTGTCCCTCCTGTCTGTCCTTGACACTCTCTGATGTGCTTCTCATCTCTTCTTTCTCTCTCCTGCTTCCTCGTTATTCCTCTTTCTCATCCTGGTTTTCCTTAAAAAAAAAAAAAATTTCCCCTGCTTGGAACATTCAGGTGGATTCAGATGCACAGATCTGTCAGGCCTTAGGTGTGCCTGTTGCATGCATTCTATGTGAAGTTTTTATTTTGTGCCAACCAAAAAATTGCCTCCTGTCCCCTTCCCCCCAAAAAAACATTATTCTTCTAAAGACAGCTTGGCTGTCTGGAAGCAAAGGGATTATCTTAATAGTGACCTTGGAGACAGATTGAGTCCAGGCTCAGCCAGTACCTAGCTGCATATCCTTGGACACGTCACTGCCCCTCTGCAGTCCTCAGACCCCTCCTTAATACAAGGATGGGTGAAGACCAGACAGGTGGTAGCTTTCCCTCTGACCCAGAGCGTCATGACTGCCTTCCTAGGAGCTTTTGGGTTACACTAGACTTGAATCCTGACTCTGCCAGTTCCTAACTGAGTGACCTTGGGCAAGTGATCTTTTGATCCTCAGAGACCTTAGGTGGGGCCAGCAGCACCTACTGTGTAAGTTGTATGAATTCAGGGAGAAACGCCTAGGTCCTGGAGTTGTTACATGGTTGCCATTATTCTTCAGTGAGTGAAGGAGCAGCAGGCTGCAGTCACCAAGTGGCCAAATGCGTCCCTCCAGAGAACAGCTAAGACGTTTTTAGTGGCCTGCTGGGAAGCTGCACTTCTGCCCGTGGGCCTTGCAGGACCCTTTCCGGGGGCCTGAGGGTGGCCTTCCCACACTCCCAAGGATTCTGTCTGGCTGCTGCAGCCACCAGGCCCTTCCCAACCGTGGGCTCCTCTCTCCCACTCCAGGCGCGGAGGCAGTTCCAGTCCCAGCTGGCTGACCTGCAGCAGCTGCCCGATATTCTAAAGATCACAGAGGCTAAGCTGGCTGAGTGCCAGGACCAGCTGCAGGGCTAGAGCGGAAGAACATTGACCTCACAGCCATCATATCAGACCTGCGCAGCCGGGTAAGGGACTGGCAGAAAGGGTCCCACGAACTGGCCCGGGCAGGGGCCCGCTTACCAAGATGAGCTGCACGCGTATCGCCCCCCCCCCCACAAGGGAGGACCACTTCCTTTTTCTTGGCTGCCGCTTTCTAAAAGGAGTGAGCTATCATCAGTGCTGTGAAATAAAAGTCTGGTGTGCCAAATGCCTTGTGTTTGCACAAAGTGATTGTAGTTATAGGAGCTGCCGGGCCCTCCTGCTCTCGCCACTCCCCGAGTGCTCCAAGTCTCCGCCGGCCTCTGCCCTGCAGTGCTCTGCTGCTGTCCTCAAGCCACATGCCACCAGTGGACACCAAGCCATAGGTTTTCTTTGTCTCCGTCTTTCTCTTGCTTTAGCTGCCTTTCCCTAGTCTGAATAGACCCCTTGCCTGAGCTTCTGTCCCGACAGAGGACTGCTTTTCTCCCAGAGGAAATCTGCCTTTGGGTGCCTGGAACCAAGCCGGCAAGGTCTAAGAAATGGTACGCTTCTCATCTGCACTGTGACCTTGGGTGAGACCCTGCCCCTCTCTACACCTGTGTCCTTGCAGTAACAGTGGAAGTAGCTGCCATTTTTTGAGCACGTGTTCTGTGTTCCGGCATTCTCATTTAATTCTCCCAGGAACTTTGCGAATGGTCTTATTTTCCCCGTTTTACAAAAAGTAGCCGAGGGCAGAGAGGGGGAGAAGTCATTTCCTGAGGTCACAGGTCACGTTCTCCTGAATTAATAATGCTTGTTAACAGGGACTGGAAGCCAGCCGGCTCTGTCTGGTACCCAAGCCCATGTTCTCAGTACTTTAAATCACCTGCCTACTTTTGAACCTGAGTATTCTCAGGGCCTTTCAGGCCTGAATGTCTGAGTCTTCTGGATAACTTCTCAAACCTGCCAGTCTGAAGGACTTGATAGATTTCCTACGGCCTTGCTTGCACTGGTCCCCAGTTGAGAATGATATCAGCAGCCCACCAACGTCCTTGGTAAAGCTCGGTAGTGGGTTGCGTGGACCAGTTAGGCCTGCTGTCTGCTTCTGCCTTCTTATGTCTGCCCAGATCCTACTGACTGGCCTCTCCTGAACTAGAATGTGTCATCGTGGCTATTGAGGATCGAAGCTGGCTTCTCTCAGCATGGGAGAGCCTTCGGTCTCCGGGGTCGGGCCTAACCTGTCCCTACTCTCCTCTCTCCTCCAGGTTGTGCGTTGAGACTTGGATGCCAGCTGAGGGCAGCGTGCCTCTCTCCTGGGTGTGGATGACAGGTCACAGGGATAAGGGAGGGCTGTACCTGGAGGTTCTTTCGTAAACGTCTATGTTCCTGTCATTTTAGATCGAACACCAGGGGGACAAGCTGGAGATGGCGAGAGAGAAACATCAGGCTTCCCAGAAGGAAAATAAACAGCTGAGTCTGAAGGTGGATGAACTGGAGAGGTTAGAGGCACTTGGTCCGATCTCTGTCCTCTTCCTAGGACCTGAGACTTTTCAGCCACTTAGCTTCTTTGGGCTCAGTGTGCAGAAATGTTTGAGGGACTCGAGGCCCTGGAAGGTACTAGGCAGACCTCAGAGGAAAAGCTGTTTGCACTGCAGTGGTAAGCATTGTGGGAGAGAGGAAGGTGGTCTCTGGCCAGGGGATATGCTCCATGACACTGTGATCAAGATCAGACCACCCAGTGGTGGTCCAGTGGTTAAGACTCCGCGCTTCCATTGCAGGGAACCTGGGTTCGATCCCTGCTCAGGGAACTAAGATCCTGCATGCTGCGTAGTGTGGCCAAAAAGTAAAAAGAAAAATTTAAAAAAGGATCAGACTGCCCATAGACAGCACCTATCAGAAATGCATGCTTCATCCAAGCAGACCAGCGGGGCCAGGTGCTGCAGTGGGAGACACTCCCCCGCATTCTGCTCTTTATTCCTGGTCACCCTTCCCAAGACCTTTCTGATCTATTCCCTGTTACTTACGGACTATTGGAGGCAGTCAGGAAAAGAGTTCATGTTTGGAATCAGAATCTCTGGGCTTTGATCACAACTTGGCCACTTCACCTACATTGTGATCCTGAGCAAATCATTTCATCCTTTTGAATCTCATCACCCTGTTTACTCATCTTGAGAAAGGGACCAAGGTAGGGAGAAGTCCAGTTCTTGGAGTTGTTGTGTATCTTCCATGAGATAATCCTCAAAGGGCTTAGCATGTTACCTGGTGTACAAAATCACACTGTATAGGATAGTATATGTGAGTTGGTATTATCCCCATTTTAAATACAAGGAAACTGAGCTTGGAGAGAGGTGAGGTGACGTGCCCAAGGGCACATAGCTGGTGGCTTGCAAAGCTATGACTTAGACTGTCTTCCTCCAGAGCTTTTAGTGTCTATAACATGAGGGCTGGAGCCCTCGTTTCAGTGATGAAAGACTTGGAGAATCCCAGGAGGCTGCAATTGGCCCAGGTGGCTCACATAGCCTGCCAGCAGGGACTTTTAAGCAAGTGGTCTCCCCTGGGTTCCACCTTTACTCTGCTGGCCTCCAAGATGCAGCTGGAAAGTTGCAGGACTTACAGAACTCCTGAGGTTGGAAGGTGTTCTGGAAGTGCAGCGGGGACCATGTGTGCACACAAGATGGTCACTGCTGCCCCTTGGCTGGTCACAAATGATGTTGAGTGGTCCAACTGAAGCCCCTTTGCTGAGGATGGCAGCAATGAAGAAGTTGGGGGTGGTGGTGTGGGTTTTGGTGACAGACCTACCAGCTGTGGTGACCTTGAGCCAATGACTTCACCTCTCTGTGGCACAGTTGCTTCATTTGTAAAGTGGGGATCAGAATGGAACCCACATTCCTGAGCTGCAAGCTGCCATATTACATGTGATGATATACGTACGCAGCCCAGCCCACCGTCAGTCTGTGCTCGCTTCTCCCACTCTCCATACAGTTCCTGGCTGTGATGATGATCAGCAGATTTCTTTGATTTATTCCTGTTATTCCCTGGAGATTCTTGGTGTGATGTGAATCCCGGTCCAGCGTGGCTGGCAGCCCCGGCCATGTGGAACAGGACACGTAGTGGGACGAGCAGACTCTGACTGAGTGCTTTCACCTAGGAAACTGGAGGCGACCAGTGCCCAGAATATCGAGTTCCTACAGGTGATTGCCAAGAGGGAGGAGGCAATCCACCAGTCCCAGCTGCGACTGGAGGAGAAAACACGGGAATGTGGGACCCTGGCGAGGCAGTTGGAGAGCGCCATTGAAGACGCCAGGAGGCAGGTCAGTCTCACATCTGTTGTTAAAGCACCTCTGTGTCTTTAGGCACATTGCTTAACTTCTCTGAGCCTATCTCCACATCTGAAAAGTGGGCAAATTGTAGTAGTACCTGCTCCCATGGATTCATCATGAAGATCAAATGAACAGTGATTGTAAAGGACTTGGCACTGGACTCACAGCTGCTCGTGTCATTGCTGCCAGAGTGGGCCTCAGACAGGTCTTCCACATCTGAGGTAGTAACTCATGGAGCGTTGGCAAAGGGCAGGTGAAGCAGGCTTGCAGAAGTTGTCTCCGTAGCTAGCTCCCGCCCTGAGGCTCCAGAGAATTCTCCACAGTGGGAGCCGCCCAGCCTCTTCTTTACCAGGTGTCCCCGTGTCGGGTAAGCCAGCCCCATCTCTCTGCTTTCTGGGCAGGTGGAACAAACCAAGGAGCACGCAGCTTCCAAGGAGCGAGCAGCCCAGAACAAAATCCTGGACCTTGAGACCCAGCTGAGCAGGACCAAGACTGAGCTCAGCCAGCTGCGGCGGAGCCGGGACGATGTGAGTCTGGGGGTTGGGGGTGGGGTGGTAGCAGACAAGAAGGGCATGGGTTGAGGGTTGAGCTTCCTGGGGCCCGCAGAGCACTGTGTTCTGTTCTTTTTATGAATACGACATGGTTTTATTTTTCTCCCATCACTTTCCCATCCCTTCAGGATATTCCAGGCCCCTCCCCTTGTTTATTACCAGCTTTGTTAAGACGGCATTTACCATAAAACTCTCTCATTCAGATTGTACAATTCAGTAGTTTTGAGTACATTCGAATTGTGCATTTACCACCACAATCCAGATTGAGAATATTTTCAGAAAGAAAGCAACCCATTAGCAGCCCTCATCCTCTGGCCTCCGGGGTTGGTCTGTTCTGGGAGTTCCACACACGAGGCCCCTGGCCCATTCCTTCTCTCAGGCTGATCGCCGCTACCAGAGCCGCCTGCAGGACCTGAAAGACCGCCTGGAGCAGTCGGAGAGCACGAACCGCAGCATGCAGAACTACGTGCAGTTCCTCAAGTCGTCCTATGCCAATGTGTTTGGAGACGGCCCCTACGCCCCCTACCTGACCAGCTCTCCCATCCGCTCCCGGTCTCCTCCCACCTAAGCCGCTGCTGGGTTAGGGGCTCAGATGGATGTCGTGGCAATGGAGGTGTCGCCAAGCCATACCTGGAAAGCCTGTTGGTTTTCCTCTCTCTTCCTGAGATGAAGTATGTTCAGGATCTTGTCTTAGCCACTAACTCCAGAAAAGTGCCTCAAGCAGCAGGGGATGGAGCCAAACCCACTTAGTTCTCTCCTCTCCGATAGCATCACCTGATGGAAAGTTCTAATTACCCCAACAGGCCTTAAAGCTACTACTGTTAGGGTCAGGTTTTAACTCACTGTGATTGGCTCATTGGTTTCTCAGGAGAATATTTGGCCTGGACTTTCCCTCCAGACCCTTTTCCAGCCCTCTTCTTTCTCAGGACTCTCGGGTTTTCCCTGACCCCAGCCAGCAGGAGCTGCTAGGCAGAGGTCCTTGCTGCGCCTTGCGTTCTCGTGCCGCTTTCCTCGTTGCATGGGTACGGTGTCCTCTCCGAGGTGCTCCCCTCTCACTTGTGGCCAAGTTTCCTCAAGGCCACTTGCCCTCACGCACTTCTCTACAGACACTCGCGGGTTTATGTTTTACATGTTCGTCTTTGTAAAAGTACAATCCCAGTCTCACTGATTTTTTTCTTGGCTAGGTTTGTGTCTGTGGAATGCATTTATTCTTGAAATGTGTGTATTTTACAAAAAGCTTTTATAATCAATATTTAGGTTCCATGGGATGGTCTCCTTTACCCACACGATCCCTCTTCTAAAAATGATTCAGTAAGGCGCTGCACAAGAGCCAGTAAACGTTTTTTTAGGACGTGGCACATGGAACATTAGGCTCTTTGATTTTGACTGGGTCAGTGCTTTCTTCTCTGCATGCTTTCGCTTTGCGATCCTGTGAAAGGGCTGGAGGAGATACATGGCAAGGTGCTGCTCAGTGTGTGAGGGCAGATGGCTTTAGCTGTTAGGAAGATGGGCTGTGTCTGTCTCGCTATTTTTTAAATGTTAATTGCTTTCTGAAAGATGATGGGCTATTTTTGTCCTCCTCGCATGTTTTCCTGTATTTAAAAGAACAACGTATTCTTCAGAGTGGAGAGAACACACTTGGTGTTCTGTGCTGAATCCTAACCTTTCCATTCTAGATGGTATTGTCCTCTGGGTGATCCAGTCTGGTTCCCTCTCAGTCACTCTTCTGGAGAATTCCCTTGTGTCCCCAAAAGCAATGGTCCCACACAGGCATCTGGATTGCACTCCCAGAACTGCACCCCCGCCCCGCCCCCAGTTTAGAGACATTTGTAGTTTAGAGCTTTCAATGATTTGTTTTTGTTAGTTTTGTTCTTAAATTTTATCTTCAGCTTTTTATTTTGCCAAGGAAGGTCCCTGAAATTACTACTACCAGCTACCATTGCCACAAAACCAAGCCTGTTTTCACATCTTTAACATAGACTTGAACTTTCATACAATGTATGAAAGATCTTCCCAGGAAAAGACAGTTGACAAACTTGTACCAATGTGCATACATTTCTGTGTAACTCATCATTATTATCATCAAGCTAATGATAACCCCTTCAGTGTAGGATTCTGCTATCTGCGATGATGCTGTGGGAACTCTCTTTGGTTTCGTGGCTGGGATTCTCCTTAAAATGTTTGGTTTTTCTTTGTAAAATATTGTATTACAAAGGTCCAGAGATTTTGTGAAAATGAAAAATATTTATATTGCTTCAAACTCGAGAGTTTTCCTTTCGCCTCAAACTGAGACCCCATGAAATGGGCAAAAGGGTCAAAAGTTAGTGTCCTAGTTAAAGCTGGCCTCAGGCAATGATGAGCTTTTCATTTATTGAGATAGGTTTAATTCACTCATTTAAAGTGTATAATTCAGTAGTTTTTAATATATTCAAGGTTGTGTGACCCTCACCTTTGTCTAATTCTCCAACATTTTCATCACACCCAAATGGAACTTCTCCTGAGAAGCCTGTATGCACAGCAAGATGTAACAGAACTGGACATGGAACAACAGACTCGTTCAAAATTGGGAAAGAAGTACATCTAGGCTGTATATTGTCACTCTGCTTATTTAACTTCTACACAGAGTATATCATGCTAAATGCTGGGCTGGATGGTTCACAAGCTGGAATCAAGATAGCCAGGAGAAATATCAACAGTCTCAGGTATGCAGATGACACCACTCTTATGGCAGAAATTGAAGAGAAACTAAGGTGTAAGAGGAGAGTAAAAAAAGCTGTCTTAGAATTCAGCATTGAAAAAACTAAGATCATGGCATCCAGTCCTATCAGTTGATGGCAAATGGATGGGGAAAATGTTCAGTGACAGGTTTTATTTTCGTGGGCTCCAAAATCACTGAGGACTGTGACTGCAGCCATGAAATTTAAAAATGCTTGCTCATTGGAAGAAAAGCTATGACCAACCTAGACAGCATATTAAAAAGAAGAGACATCACTTTGCTGACAAAGGTCCATCTAGTCAAAACTATGGTTTTTCCAGTAGTCATGTGTGGATGTGAGAGTTGGACTATAAAGAAAGCTGAGCGCCAACGAGTTGATGCTTTTAAACTGTGGTGTTGGAGAAGACTCTTGAGAGTCCCTTGGACTGCAAGGAGATCAAACCAGTTAGTCCTAAAGGAAATCAACCCTGAATATTCCTTGGAAAGACTGATGGCTGAAACTGAAGCTCCAATACTTTGGCCACTTGATGTGAAGAGCCAACTCATTGGAAAGGACTCTGTTGCTGGGAAACATTGAGGGCAGGGGAGAAAGGGGCAAGAGAGGATGAGATGGTTGGATGGCATGAGGAAGCTTAATGCCCTTACTTGAGATGGAACCCAAGCCTCCCTGGCAGTGGAAGGGCAGTCAACCCCTGGACCTGCCAGACTGTCTTCCACAGGAGCTGCCTCATCTTAAGAGTCTCACTAGTAGTGCTCAACATTCAGAAAATGAAGATCATGGCATCCGGTCCCATCACTTCATGGGAAATAGATGGGAAACAGTGGAAACAGTGTCAAGACTATTTTTTTGGGCTCCAAAATCACTGCAGATAGAGTGATGAAATTAAAAGACGCTTATTCCTTGGAAGAAAAGTTATGACCAACCTAGATAGCATATTCAAAAGCAGAGACATTACTTTGCCGACAAAGGTCCGTCTAGTCAAGGCTATGGTTTTTCCAGCGGTCATGTATGGATGTGAGAGTTGGACTGTGAAGAAGGCTGAGTGCCGAAGAATTGATGCTTTTGAGCTGTGGTGTTGGAGAAGACTCTTGAGCGTCCCTTGGACTGCAAGGAGAGCCAACCAGTCCATTCTGAAGGAGATCAGCCCTGGGATTTCTTTGGAAGGAATGATGCTAAAGCTGAAACTCCAGTACTTTGGCCACCTCATGCGAAAGGTTGACTCATTGGAAAAGACCCTGATGCTGGGAGGGATTGGGGGCGGGAGGAGAAGGGGAGGACAGAGGATGAGATGGCTGGATGGCATCACTGACTCGATGGACGTGAGTCTGAGTGAACTCCGGGAGATGGTGATGGACAGGGAGGCCTGGCGTGCTGCGATTGATGGGGTCGCAAAGAGTCGGACACGACTGAATGACTGAACTGAACTGAGTAGTGTATGAGGATTCCAACTTGACAACCGCGTCAAACCTATTCAATTTTCTGTTACCTATAAGGCCCACCCAACCGAAACCACCGGGTCTAAAGCCATGGCAGGAAGCAGGAGCCACAGGCCAAGTCCTGTACGCAGGCGCATGGGTAGGCGGGCTTGATGCGAGAGGCGGGGCCCGCAGCCGTTGGGGGAGGGGTTGAACTGCGCTCTTGCCCGTGCGCCCCGGAAGCGGAAGCTAGGACCTGTTTCCGGGCGGCTGATTCGAGGACTTGTTTTGTCACAAGCGGCGCGTCTAAAGATCTGTAGCTGGGCAGGCCATGCCTTCTGAGGGTCGCTGCTGGGAAACTCTGCAGGCTCTGCGCAGTTCCGACAAAGGTCGCCTCTGCTACGACCGCGATTGGCTGCTGCGGGGTGAGGTGAGCAGTGGTCCCTTAGCGGGCGGCGGTCCCACCCGCCGCTCGTCAGGGGCCTCTGTCCTTAGCCTTTGTCAAGCCCTCCGAGGAGCCCCTGCGTTCTTTATCGCAACTCGCGTCCGCTTCTTGGTTCCTGTGTGTGCGTCGCCATGTCTTAGAGTTTCTGCTCTCTGTCTCTCACCACTATTCTAGCTTCTCAGGAGCTCCCCTTCATTGCTCCCCGCGGCCGAAGTTAGGCGCCTCCGCTCTTGTTGTGTCAAAGCAGCCATGGCCTCTCAGGGTCAGTTTGTTACTGCGCGTCTCTTGTGGTGGGAGATCCAGATTGAGCGGTGAGCGGGTGGTGGTGGTGGTGGTGGTGGTGGTGGTTCAGTCGCTCACTCGTGCCTGCCTCTTGGCGACTGCAGCACGCCAGGCTTTCCTGTCTTTCGCTATCTCCAGGAGCTTGCTCAGACTCGTGTCCACTGAGTCAGTGATGCCATCCAACCGTCTCTTCCTCTGTGGCGCGCGCCCTTCTCTTACCCTGACCAAATTTTTAGATGACATCAGGCACACCTGGAAACAGTGGGGGCGTGGTCGCTGCATCTAATGTGCTAAACTCTGGAATAGACCGCGCAGGTGGGGAATGTCGCGATATTTAAGGTATAGCCTTTCCCCTAGTTGCTCGTAATCTAGCTACAGATATGAAGTCTCTTCAAACGGAAATATAGCACTTCTAAAGCATTTCTCTGTTTGTCTTTGACAGTTTTAAAGACTATATGTACCTTACATTCTATAGGATGAATTCCTCATGAGTCTGTTCGATGTCGACTCAGGTTATGCATTCTCGGCATGAATAACACAGAAATGATGAGGTGTTCTCAGTAACTGAAATTCGTAGCTCATAAATGCTTCAGCCCATCCCAGCACTGGTGATGCTAACATTTATCAGTTGATCACAATGGTATCTGCCAGATATTTCCACTTAAAATTCATCATTTTTCCATTTGTACGTAATTAGTGTTTTATCAGACCTCCACTCTTAGCGTTTATTGATGACTTCTCCCTTAATCAACCTTTTCTGTGATGGGCCCAAATGGTGTTAAGAGCCAATTTTATATCTTTATTTTTGAATTGCCAGTTTATATCTCTTAGGCTCATTTTACTCATTTTCTTGTTGGGATTTTGCCAGTATTTTGTAAGTTCTTTATGTATTAGAGATAATAATATTAACTTTATCTGAGTTATATATTGCATATTTTTTTCTAGTTTGTCAGTTAAATTTTTTTCTGTTTTATGGTGTTTTTTGTGTGTGTGGTTTTATTTTCACATTTGAAGCATTGCTTCTGGAATTTATTTTGGTGTAAAGAATGAGGAGGAAGTTGTTGACTTAAATTCAACATCCATTCATGACAAAAATCCATTCTTACCAAAGTGTGTATAGAAGGAACATATCTTAACATAATAAAAGCTACTTATGACATACCCACATGCCAGCACAATACTTGATAGCTGTGAAAAGCTGAAAAACTTCCTACTAAAATCTGGAATGAGACAGCGATGCCCATTCTCACCACTTCTTTCCAATATAGCATTGTAAGTCAGCCACAGCAGTCAGACAAGAAAAAATAAAAAGGTATCCAAATTGGAAGGGAAGAGGTAAAATTGTCATCATATACAGCTGCCATGATACTGTATGTAAAAAACCCTAAAGACTCCACAGAAGAACTGCTTGAACTGATAAATGCATTTAGCAGGGGAGCAGGATACAAGATTAACACTCAGAAATCTGTTGCATTTCTTTACACTAACAATGAAATATCAGAAACATAAGTAAACAAAAAAAAAACACCTTTTGAAATGGCATCCCCAAAAAAAGGTACTAGCGATGTAAGATACGATTTGATGACTGTAGCTAACACAGCTATACCATATATAAGAGAGTTAAGAGGGTACATGTTGAGAGTCCTTTTTTATTTCTTTTGATTTTACCTATATGAGAAGATGGGCTTTCCAGGTGGCACTAGTGGTAAAGAACCCGCCTGCCAGTGCAGATGTAAGAGATGTAGATTCGATCTCTGGGTTGGGAAGGTCTCCTGGAGGAGGACACAGCAGCCCACTCTTGTGGTATTCTTGCCTGTATTCCAGCAGTATTCTTGCCTGGAGAATCCCATGGACAGAGGAGCATGCCAGGCTACAGTCCATAGGGTCACAAAGAGATGGACACGACTGAACCGACTTGGCACGCGTGCACTCATGTGATAAGATGGATGTTAGCTGAACCTATTTAATCATTTTATAATCTATGTAAATCAAACCATCATGTTTATGCCTTACACTTTTATAGCGATGTATGTCTGTTTTTCAATAAAACTGGAAAAAATTAAATCTTACATAGAATTCACAGTCAGCACTTTGAAATGACTAGTATTCACTGAGTGTTTATGCCATCGTCGCTCAGTCGTGTCCGACTCTTTGCGACCCCATGAATCGCAGCACGCCAGGCCTCCCTGTCCATCACCAACTCCCGGAGTTCACTCAAACTCATGTCGTGTGTGTATGCCATAGTTTACTTCAAAATTCCTCATGTGTTCTTTTCCATTCCAATGTTTTAGATTGCTTTCGGGTCTACTTTAATGACCATCTTTGTGAATTGTTCCTTTTTCTGCAGTTAGGATTGTTTAGTCTGATACTCTAAAAAGATAGTCGTCAAGATCATTATCAAGAAACTACTGTAGTTTCTTTTCATCTCTGATTGTTAATACAGTTACTTTGGGTCTTGGTATGTATGTATATATTAATGCTTATTAGGACTCCTTAGGTTTTCAGTAAAACATATAGTGGATTATAAGGCAAAATTATTTTTTGGTTGCTTAGATCAGTTAACATGCAAGTTGGACTTAACTTTTTTCTTGTCTTCTAGGATGTTTTACAAGAATGTATGTCTCTTCCCAAGCTGTCTTCTTACTCTGGATGGGTAGTAGATCATGTCCTGCCCCACATACAAAAGAACGCACCTCCCTCTGAGACGTCAGCATCCTCTGTGTCTGCTTCAGCCCTCAACCAACCTTCATCTGTTCCCAGATCTCCTCTCAGAAACCCTGCCTTCTCACCAGTCTCCTCAGCAACATCAAATGGAACCAAGGTAAGGTTTTTATTCAGCTTAGGACAGAAGACAATGGTGGCTGCAAAGTTGAAGTGTCTACTTATAATATCATTGTCATACTACAGTGACTTTACTCTGAGAAAGTAATGATTGCTGCTTCTTCAGGTAGCTATTTGTAGGAACAGTGTTTACCACATCTTTTTATGAAGACCAGAGAAAAATTCTTCTCTTAGTACCAAGAATAGTGGTTACTTTCTTGAGCAGTTGGATTGTTTTTTCTCATAAGCATTACATTTGTTTAACTCTTAAGGTCTCCCTTTTTGTTGTTGCCTGCTGGAAGACTGAGTAAATTTTATACTTGCTCTTAGATTTACGTATCTTATCATTGGTTCCAAATGAGTCTGTACCTTTTTGGTTCGATTTTGTTCCTGCCTTCGTTTCTCTTACTTTTTATTGTTGTCCAGTCGCTGAGTTGTGTCCGACTCGGTAGTCCCATGAACAGTAGCACGCCAGGCCTCCCTGTCCTTCACTATCTCCTGGAGTTTGGTCAAACTCATGTCCATTGAGTTGATGCTGCCATCTAACCATCTCATCCTCTGTCACCTCCATTGAAGGCAAGAGGAGAAGGTGGGGCGACAGAGGATAAAATAGTTCTCCCACTTAAAAACAAATTGTTATTGATGCTGTGCTGTGCTTTGCTCTTCTCTTCCTGTTTCCTGAGTTAGTTTGAATAAGTACAGATGTGTAAGAACATGTATTTTCTTTTTGGAATTATATTTTTAAAAATTAATCTATTGACCACACTGTGTGGCATGTGGGATCTTAGTTTTCTCCCCCTACATTGGGAGCGCAGAGTCTTAACCACTGGGTGGTCAGAGAGGTTCCCATGTGTATTTCTTTTTCTTCATTTCTGTATTTTTTTTTTTCTTTTTAAACAAAGTTGCTAGAATAAACTATTGTGTATCTTATTTGTTTTCATTGGTTTCTGTTTTTCCACTTGACAATATATCTTACAGATGATTCATTTTCTGTCTCTGTCTCTATCTGTATATATCTGCCTCATTCTGTTTAATATGTTTTCTGACTGTTAATTTGTGCTTGTTATTATATTTTATGTTCTTTATAAGCTGCATTAAATCCTTTCTGGATCAAAGTAAGATATAGGAAGTAGTATTTGGCCTAAGAATGTAAAGAAGAAAAGCCTTCTAAACTAAAATAATGCATTATAGCATTATTTTGCTTTTTCAAGGTTTTTGTGTCAGCAGAATAATACTAGGGAACTCTTTAGAAAGGTGGAGATTACATTTTTCATGTTTGGGTTCTGAAAGACAAAGGCCTTTTTGTTCATACTCAACTGAAAATTTTTGGTTACTGAAAACATTGCATCAAAAGGAAGAAGTCAAATCTCCCTATGATCTCATCATTCAGTCAGCAGTTACTCCTGTCCAGTCTCATAAGCCTGCATCCTTATATCTTTGCATAATTAAGTTGTATGTATACTTTCAAGTTCTAATTTTCCTTCCTGACTTTACTTTGTTTGCAAACTATTTGAATTATTTGTTTGTTATTTCCACCTTTGTAAATATCTACTTACAGGATATTACATATCCTGTAATTTATTGAACTATTCCTTTATTATTTAGCATGTATGTTTTTCCATTTCATTGCTTTTAAAGATACTCTTCTGAAAAACTTTCTGCAGAGAGATCTTTCTCTTTTCAATCTTGAAGTATATCTTCTGGTTGTCTTAAAATAAATGCCTGAATAACAGGCATCAAAGATAAAAGGGTGAAACGTTTTTTTTTTTAATTAGCAAAATATTCATGACATAAAATTTACCATTTAACCATTTTTAGTGTCACAATTCAGTGGCATTAAGCACATTCATAGTGTTGTATAACCATCACCACTATCCATCTCCAGAACTTTTTCATCATTCCAAACTAAGAATACTCATTAATCAGTAACTCCTGATTTCCTCCCATCCCCAGTCTCTAAAAACCATCATGAATTTGACAATTCTACATACTTCATATAAGTGAAATCCTATATGTCATTTTGTGACTTGTTTATTTCACTTAGCATACTGTCTTCAGGGGTTCATCCATGTTGTAGCATGTGTTAGAATTTCCTTCCTTTTAAGGCTAAATAATATTCCACTGTATTCATCTGTTACTGAACATTCGGATTGCTTCCACCTTTTGGCTGTTGGTGACTAGTACCGCTATGAACATGCATCTATTAGTTTGAGTAACTGTTTTTAGGTCTTTGGGGTATGTACCCAGAAGTCGAATTGATGGATCATGTGGTAATTCTATGTTTAAATTTTTGAGGACCCATCGTATTGTTTTCCACAGCAGCTGTACCATTTTATATTGCTACTAGCAGTGCACAAGGGTTTCAATTTCACCATACCTTTGCTAATATTTGTTATTTACTGTTGTTCCCCCCCCCCCCCACAGTAGCCATCCTAGTGGGGAAGAAGTATATCTCATGGTTTTGGTTTGCATTTCCCTAATGATTAGCGATGTGATGCATGTTTTCATGTTCTTATTAGCCATTTGTATAACTTCTTTGGGGAAATGTCTTTGTGAGAGTTATTTGCAATAAATAACAATTTATTGTACAGTAAATAATAATCCTAAAAAGTAATACAGGACAGAGATGGTTACTCATACTATGAAAGACTGCATGATTCCATGCATAAGAAGTTGACTTTTTAGTTTATATTTTGCACCTCATCTTTAAAAATACTAGGCTTTAAATCTAGTGATTGAACATCATAGGTGCAAAAATGAGCTTCAACCTAAACCCATAACTTACATAAAAATTAGCTCAAAATGTAAAACTATGAGACTTTAGGAGAAAAAAACATAATCAGAACCTAGGGCCAGTTGAAGGGTTTTTAGATTTGACACAAAAAACTAAATCCATAAAAGGAAAAATTAATACATTGGACCTCATCAAATAAAAAACCTTGGGACTTTCCTGATGGTCCAGTGACTAAAACTCCTCACAGTACAGAGGGGCTGGATTTGATCCCTGGTCAGGGAACTAGATCCCGCATGCTGCAAGACTCTGCACAGCCAAATAAATAAGTAAATATTTAAAATTCTCAGTAGAAAAATAATAAACTCGTGACTGGAAGAAAATAGTTGCAAATCACATGTCTGACAAAGGTTTATGTATCTAGAGTATATTTTTAAAACTCTCAAAGGTTAAACAGAAACTTTCTAACCTTTAATTAGAAAATGACCAAAAGATATGAACAGACATTTTCACCTGAGACGATATACAGATGACAAAATAAGTACGTGAAAATATGTTCAATCATTAGCCATTAAAGGAAATGCAAATTAAAACTAGGATGAAGGCTTCCAGTGCAGGGTATGCAGGTTTGATCCCTGGTTGGAGAATTAAGATCCTACGTGGAGCAGCCAAAAGAAAAAAGATTTTGTGCCATGTGGTTCCATTTATTTAAGGTTGTTGAAATACTGTCATTATAGAGTTGGAAACAGGTAAGAGATGTAAAAGTGTGGCACCGTGGATCTCTGGTGAATAGTTCTGCCCTTTGTAATCATGATTATACATAAGATAAAATGGCATAAAACTACACATACCCAAATGAATTTCTCTCAGAACTGGTGAAATCTGAACAAGTATGTGACTTGTACCATCAGTTTACTGTTTTTGATATTTTACTATATTTATGAAAGATGTTACTATTTGAGGAAACTGGGTAAATATAGAGTGCATGAGCCTCCCTGTACATTTTTTGCAACTGTCTTTGGATTATAATTATTTCAAGATTAAAAAAAAGTTTCTGTGAGCAGCTCTCAGAGGCAGCAGTTTCTAGTTCTGATCATGCCAGTATTGTGGCATACCCTCAGACAGGCATCTGAGGGAAAGATACCTTTTTCCCTACAGTTTCTTCCCTCTTTCCCTGTTTCTTCATCTGTAAATCTGGTACTGGACTAAATTGTTGAGGGCCTCTCCAGGTATAAAATTCCATAATTCTTAAGGTTTAAGTAAAGTTTTGGATGGCTTTAAATAACAAATTGTATCATTAGGAATTTCTGATATTTAAGTAACAGAAAACCTAGTTTAAACTAGCTTAAATGAAACAAGGGGGTCAGGGGAGAAATTTAATAGCTCATATAACCAGGAAGTCTAGGAATGTGGAATCAGTTAGATCTGGAGGATCTATTTTCTGCTTGTCTCTCCTTGATGTTATTTCTGACTTGATCCAGTAACTCAAACACGGGGCTTTGCTTCTCTTCTCTCAGTTCTGTGTAACTTCTTGATTTCATCTTTCAGATAGACTGTGTGGCAGGATGTCTGTTGATAACCCTAGACAGATACCTTCTTAGGTTAGCATCCCCAGAAGAAGAGAAAGCCGTCCAAAATAGCTCCATCGGAAAAGTTCAGAAGTTTGTAAAGCAGTCATCAATCAGTTAAAAATAAATAAATATAATTATATGTATGTGTGTGTATATATATATATATATATATATATAAAAGTTCAGAGGTAGACTCTGGCTTAAGTCATAAGCCTCATTCCTGAAGTAGACACTGGGTACAGAGGGATAGGGTACTCTGATTGCTGGGCTGATCTCATGCCTACTGACCCTTGAGGCTAGGGGGCATGGATGAACTGGGAATGTGGGCTGGGGTTTCTCCGTCCAACCCACCCCAGCAAAAATGGACACTTACTAGAAAAGAAAAAAAGGGAAATACACTGGGCATAGCAAAATAAAGAAGCAAGCAAAAAAATAACAAAAAAGACTGCCCAAAGTAAAAACACCCACTTAATTTGCTAAGGAGAACAATTAAAATAAGGTCAATATCACAGAAAGCCTTTGGTTCTAACCTAAATTGTTTTGTTGTTATGGGTTGCTGATTGTAAGCAGGGATGTGGCTTTTGTTTAGACAGAATAATACCAACTTGACCATCTTAAAAGCTTAATTTTTCCATCTTCTGTATATACAGGACAAACATGAGTCTCCACATACAGAACCTATGGTACTTCAGTCCCCCCGGGGGATGAAAGTGGAAGGCTGCATCCGAATGTATGAGCTGGTGCACAGGATGAAAGGAGCAGTAAGTAACCCGTGAAGTAAGATAGGCTTGACATTGACCCTAGGGAGCCACATTCAAATGCAATTCCTCAGGGACTAAGAATGTCCACCATATGCTGATCATCCTGCCCCACCTACTAGTGGCTTCATTTCAGTTAGGGAGATAGTTATAATGTAACAGTCACGAGTAAACTCTCTGAAGTCAAAACTGGTTTCAGGTCCTAGCTCTTCTATTTTACCTGTGACCCTAGAAAGATTACTTTCCTGGCTTCCATTTACTTTTCCAAAATTTGAAGATGATCTGCATTGTCAGATAAGGTTATACTGAGAAGATGGACCTTAACAGCTTCTTGAAAAAAGGATAACACTATTTTAATGTTTATTTAACTTTATTATTTTTTAAAATTTCCATTTTGTACTAGGGTATAGCCGATTAACAATATTGTAATACTTTCAGGTGACTACTTTTTTTATTAGAAAAACAAGTCAAGCTTTTGTAAAAATTTTTGCTGATAGGTGAGTTTATAAAGTGAAATTCTAGCATCTACTCTCATCTGTTTATTCATGGAATCACCAAATATTTATTGAGGACTTTTGTTCTCAGTTCATTTCAGTCACTCAGTCATGTCCGACTCTTTGCAACCCCATGAATCACAGCACGCCAGGCCTCCCTGTCCATCACCAACTCCCGGAGTTTACTCAAACTCATGTCCATTGAGTCGGTGATGCCATCCAGCCATCTCATCCTCTGTCTTCCCCTTCTCTTACTGCCCCCAGTCCCTCCCAGCATTAGGATCTTTCCAGTGAGTCAACTCTTCGCATGAGGTAGCCAAAGTATTGGAGTTTCAGCTTCAGCATCAGTCCTTCCAATGAACACCCAGGACTGATCTCCTTTAGAATGTAGGTCTAGATATAACAATGAACAAAGGAGACACAGTCCATGTCCTCATAGAGTTTATTTGCTGGAGGGAGAGGCAGAAGTAAGCAAGAGAAATGAGTGAAATATAGTTAGAAGGCTATTCTAGTCTGAGTAAGAGAGAGCAACAGTTACAAAAGCCGTCACTTTGACACTGGATGAAAAAGGATGATGATTGCTTAGATTCAAGGATGTAGCAGTGGAGAATGGTGAGAAATGGTTAGAAAGAGAGAGTGTTTTTTGTGTGTTCAGGTTTTCTCAGCTCTGCTCTGTCAGTCATCACTTGTCCATGGACTTTCTGTCTTCCAGACCTAAGTAGAAAGTTTTTCACTGCTGATAATCTCCCTCGTGTTGCAAAATAAGTTTCAGAATAGAATAGCTTGATATCTTTTAGCAGTATGTTTTGATACATTTCCATCCCAATATATATATATATAGTATGTCATTCTCTTTAAAGACTACAGAGTATTCTCTAGTATGACCTACTATATGTGTCTCTGTTGATTTAAATTGTTTCAAATTCATTGCCATTTTCAGCAGGGCTGTAATGAACATCCTTATGCATATATCATTGTACATATAGGCAAGTATTTCCTCAGGACAAGTTCGTAAAATGGAACAAGTGTCAGAGGATATGTACACTTTAAATTTTGATAATTAAAATGTCTAATTGCCCTTAAAAGTCAAATGTGAGTACTCTTGTGAAAAATAAATGGTACCTTTAGGTATATAAGAAAGGGATGTTCCTAAGTGAAGATGGAGGAAAAGAATCTAAGCATAGATAATAACTTACGGAAAGGAGTGAGATAGGAATAGCATAGCTGTAGAATTAGAATATGAATTTTTTTAGATGACCCTGAAGCCCTCATCAGAATACACAGGATGGAAATTCCCTGGCAGTCTGGTGTTAGGACACCCTGCCTTCACTGCTGAGAACCCAGGTTTGATCCCTGGTGGGAGAGCTAAGATCCCACAAGCCACAGGGCGTGGGAAAAAAAAACAAAATGCACAGGATGGAAAGGTAAAGTGCAGGGCTATTTGATAATATATTGGTAAAATCCCGTCCATTCTTAGCTTATGCTTGAACAGTATGGAGCAAATTGGAAAGCTTTCCACAACAGCTGAATTAAAAGATTGACCCAAAGGGGACAGGTGACTCAAGCAAATATTTTGAGAAGTAAGATGATTCCATGCCCCAGAGTATCTTTGATGGGGTTAAGGCCTGATGGGAGGGCATCTCACAGGGTAGATGAGTAGGGTATAATGGAGCTCCAGAGAGCAGGTGCTGACCCTTTGCAGGAGGGCTTGAGGCAGTGGCAGGAGGAGCAGGAGAAGAAGGTGCGGGCCCTTTCTGAGATGGCATCTGAACAGCTGAAGCGGTTTGATGAACGAAAGGAACTGAAGCATCATAAAGAATTCCAGGACTTACGGGAAGTAATGGAGAAGAGGTGAGTCTCCCTGAATGACAAGGGGAATGTCAGCATGGTCAACCAGAGCTCTTTCCCAACATAAAACCCAGAGGGAAGAATCTGAGTCCTTACATGCCAAGATAAAATAGCCAGAGAAGCTCATAACCTAGAAAAAGGATCAACCTTGGAAAGATGACCAATGCAAATCAAAGAGAGGAAGCTTTTAGGAGAGGCAGAACAATTTTAGGAAGCATCCCTGACTCTTCCTCCATTTTTCGTTCAGCTCCAGAGAAGCCCTGGGGCAGCAAGAGAAGCTGAAAGCTGAGCATCGTCACAGAGCGAAGGTCAGCGCCCAGGAGAGTCCATGTGGGTGTTCACTGTCTGGCAGTCATAGAGGACCCAGCCCCTGTCATGCCGCTCTGTGGCTGACTTGGGGCCCATCTGTGAGAACAGGCAGTCCGTGTGGGACTGGAGGAATGTAGAAGGAGAAGTCCCAGGAGCCCCTTAACTTGACAGATCTTCTGTAGATCCTCAACCTGAAGCTGCGGGAAGCGGAGCAGCAGCGCCTGAAGCAAGAGGAGCAGGAGCGGCTCCGGAAGGAAGAAGGCCAGGCCCGCCTGCGCGGCCTCTACGCCCTGCAGGAGGAGGTGCTGCACCTCAGCCAGCAGCTGGACGCCTCGGACCAGCACAGGGACCTGCTCCAGGTGGACCTGTCTGCCTTCCGGACCCGAGGCAACCAGCTGTGCAGTCTTGTCTCAGGGATCATCCGATCCACTTCTGAGGTGAGGGGGCTTCAGGAACACTCTCTCTTCTGTCTTTGAAATGAAGAGCTTTAAAAGCAAAATGGTTTTGTGATTTTAAAATATTACCTGCTTATTATCACTTGTCATCCTCTTACCTGGAGATAACCATGGTTAGCATTTATTCATTCTTTGACAGAGTGTGTGTGTGTGTGTGTGTGTGTGTGTGTGTGTGTGTGATTCCCCACCCTAATTGGGCTTCTATAGATAGTTTCTTACCTTAGGTTAAAAAAAATATTTGTTTTGTCTAATTGCAGAACACTTTAGTTCATTAATATATACTGGACACCTGCCATGTTTATGATAAAAATTAAAACCTTACAGAAATGTATATTGCTTTTTTCAGTTAACATGATATTTTAAAAGCATAATTACTATAATCATGACAGATACTTTGGTGTTTGTAAGGCAGTGTTAAAAACTGCAGCTATTGACACGTAATAGGTATTCAGTAAATATAGATAAACTATCCCTTCTCCACTGGATCTTCCTGACCTAGGAATTGAACCAGGGTCTCCTGCATTGCAGACAGATTCTTTACCAACTGAACTATCAGGGAAGCCCAAATATTTGAACAGATGAAATCGTATAACTTCCAACATAACCACACCAAATTTATTGAAAACATTTATTGTTGAACTGTTAACATCCCAAAGTTGTACCAGTTCACACTTTTATGAATTATATGTTCTTTGTCCTTAGGTCATATCTCTATGAGAGTTTGTGTTTTAAAAAAATCAATTGTATGAATTCTAAATATTAAGAACTTTAAGCACTGGGAATTCCCTAGTGGTCCAGTGGTTGGGACTCAGTGCTTTCACTGCCAAGGGCCAAGGTTCAGTCCCTCAGTGGGGAACTAAGATCCCACAGAGTGCACGGCGTGGCTAAAAAAAAAAAAAAGAACTTTAAGCATTCATCACATTTAAGGCAGTTTATTGTTACCTTTCAAATCTCTTTGGAATTTGTTTATCCTCCTTTTTGAAAAATACAGAAACCTACACAGAAGTGGAGAGAAGAGCATAATGTACGTTGGGCTCCCATTCTCCAGCTTCCTCAAGAATCCATACGTGACAGTCTCATTTTGTCTATGGTGCCACCTGCACCCCTTCCCTCAGACGATTTTACAGTAAATCTCAGACATACTGCTTCACCTGGAAGGTTCTTTAGTGTGTACCTCTGAAAGCTAAAACTCTATATTAACATAACCAAAACACTAATAGCATACCGAGAAAATTAATAATTTCTTCAATATGATCAAATATCTAGTCAGTGTTCAAATCTCTCCAGTTATCTCAATAATGTTTTTTATAACTGATTGGAAAATTAGCATCCATACTCAGTTCAACTTTTTGGTGTGCTGTGTCTGTTACTTAATTAAGTCTTTTAATCTCAAGACGACTCCTCCCTTCTCTCTCTTTTTTTTTTTTTTGCCATTGTTGAAGAATCTGATTGTTGTGAATAGAATTTTCTACATTCTGAAAATTTCAGTGCAATTGCTAACCCTAACCCTTTGGTGTATTTTTATATGTTCTTTTATTTCCTATATTTTTGTGAATTTGTAACTTTCTCTAGGGCAGAGCTAACAATTTTCTCTGATGATGGAAACGTTCATATCTGTGCCATGCAGTAACTACACATGGCCATTGAGCACTTGAAATGTGACTGGTGTGACTGAACTGTATTTTAATTTTTAGAAAGTTTTTAATTAATTTAAATGTAAAGAGCCATGTGTGGCCATGTGTGCTACCTTCCTGGACAGCATATCTAGAGGCTTGATCGGATCACATTTGATTTTTTTTTCCCCCACAGCAATACTTCATAGTTCGGGGTGTGTATTTATTAATGAATCATGTTAGGAGGCATAGAATACTGATGTTCTTTCCACCTGTGATGTTAAGGTCAACTGGTGGTTTCAGAAACTGTCAGTGTTACTTTCCAATTTAAAGATTTCAATGAGTCTTTAGCTAATGATTTAGTAGCCATTGCTGATCATTACTCATATTTGTTATTTCATTAGAGGTGGTAAATTTTAAGTTTTTCTATCATTTTTCCATATTTTTTTAAGCTAGAATTCTACTACAAAGAAAATCTCCCCGTAAACTCTCTTAAGTATAGTCCATATAGGGAAGGAAGGGTAAATATTTGAGTCTTCCCTTTGGCCAGTCTTCAGAGCATAGAGTTGCTTTCCTAGCATTTTCCCACAGTGACTTGAGGTTTTGTTTTTTTTTTGTTTTTTTACTAGCATTAAGAACATATGAACTTTATATACTTGATGTATAACATGTCATCTGTTGTAGTTTGTTCAAATTGTGTAGTGGGAACACCACATTGGCTTCTCTGTCCCTTGAACATAGCCCCAATAGTAGTTGTTGCAGCAGAAAGCAAGCAAGCTGTTTTCTACCTCATCTTGAACACTTTCTTCTCCAGATCTAAAATTGGGTGTTTCTTCACAAAGCCATATCACTTATTAGTGGGAAAAGGTATTAGAAAACACAGGCTGGTTCCCAGTGTTGGTGAAAGCATGGAAAGATCTATCCTTCAGTACTGTGGATGCGATGGTAAATCAGTATTACCTTTAAGAGAACAGGAAAGCAGTTGGTGTCAACATGTTGACCGTGGGCAAAGAGTCGGACACAGCTGAGCGACTGAACTGACTGACTGACTGACTTCCTTGGTACAATTCCAGTTTGGAAATACATGGACTTGTGTGATGTATGATTCAGCTGCTCAGGTGCTCAGGAAATAACCACTGAGCTCTGCTTCTGTCACCGTGACAGAATGGCTTCCCACTGTAGAGGACCAAGCTGTGGCTGAGGGAGCGCTGCAGGAAATGCGTGACCTCCTTTCGAACTTGCATCAGGAGATCGGCAGGGCCTGCGAGGAGAAGAGAAGGCGGGATGAAGAGGAGGCCCGGATAAAGCAGCAGGAGTCACAGATGCAGCAGAGGCCAGAGGCCCACAAAGAGTCTCTCGTTCCCAACCAGGGCCCAGGGCCGAAGCCGAATGAAGGTGGGTCTTGGTGTGGAAATGGTCCTCTAACGTGATGTGTAATTCAGAATGTGAAAAGAAGCGAGAACATGTTTTGAATACTGTATTAAGCTACAGGATAATTTATCAGAACTTTTACATAATGTAAGATTCGGTACTTTTAATGATTTCCATTCAGTTTTGATTGATGTGGAGCCTGGCTTCAGATCCAACACTTGCCGTGAGGACTTGAAATTCTCCATAATCCTAGTAGATATATTATTCTACATATTGCTGCTAAGTGTGTAAAGAATATATGTTTAAACACGAGGGAATTGATACAGCATAATGGTTGAGAATGCTGCTTTTGGAGTCAGATGCGTGGGAATCTAGTTTTTCTACTTCCTGGCATTGTATCTTTGCCGAATTACCTAACCTTTCCATGCCTGTTTCCTTATCTATAAAATGAAGATGATAGAATGTACCTTATAGGATTATCATGACAGTGAAAGCAGTTAATACATACATAAAGTAATTAGAACAGTACCTGACTCATATTAAATGTTCAATAAATTCTACTTAAGTTGATTAGAACAGTACCTGGCTCATATTAAGTGTTCAGTAAATTCTCCTTTTATGGAAGTCTCTTTCTTTGATTCCTCAGACCTCCAGGTGAAGGTGCAAGACAGTACAATGCAGTGGTACCAGCAGCTGCAGGAGGCCTCCAGTCGGTGTGTGCAGGCCTTTGAGGGCCTGAGCAGCAGCAGAGATAGTCAGGTAGGAGGGACAGGAGTTGGGCATTCTCTGGGCCTGATAGTGCCCCCCCACAGCCTCATGGCCCGAGAAATGTAGCTCGCCTGTCACATCACATCCCTAATCCTAATGGCATCTACTCAGCTCTTGGAAACACTGTTGGCCTTCTCGCTGCTTTCCTCTGGCAGGCCAAAAAGATCAAGATGGACCTCCAGAAGGCTGCCACCATTCCAGTGAGCCAGATCTCTACCATTGCAGGTTGGTCAGAAAGTGAAGAAGATGGCCTTTCACCTCATTGTACCAGTGTTTATTGGGATTCCAAATCCACTTGTCTGTAAGGTTCCTATAAATAGATTATGTCTGAACAAATGTTGACCGTTGGATCAGGTGTATGAGCTATGTGCCTTGGCTGGTTTACTCTCTGCGTGTAGAAGGTAATCATTATGTGTTTGTTGACTCTTTTCTTTTTAAATAAGTTATGTATTAGTAGTAAATTATTTAGGAAGACTCTTAGCTACGATTGGAAGTTACTGGGGAAAGTACCCCTTAGGGAGCCTAGGATGTGACTTACATTCTTTGCTTTTGTCCTACAACGTTAGCTTTTCCAGACTCAAAACCTGCTTGTTAATACATGAGAACGCTGAGAATGCCTACTCAGTCTCTCGAGAGACTGAGATTTAGAGAGGAAGAACCACACGGGGGAAAGACCCCTCTTCTTCTTTAGAAACAGAGGTTCATTTTCACAGAGTTCAGATGTGGAAGCCTCCACAGTATAGACTGTGCTGCCAAGTGGCTAGGGAGCTTGTGCAGCTGGGAAGCTGCTCTGACTTAAACCTCCATCCAGGTTCCCTTGATTAACTTGTTACCTAGAAAGCGTGGAAAGTTGCACTTCTTGCCTTTGAGAGGCTCTGTGACTAAACTTACATATCACTTTGCTGCCTGAAATTCCTTCTGGAACAAAGCAAGGTCTAAATAAGTAAATATGTATCACTTTCTAGAATTGAAAGTGCCATTTCCTTTATAGCCATGGCATTGAGGGGCAAGGTTGACCACACAGTCATCCCACACCTTCGCTGGTCTGCTCAGGTTCGTCCTCGGTCTTTACCCTTCGTTGACCACAGGCACCCCTGCCTCCTCCTTCGTCTGGAAAACTGAGACATCAGGTGTAAGATCCTCAGGTTCCCCCCTCAACTCGCCAACCCACCCACTGCAGTAACACACAGCTGTATTTACCTGCTTTGAAACCATCCTGTTTGAAGGAATGCAGTACCCTTCCGGCCCACACTTCCCCTTCCGCCTCGGCCCTGAACGAACCTCGGGAGCCTTGTTATCATCCCCTCCTACTCGTTCAAGAGACAGCTCTTCTGTTTTCTACAAAATAACTTTCTTTACACGCTCCTTTCCCTTTAAACATGCTTGTCACTCACATTCTAAAACCTATTTCTTTTGATTTTGTGTTTTCTCAGTCTTTTCTAATCTTCATGTTACCCTTTGGCCCTGTTGACTATTTCCTTCTCTATCACTTCTAGTCCTCTGGCTTCTGAGGCAACATTAATTTCCAGCTTCTCCTCCCTCTCTTTCTCTTTTGTGGGCTCCTCAGTCTCCTGCCCCCACCTGGGTGGTTGGTGTGTTCTGGGGATGTGCTTTCACCCTGCAGTTCTCATTCTAAGACCCCCCCCCCCGGCTTCAAACTTCACCTCTGCACACATGACACCCAGCTCCATCTCCGGGTCATTCCTTTCCTTTGAGCTTCAGGTTACCTTGCTCCAGCTACCTGCAGGGCAGCTCTGCCTAGGTATCTCTCAGCTTCCTCAGGTTTAGCATGTTCCGAGCTGGCCTCTCATCATCCTCCTCTCAGCCACCTTTTTTCCGGTTTGCTCTAAGTAACCAGTAGAGGCACCTTATCTACTCAGTCACCTTAACTGAACCTGGGAGTCATCCCCATGACTGCTTCCTCTGGTTCACTGTCTGTATCTGATTAGGCTCTGGTTTTGGCTGTTCTTGATTTTCCTACCTATTTCACAACTGTGTCCCTTTGTTTCCATCAGTATTGTAAGCTCTGTGAGAGCTTACAGCCCAGTCAGACACAGACATTCTGCAGAGTTAGAGTTCAGTAAGTGTGGAGTGACTGAAAAGAGGTGACCTAATTCCTGCCTCTTTAGAGGTGCATGTCCACGAGTAGTTAAATGTGGAGTAGAATTTAAAGACAGATATGGTGCCAGTGTGGCATACGGAATGTGGGAGGCCATGTCAGGCACTGGGCTGGGATCTGATTTTCCTAATTGGAGGGGCACAGGGAGAGGGGCTGGATGGGGATTTGGCCAGTGGGGCCCTCTGAAACCATCAGTAAAGAAATAGTAGGGTTATAGGTTGGCAGGAATGTGAGCTGAGTAAATTTGATAGAAACATACATATTTTAATATCTCAGGTTAGAGTCTCTGCTTCTGTTTTCAGAGGATTGTTGGCCTTGACATTTCTATGACATCTCATTATTTAACTCTTGATTTCTTCCTTTTTCTCCTAATTCCTAAGAAATGTGCCACCCCTCTTCCCTGTTTTTTCAATGAAACTGAATCACTGGTCTGGGGAGGATATTTCTGAGATTTTTAAACATTTCTTTAAATGATTATGAACTTGGTGCAGGGTATTAGGAACTTGGCAGGTAAATTGGAGATGCTGTATTCATTCAAACATTGATTTTAAATAATAGAAACGAATTCATATCTGCTTAAGCCAAAAAAAAGAAAAGGAAGGAGAAATAAGTAGAGTGAGGGGTTTGTCCTTAAGATAAATCAGTTTTCTACGGCAGGAGTTGGGCTGGATCTCAGGAGCCAGAAATGTTAGGACCCTTTTCTCTCTTCTCTTAGGCTTCCCTCTGCCCACTTCATTCTCTTTTTGTAGGTGGCTGTTCTTTGGTCCTCATGACAGCACCACTGCTTACATATGTGTGTGTCACAGGACTGGCCACTTCAGGGAACTGACTCAGTCAACTGGCTGATTAGCTCAGCTCAACTCGTCCTGATCTAACTAGCCAGTGTAGAAGGTGGGGCACACCGGATCTATGATATGAATTAATAATAGCTTCTGTGGAGGAAGGTAGGTCCAAGAGAAGAAGGGGAAGCCACCGTGAATTGGAGATTCTTTAGAAGGTTTTCCTGGAGTTACAAGTGACTCCTTTAGGGACATCAGCCACACCCGTAGCATCTGAAACAATTCAACACCTATTTCTATACTAGTGATCTCTCTGATGTGTTGGTTTCAAAATTAGTTCATTCTACCAATGATAAATTCCTTCAAAATAATACCACACCCTATGTACTTTCGCATCCTCTGCAACATGTATTTGATTGTCATATATTTTTCTGCATCTGTATTTTGGCTTTAGGCTCTGAACTTCTATAGGGCTGGGTTTATACAGAGGCTTTGTTATTGCAGTGATGAAAAAAATAGATTGACTGCAGTTGTATCTTATCACTGACTCTATCTCTGTCATACCCAGGCTCAAAGCTGAAGGAGATCTTTGACAAGATCCACAGCTTACTTTCTGGAAAACCTGTTCAGTCTGGTGGGCGCGCCGTGTCTGTCACACTTAACCCACAGGGCCTGGACTTTGTCCAGTACAAACTGGCAGAGAAATTTGTGGTGAGAAACCTTGTTGCCAAAGATATGGGAAGAAGAGGCTGGTGCCTAACCTTTAAGGCTTTCTTGAATATTAACTTAAAATCTCCTCTCTCTGTGCTCCCAGAAACAAGGGGAGGAGGAAGTGGCCTCCCATCACGAAGCAGCATTCCCCATCGCAGTCGTGGCGTCCGGGATCTGGGAGCTCCACCCCAGAGTAGGGGCCCTCATCCTGGCTCACCTGCACAAGAAGTGTCCTTACTCTGTTCCTTTCTATCCAGCATTCAAAGAGGGAATGGCTTTGGAAGACTATCAGAGGTGAAGTGTTGTTCTCCTTACTGTCCCCAGGAAGAGAGAGAGAACTGAGATTCATTTCCCCTCTTCAGAGCATCTCTTATGTACCTTGAACATTCTGTCAGAGAATACAGTGACTTTCATGCAAACTGGGTGGCTTTTAGAATTTGTGGATTTAAGTATCAATAATCAATATAGTTCAGCGGAAAGAATTCTGGATTTAGAATATAGGGATCTTAGAATTTTACCCTTGTTTTGACTATTATAGATTTTCAAAACTGGGGAGTTTGTTCATCTCTTTAAAGATTATTTTTCATTGCTTGTAAATGGGGGTTGTAATATTCATTACCTTCTGGGAACTTACCTCTCAAGGTTTCTATGTTGCAGATTTGATAATGGATGTGAGTGTTCTGTAAGCAGAATTACATCTACCAATGCAGCCATGTGTAATAATGTATCAGTAATAATGCTAAGTGTAATGGTATGCTGTCACTTTTAGCCATAAATAGTAACGGACTGGTCCTCCTCACTTTGACTCTATCACCTTGAATTCTTTCTTACCACATAGGATGCTTGGCTACCAAGTAAAGGATTCCAAAGTAGAGCAGCAGGACAACTTTCTAAAGCGCATGTCTGGGATGATCCGTCTCTATGCTGCCATCATCCAGCTCCGGTGGCCATATGGAAACCGACAAGAGGTAGCAGAGAGGGGTTACTATGGATTATGAGCAGTCAGACTGGAGTCTATGTTAGTATGTCTTACCTGAAGGAAATACTGACCTTTCAGAGGAACAGTCCCATCATGTGATAAGTTAAAGAATAGCGCTGCTTCGTAGGTATTCTTTAGAGAAGTGAGTATTGATTATTAGGAAACTTTTGGATCATCAGAGTCATTTGTTCAGAGACTAATTGATGCCTTAGAGACCAGTTACATACCAAGGTTACATAGCTTACTTCACAGAGGGACAGACGGAGGCTTAGCAAGTAGTAATGGTACACAGTTGTCAATGTCAGAGCCACAGCAGAGGGCCAGGGCTTTGACCTGCCTGCCTAGTTCATTTTGCAAGGAATGGAGATTAGAGAGATGGAGAAGTTAGTGGACTTGGAAACCCAAAGAGAAAGGAATATAAGCTGACTGAGTCTAGGAACTTGTTACTGTGCACCTGCTATGTCCCAGGTGCTGTGCTAAAAGTACCAGGAATAATTAATAAAATGTCGATAAAGATAACTGTTCATAAGAGTAACTAGGATTCCTGAAACTGAGGCTGACAGCTGTGTGTTGAAGGATCCAGTGAAGAATATGTGGGTCCCAATGTGTTGCAATATTTAAAAACAGAATTTGTTTGGCCTCTGTTGTTTCTGCCCTGTGGCATGTGCTTAGGTTAGGTTATCAGGGGGTTCATGTCCCCTTGGTAATGGCTGGGTGATAATATTGGCAATTTAGAACTCTTAATAAAATGAGATTAAATCCTGACCAAGCCTCTCTGCTTCCAGACTCACCCTCATGGCTTAAATCATGGTTGGCGCTGGTTGGCACAAATCTTAAACATGGAGCCCCTGTCAGATGTGACAGCCACCCTCCTCTTTGACTTCTTAGAGGTACGTAGTACAGTTATCACACAAGAGAGCGCCAGTGGGCCACTGTATGACATGACGAATAGACAAATAGAGACTAATAGTGAACACTTGGAGCCAGTGTTACAAATTTTTTCCCAAGCCCCAAGAGAAAGCTAGCTTTGGGTTTTTCTTCCCAGTGTAGTTTCCTTTCTCTGTTTGGATGTCTTGTCATTATAAAGAACAGAAAACTGTATATCCCAGTACAGATGAAAAGGAATTTGCTTTGGGGATATATGGAAGGAACTCACTCGCAGAATGGGGGGTAGGATGCACAGTTGAACTCCACCATGGCCTGGAACCAGGAACTGGAATGTCGCCGGGGACCAAGGCAACCCCTCTCTGGGACTGCATGGTCTTCTCATGTTTGCTCCTCCTGCAGGTTGCCCCCTGCTTGCTCTGCAGGCCACCTCTCTCTGCTGCTCGGCACACAGTGGAGAAGATGCTCCTGGGCTGTATCCCTCAGCCTCAGTGTGCTCACCCAGTGTAGTGGGACTAGTGTCCCATCAGTGGGATTGCTAATAGACAGGAGAGGAAATAAGATTAACCAGCTTGGGTCAGGTACCTGTCTCATCTAGAAGGCTGTGTACAGTCCTGTCTGCCTATAAGGGGCCCCCACTGTAGGGTAAGAATAAGGGTTTCTGTGAAAAGGAGGCAGTTCTTAAAGAATAAATGCTTGGAGCACATGCTTTAAAAATCTGAGACCACTTGGCCCATAATGCCAACAGTTTCTACTCACCTGACAGCACCTCCAGTCACAGTAAATGAACATTGATCCTGAGTCATTGAAAACACGTATTCCTTCTACCTTGATTACCAAGGTTGGAAAGTAATGCTAATTCCTTTAAAATCAACAGTAAATTAAGTTTGAATCACGACCTCTGCACCTGGCTACCTGGCAGTCTGGTTAAATGGAGGTATTACCATACGTGAGAATGCTTCAGAAGAAAGTTGGATTTTAATTCCCTTGCTTAGCTGGCTGAATGGCATTTTGGCTGAAATTCTTGATAGGAATGAGAGGCAAAGGGCTGATTATCCTTTATGACTAAGTGTGCATTTTCATTCCCTGCTGTGACGGTGCGCACCTTCCCCTCTAGGTGTGTGGGAATGCCCTCATGAAGCAGTACCAGGTCCAGTTCTGGAAGATGATACTTCTCATCAAAGAGGACTACTTCCCCAGGTATTAGACTTGTTGAGTAGACATCAGAGAATTTGGTAGGTAAAAACTCATGAACTCAGATGTGGCTGCTGTCACATGCTGTTTCTTTCTTTTTTTTTTTTAAATTTAATTTAATTTTATTTATTTGTTTTGTCGGCGCTGAGTCTTTGTTGCTGTGCTCAGCGGGGTCTCTCTTTTATTGTGGTGTGCGGGTTTCTTGCGGAGATGGCTTCTCTTGTTGTAGAGCACGGGCTCCAAGGGCATGAGCTTAGCTGCTCCGCAGCATGTGGAATCTTTCCAGATCAGGGATCAAACCCCTGTCCCCTGCATTGGCAGGCAGACTCTTATCTGTTGTACCACCAGGGAAGTTCAGATACTGTTTCTGACTCAATCAAAAGCACTTGTGTTAAGTGAGACATCTTCAGCTCCCATCCTTCTCTCTGTTATTTGAATAAACACTTTTGAACTCTACTAAGTCTCTTAAATATTATTGACTAAATTAAAAAAAAAATCAGGAAGATCTTGGATTCAGGTCCCATTTAAAACTCTTGTTTTCCAACTCCCCTAGATAATCTGGGATGCAGTCATGAAGGAAGCTAAGGAGTCAAACCCTCTCAGTAAATCAGTTGGTGAAACTGGTTGATCAGCCAGTTTGCTTGACTCTTTTGGGGGATTCAACTTCAAGCCCCTTTTCATCCCTCTCAACTCACTGAAGGGAGAAAGGCATTGGCAACAACCATCTCACCTGATGAGAGACCTTGAGAAGCAACAATGTTCTCTTCTCCTTTACCCCTTTGTCTGAAATAAAGTGCTGAGACCATTTAGCAGAGTGACAGCATTCGAAGTCTAGAACACATCTCTGGGAATCATTCGTTCTGCCACTTCCTCCAGATCAGCAGGTCCCTAACCCCTCTCTAAAAGATGTGTGTGAACCATAGGTACTGTCTTCTTTCTCTCATCATAGGATTGAAGCCATCACAAGCTCAGGGCAGATGGGTTCCTTCATACGCCTCAAGCAGTTCTTGGAGGTAAGGTGCCCTTAGACCAGCATATCCCAAACTGTTGTTGGCCTCCAGTGTCTGTGTCTGACAAGTCTTGGACCTCCCCTCCAGACTGATTGCAGTCTCTTACCCTTGATTTTTCTGAACCCTGCTTTTTTTTGGCTATGCCATGTGGCTTGTAGGATCTTCATTCCCCGACCAGGGATTGAACTCAGGCCCTCAGCAATGACTGCACGGAGTCCTAACCTCTAGGCCACCAGGAAACCACTCCCCCTTACTTTTTGTCCATCATTCCCTCTTAGGGCTGCCATTTCATTATTTTTCTGTGTGTCATTGTCCTTACTGCCTATGCAGAATAAAATATATGTAAAATATATTTAATGAATCTTAGCTCACTGATACTTTTTTTTGCATTTTGGCCAAGGTTCTTTTCTCAGTCTCAGGTCTAGGGAACTGGTCACTTTTCTTCATGAGAACAGACTGTACTTTGAGTTAAATTCCTTTCCTTTTTCCATGTGCCAAAAAAGTTTTAAGAGGTGAATTCTGACAAATCATTGAGAACCCTGTAGTACATCTACAAGTAGCTCAGCTGGAGAAACAGCAGTAGCGAACGGCGAGGCCACTGTGTGGAGATGAGGGTGGAACAGATGCAAGGGCAGCCTGACTTTTGCCCTCCACTGCAGCTGATGCAGGAGAGGTCTTACCACAGCCTTGTCCTTTTAAACTAAGTTTCACTGGAGTGTAGTTAATTTACAATGTTGTGTTGGTTTCTGTTGCATAGCAGAGTGAATCAGTTATACATACACATATATCCACTCTTTTTTAGATTCTTTTCCCATATAGGTCATTACACAGTATTGAGTAGAGTTCCATGTGCTATACAGAAGGTTCTTATTACCTATTTCATATACAGTAGTGTGTATATGTCAGTCCCAATCTCCCAATTTATCCCTCTCCCCTTTCCCTCTTGGTAACCACAGTTTGTTTTCTTCATCTGTGACTCTAATTTCCGTTTTGTAATCAGTTCATTTGCACCATTTCTTTAGATTCCATGTATAAGTAATATATGATATTTGTCTTTGTCTGACTTCGTCAGTATGACAGTCTCTAGATCCGTTCATGTTGCTGTAAACGGCATGATTTTGTTCTTTTTTATGGCTGATATTCCACTATGTATTACGTACCACATCCTGTCAAGTGTTGGAAGCAGTGTTATCAGAGAATCATTTGGTTTTCTTTATCTTTGCCTGACCAGAAATGTCTGCAGCACAGGGAGATTCCTGTCCCCAAGGGCTTCCTGACTTCCTCCTTCTGGCGTTCCTGATGTCACTCCAGCACCCCCATCACCATTTTGCTGCAGAAGGGCAATAATAAAGCAGCTGAAGACAGCTGTACCTGCGAGAAGTCACGTCAGTATGTGTTTTGTGTATTTGTACCTTGTGACGAAGAGAGGAGATTTCCATGGGCCACAAATCTTAACAGGTCCCTTAATAAATCTGGGGACTCCTTAAAGAGGTCCACACGACAGAGTAAACAAAATTGGCCTTTCTCATTTTTATGGAAAATAAGAAAAAAAATTATGAGAATAAAAGGTTAATACTGATCTTACCCTTTATTTCCTTTGTCTTTTAAGTCTTTCAGAAATTAGGTTAATACCTTGACTGTTTCACCCTGAGCTGAAGTGACTCACTGCTTTCACTCCCCTACACCCAACCCCTTCCTGCATGCTGCCCCTTTTCAGAATTTCTGGAATGAACAAAGACTTGAGGTCCCTTGTAAAGCAGCACTTAATAGTTGAGGCCCAAATCTTCACATGCAGGCCTGGGTTGTGGTGGTTTTGCCTTATAAATTCAGAAGACGTGCCTGATGTGGACACGGACTAAGTCCCAGATTGCCTCAGAGATGGCTTAGTGTCTGGGATTAGCACTGTTAACACATGCTATACTGAACCATGAAGAACTGTTTATCCTCTCACTTTGCAGTTTGGTTCCTGGATGACTCGGGATGCACGAACCAAACTTTGTTTCTCAGTTTGAATTAAGATGGGCTGAGATGGGGCTTGCAGCATTGTACTTGAGCTGAGCATCTGTAAGCAATGAATCAGGGCCTTATAATTCTTTACATGTTCTGAGCAATGGATGACGACAGATTTGCCTGACTAAAGCCACTACAAAAATCCGGAGTCTGGCTGTTCAGATAAGAGTGGAGATTTGCTTTATGAAAAGACTCCTTCATTGTGCAGAGGCGGCGGCCATGAATCTGTTCCTCTGTTCTAAATGTTGTATGTGGGGGTGTGTTTGTGAGAGGGTTCCCTGGTAATCTTGAACAGCTTGAAGCGACCCATTCTGTGAATTACTGACTATGGTGCCAAAATATAAATAATAAAGCTTGTTTTTTAAAAAATGCCTGTTGCTGTATCTAGTTGGTTCTGTATGATCACTTTTGTGTACCTGGAGCTGTGTAAATCATTAGGGGCATGGTGGTGTCTGAGTCTGGGTATAGAGAAGTATGTTTTTCCCTTTTTTTTTTTTTGGTCTTCTTGACCTTCACCTTGGGAAAACTGCATTTTTTCTGTTTTTGGAGTTATATGCCAATAACACCCTGTTTTAGCCAGCAGATGGGAAGTATTTTTTGATGTGGACACAATGGACTGAATACTAGGAGTCTGGAGACTGGGACTCAGTTCACTGTTATGTCTGTGACCTTGAGTAGCTCATTCACCCTCTCTGAACCTCAGTATCCCTACCTGCGAAGCACAAGAATTGGGACCAGTCACCAGATGAGTAGTTTTCAAATCGTGCTTCATAGCAGTGCCTTAGGGCAGAGCCTCCCTGTGTGTAGGGCACATGGATCTCATGGCCGCTTGCACTTCCTCTCTACCTGTGCTTGACAACTGGCAGTTTTCTGTGCATAATGACAGAACAACTTAGGAGCCACTGACTTCAGGGTGTTGAGGGAATAGGACTGAGCATATGGAGGCTTTGTGCAAATTTTTAAGACTTTCCTTCAAGATTTTACTGCCATCTGCTGGAAAACTGTCCTATTAATAACAATGAAAATCAATACCAGGAGGTAAGCAGTGCCTCTTAATGGAGTTAAGTAACTCACATTTGCAGAGTCTTTAGTGGAACTAATGGGCCCACATGGAACTCGGGTTCTCTCCACCACAGCATTTTTGCTTTATGTGCTCTATGTATTGGAGTTCTTTGGAATATTATACACAGCAAAGTTTTGCTCTGCCAAAAATTAAATTATGAAAGGTCACTGGACAAAATGATGATCTAAGTTCTTTTCCACTTTAAATTTGTACCGCTCCGTAGAAAATGCCTCTTACAGTATTTGAATCTTCTTTCTCTAGACATGTTTAATAGCCTTGCAAGTGTCATTTGATGCTTGGTATTCCTGTTGGGTTCTTGATGGTAAACCAAGAAAGGAGAGCATCAGGGAGGCCAAGTTTTTGATGCTCACTGATAGTGCTGCCTCCAGAGGTAAAGATTGCTGGCTGATAGCAGCAACTTCTGGTGGGTAGTCGCATCAGATTCCTTCGAGTTAGAACACCCAGGACTGCATTCTGTTTTTAAATTCAAGTACTCACTTGCCTGCTTGCTCCCTTTCAAGTTTGACCTCATTTCTTAGGCTGAGTGCCGTATTTTTGTCTTATCATTGTCCTACATCATTTTAAAGTAAATCTGATGGTGAACTGAAAATTCCACTGGCAGAGAAATCCAGAACATGCCTTGGTTAGAAGAATGGAGCTGTTCTGGAGACTGCCCACCCAGCACTGCGGGCTTTCTCCCACTTGTCCAGCAGTGACATGATTAGATGTGGATCTCTTCTACTTCTGCCAGGAAAAGCAAAAGAGCCACAGAGCTTCACACAGGGGCCTTATCAGGCCTGGCCATTCACTTCCCTTTGCTCTGTGCCACCGAATGAATCCCTGTGCATTCATTCAGTTTCCCGTGGACCTGCGGAAAGCAGATGAGAGCCATGGTCTCCCAGAAGCACCCCTTATAGAAGAATTCGTCATCTAGTTTACAACCAGGCTCCATTTTTTAAAAAAACATCAGGCTCTACAGATGAAGTACTCAAGAAATGTTTTCCTTTTTCTTCTTCAGGATGTTTACACTAAGTATAATACATAATCCTGGATTGGAACATGGTTCAGAAAAAGATCTGTGTGTTTGTCTTGTACAGGACATGGGGACAATTGGCAAAACTTGAATACAGTCTATATGTTAGATAATAGTATTATGTTGAGATCTAGCTGGCAGTTCAGTGGTTAAGACTCTGTGCTTCCCCTGCAGTGGTTGCAAGTTCAATCCCTGGTTGAGGAACTAAGATCCTGCATGCCTCATAGTGCAGAAAAAAAAAAAGTATTATGTCAATGTTAATTTCCAGACTTTGTTCATTGTATTATGGTTATAATAATGAAAGTACTTGTTCTTAATGTGCCTGTGGGTAAGTAGACATGATGTCCTCAATTTATTCTCAAGTAAATTCAGGTGGAAAATATGTATCTACAAATATGTGTAAGAATAACAGAGCAAGTGTGATCGATTGTTAACACATTGATAAATCTGGGTGAAAGGTGTATGGGATTTCTTTCTATTATTGTAACTTTTCTACAAAGTTGAAACTATTTCAAAATTAAAAGATAATCCTCAGGTTTCCCTGGTGGTAAAGAATCTGCCTGCCAGTGCAGGAAGTGGGTTCGATCCCTGGATAGGGAAAATCCCCTGGAGTAGGAAATGGCAACCTGCTTCAGTATTCTTGCCTGGAAAGTTCCACAGACAGAGGAACCTGGAGGGCTACACTCCATGGGGTTGTAAAGAGTCAGAGATGACTGAGCAACTGAGCACATTGAAGTCCAACAGCCACAACTGCTGAGACTACTTGCCACAGCTACTGAAGCCTGTGCGTCCCAGAGCCTATGCTCTACAACAAAAGAAGCCACCACAGGGAGAAACCCGTGCACCTCAACTAGAGAGTAGCCCCCGCTCCTCACAACCAGAGAAAGCCCGTGCACAGCAGCGAAAACCCAGCACAGCCGAAAAAAAAAGAAAAATGTTAAAGATAATCCTTTCCCCTCCTTAACAACAACAACAACAACAAATCAGGCCTACAATTCTAATGAGGTGACAAATTCAACCCTGAAAACAGGATGGTGATACCAAAGGTGACGGCGAAGTCATCAAGCTATACCACCAATGGAAAGTTGAGTCTACACCAGATTTTGCAAATGCTTCCCTCTTAAACTGAAATAGATGACATGGTGGGTAGAGTTTTAGTCCAATGGAGAATGATTTATGTACTTGTAGTGCTTGATGGTTTGAGCTAAAAGTGACAGTAGCGTTGAAGATAGCTCCATTTCATTTAGGGCAGCTTTTTCCAGGAAGTTCTGGAGGATCCTAGAAAAAGTTTGGAAATCAACGAAGTTCGGCAGCTAACTGTGTCGAAGGTAAACTCGCTGAAGTACTAGATGAAATAAGAATGGTAGGATGTTGACGTTTGAAGCTGGGTGACAGGCAGATGGAAGTTCATTGTACTATTATAATTCCTAGGTTTATCTTTGGGTGTCAGGAAAGGACATTCTAATTTAAAGGGGAAATTATGAGCAAAAGCGTGACACTGGAAGAATAAATAACTTGTTTCAGAAGCAGCTAACATCAGGTCTGGAGAAGAACATTAGAAATTATGCTGTGGAAAGGTACATTGGCACATGTCTGTGGAGGCTCCAGAATATTAAAATAGTATGGGTGATTCTTTAGGCAGTAGGAAGCTACTAGAATTTTTGATAAGGTTTCATATAGTTTGTGAAATGAATTCTATGTGTTTAGGATGAAGAGGAAGGAAAGAGACACTCATGGGACTTAAAAGACACTCATGAGAGACTTCCCTTGGTGGCCCAGTGGTTAAGACTGCATTTCCAATGCAGAGGGCACAGGTTTGATCCCTAGTGAGGGAACTAAATCCCACATGACTTGCAGTATGGCCAAAAAATGAAAAAAAAAAAAATCCCATGAGAGTACATATGAGAAATAAGCAAACTGGATCAGGAATATGTGCCAGGGAGGGAGGGGCTCAACTCTCTGCTGTCTCCTACCATCCTGTTAGCAAACCAACCTGTCAAGTCCATGCTCCCAGCAGCTATCAGTCCTCTTCTCTAATCTGGCCCCTGATTAAAGAGGAAGTCATCATAGAATAACATAACATTAACAGTTCAAAATTTAACATGAAATTTACAGTGTAAACTTTTTTTTTTTTGGTGTAAACCATTTTCAAGTGTACAATTCTGTGGTATCAGGCACACTCAGACTGTTGTGTTAAGCATCAACAACCATCCATCTCCAGAACTTTCTCATCTTGCAAAAGCCACTCTGCCCCTTGCTCCCCATTCTCCCCTGCCTGCAGCTCTGGCGACCCCTGCTCTGTCTCTATAAATTTGACTGTTCCAGAGTTCTTCTGTAAGTGGAATCATACAGTATTTGTCCTTTTGTGTCTGGTTTCTTCCACTTAGCTTTTGCTTGTGTCTTCAAGGTTCTTTCTTCCAGTCACTGTTTTGAAGAGTTGTGCTATTCCTTGCCAGCTCTGACACTGCAGAATCTGGGAAGAACACAGTCCACTTGCCAGAGTGACTTTCCACTCAGCCCCCTTCTTGGGGGTAGTGCTTGCCTGTTAACTTTCCCGTGTGTGTGTGTGTGTGTGTGTTAAGAGAGAAAAAGAGAGAGAAAGATTCCCCAGGGAACATGGGCAGGTAACTTGCCATGGCCAAAGGAAGTGAAAATGTCTGTCATTACAGGCTTCCCTGGTGGCTCAGTGGTATAGAGTCCACCTGCCAACGCAGGAGACAAGGGCTCTATCCCTGCTCCAGGAAGACCCCACCTGCTGCGTAGCAACCAAGTGCACCCACTGTGCACCCCAGCTACGGGGCCTGTGCTCGAGAGCCTGGGTCAAAGTGAAAGTGAAAGTCACTCAGTTGTGTCCAACTCTTTGCGAGTGGGTGGTCGTTCCCTTCTCCAGGGGATTGTCCCAACCCAGGGACAGAACCCAGAACCCGCATTGCAGATTCTTTACCAACTGAGCCATCAGGGAAGCCCAAGAATACTGGAGTAGGTAGCCTATCCCTTCTCCAAAGGATCTTCCCGACCCAGGAATTGAACCGAGGTCTCCTGCATTGCATATAACCTCAGATATGCAGATGACACCACCTTTATGGCAGAAAGCAAAGAAGAACTACAGAGTCTTGATGAAAGTGAAAGAGGAGAGTGAAAAAGTTGGCTTAAAGCTCAACATTCAGAAAACTAAGATCATGGCATCCAGTCCCATCACTTCATGGCACATAGATGGGGAAACAATGGAAACAGAGACTTTATTTTGAGGAGCTCCCAAATCACTGCAGATGGTGACTGCAGCCATGAAATTAAAAGACACTCCTTGGAAGAAAAGTTATGACCAACCTAGACAGCATATTAAAAAGCAGAGACATTACTTTGCCAACAAAGGTCCATCTAGTCAGGCTGTGGTTTTTTGAGTAGTCAGGTATGGATGTGAGAGTGGGACTATAAAGCTGAGCGCCAAAGAATTGATGCTTTTGAACTGTGGTGTTGGAGAAGACTCTTGAGAATCCTTTGGACTGCAAAGAGATCCAACCAGTCCATCTTAAAGGAAATCAGTCCTGAATATTCATTGGAAGGACTGATGCTGAAGCTGAAACTCCAATCCTTTGGCCACCGATGCATAAAACCAACTCACTGGAAAAGACCCTGATGCTGGGAAAGATTGAAGGTGGGAGGAGAAGGGGACAACAGAGGATGAGATGGTTGGATGGCATCACTGATGTGATGGACACGAGTACGCTTTGGGAGTTGGTGATGGACAGGGAGGCCTGGTGTGCTACAGTCCACGGGGTCGCGAAGAGTTGGACATGACTGAGTGACTGAACTGAACTGAACTCCTGCATTGTAGGCAGATTCTTTACCAGCTGAGCTACCAGAGAAGGCCCCAGTGCTAGAGCCTGGGAGCCACAATTAAATGCTGGGTTTTTGTTGCTGTGCAGGCTTTTCTCTAGTTGTGGCGAAAGGGGCTACTCTCTAGTTGCAGTGTGTGGGCTTCCCTTTGCAGTGACTTCTCTTTATGTGGAGCACAGGCTCTAGGGCACACAGGCTTCTGTAGTTGCGGCACATGAGCTCATTAGTTGTGGCTCCTGGGCTGTAGCACACAGGCTCAAAAGTTGTGGCCCACTGGCTTAGTTGCTCCATGGCACATGAGATCTGATTAGAGTATGGAACCTGTCTTCTGCAGTGGGAGGTGGGTTCTTTCCCACTGAGCCACCAGGGAATCCCCTAAAATGAAATTATCTTAAAAAAAAAAACACATCATTACAGTTAGTATGTTTACCAATAGTTGACCTCTTGAATGACATGAAAAGGTTTTGAGACTACGTAAATGCCTAAGGGCACATATCAATTCAGTTCAGTCGCTCAGTCATGTCCAACTCTTTGCGACCCCATCTGCCAGGCTTTCCTGTCCATCACCAACTCCTAGAGCTTGCTCAAACTCATGTCCATCGAGTCAGTGATGCCATCCAACCATCTCGTCTTCTATTGTCCCCTTCTCCTCCCACTTTCAATCTTTCCCAGCATCAGGGTCTTTTCAAATGAGTCAGTTCTTCCAATGAGGTGGCCAAAGGATTGGAGTTTCAGCTTCAGCATCAGTCTTTCCAGTGAATGTTCAGGACTGATTCCCTTTAGGATGACTGGTTGGATCTCCTTGCAGTCCAAGGGACACTCAAGAGTCTTCTCCAACACTACAGTTCAAAAGCATCAAAAGAGCACATATCAAACCTTCCACAACTGCTAGAATAGAGAAAGGAGCTTGGAGGAGTGGCCCGGTGGCAAACAGGATTCTGGGCTTTCACCACTGTGGCCCAGGGCCAAGCCCTGGTCCCTGGCTGTGGAACTGAGACCCCACAAACTGTGCAGCGCAGGAAAAACAAGAAGAAAGCAGAAAAGAGAGAAAAAGGAGCCGGTCACCCCCACTCTCCTCTCACTGACTTTTCAAGAGGCTGTGATGGACATGACTGGATTGGTTACAGAGCTGCTCTGCTGTCCTTTTATTTTTGTTCTGAATGAGCGTCTCTCAGAAAACAGAGGGCCAGTATCTGCTTTATCATCTCCCTCCCCACACCTAGCAGAGTGTTAGGCATGTGGGGAAACTGGTGGGAGGTGAGGGAGGCAGACGATAGAACCCCGGCTTTTTTAACTTCTTGTTTCCAGAGCTCGTGCCAGACGCCGACCAGGGCAGATGAGTGGGTGGGCACTGCAGAGGGCTGGAGAGACTGGGTTTTGGCCATGGCTCAGATCAGACAAAGGATCAACAAGAAAGATTTTCGTTTCTGTATCAAGCTCTTTTTTGCATCTGGTAAATGCAGCCAAACCCCCCATTACTAAGAAGCCAGAATGATTTAAAAGAAAAATCCTTTTTTTTTTTTTTTTTTACAGCTTCTGTCCATGGCCTTGAGACTCGTTCTTTGGTGGAGCAGGAGGTCTTGGGAATTTTGGAGAGCCATGATTGTGTTAGCCATTTTGCACCTAGACCTGAATACTCAATTAAACATTTTGCTGCTATCCACTGTAGGAAAGGCCTTGGACGCCATCAGCTGTTCCCAGAAATGCACACCCCAGGGAGGAGTTACCCAGGCCTGTTTTCTCTGCATGGAGGATTGCAGGAAATGCCTCTCATCCTCCTACGTTTTTCCCCCAGATTCTGTAAAGCCGTTTTGAGGTGTGGCCACTCCTTTTCTTTTCTCTGCACTCTGGGGAAGTGAGGGAATAGGGGAGTTGTTCTTCATGATCAGAGCTCAAGCCAGAGCAGCTTAGAAACTTGATTGCAAATTCTAGTTACAGGGAAGAAGCCAAAACTACTGAGGACCAAGAAGGTCAGGGTTGGGCCCGGGGCCCAAGTCCTGGTGCAGTGCCTACTATCTTTATATTTATTTAAAGGGGACGATGCTTGGTAACCAGCAGGTGGAGGCCTTCCTGAGTTGCAGAGCGTCTGGTCTGCCTGACTGCACAGGAATGATCTGGGTGTTACTCGCTATGGCTGAGGCCCAGCTGTCGCCAGGAATGGGGGTGGGGAAAGGGCTTCCTAATCGAGGGCTTCTAGCTACAGAACCAGGCCCTTAAACTGCTAAGACTGTAAGGAACAGAAATTCCAGAAATCCTCTCTTTCTCTTTTTGGCATCCTAGCATCCACTATCACAATGCCTCCCTTTCCTATGGCAAAGCACACTGTTTAAGAAGATTCTGACTGCCCAGATTCAAATCCTTGCTCTTCCTCTTGCTAGCTGCCTGACCCAGGGCAAGAGATCCAGCTTCCATATCAGACTGCTGTTTTGTAAAATGAGGAAATAATATTTGAATCATAAAATTATTGCAAAAAGATTTTTTAAAAAGGTAACACACTTGAAATGGTCAGCATAGTGCCTGGTACATGAAGGAAAGTCAACTGTGGCAAGAAGAGTCTTAACGTCTTTGTAAATAGAACTAATGCATCCTATTCGTAAAATAGGACTAATGCATCCTATTCTACTGGCGAACTGTCAGAAAGCTCTTGATGTAAGAATATAAAAAGTCATTAACTCTTCAAATCTCAGAATGAAGGACGTAAGCTGCATCCTTGCCCCAACCTCACCAGAGAGAAAGCTGACTTGATTCCCAGGCACAAGCCTTCTCCTAGGGAAAGGGCACAGGAAGAAGAGAAGCACACGAGTGATCTCACCCTTTGGGACTGGGTGTTTTCCGGCTGGGGCGCGCAGCATCCCCAGGCCGACTGCAGCAATGGCCCTGCCCCGCCCTTCACTGCAGTCCTGGAAGGGCTCCCAGGGGCGGAGGGGTGGGGGTGCAGAAGATTTTCTGCAGGGCGGGGAGGGGCAGGTCTGGAGGATCCTAGCTGCGGGGAGGGCGGTGCGGCTGGAGCATCTCCACCATCCCGGGCGGAGGCAGCGACCTCCACTGCACCATCAACCCCCACTCGTGGCGCGCGCGCTCCTTGCCCATCCTCCCGCCGCCCTGCATCGCCGCTTTGGCTCCGTCCGGGTGCGCTCGGCCCTTTCCGCCGGGTGATCGGGCGGCGAGCAGGCGGAAGCTCCGCCCCCTTTGCTCCGCCGGCGCTGCCCGCCCCCCGCCTCTCGCGCCGCGCCGGGGCGCTGCCCCCGCGCTCGCGCCCGCCCGCCGCCGGAACGCGCGCGGCCGCCTATAAAAGGGGCGGGGCGCGCGCGTCGCCGCCACTACCCGCTGCGGAAGGGAACGGCGAGGAGCGGAGGCCGCCGAGCCCCGTCAGTTCCCTCAGCACCCCCGCCCCCGGCCCGACGCACCCACTGCCCTCACCCCCAGGAGCCGGTGAGAGAGGGGAGCGGGCGAACTCGGGGCGGGAGCGGGGCCCGAGGGCGACTGACCCCTGAGGGGGGAGCCGGACAGCCCCTGAGGCGGGGCGGGGCCCGCGCGGACAGGTGAGCCTGGCGGGCCTTGCAGGTCTCAGGTGTGGGGCGGGGAGCCGAGCGAGCCGGCGGCGACCGGCTGGCGGCGCGTGGGCTGCAAAGGAGCCTCGGGGCCGAGTCTGGGCGCCGGCCGCTGGAATGTCATTGACTGGGCGGAGGGGGCGGCCAGGCCGCCCAGTCCCTCCCTCCCGCACCCCACCCTACCCCCGCCCCGCCAGCCTGACTGCGGCCCCGCC
>SJXQ01012888.1:242389-331309 GCA_006408695.1 Aepyceros melampus
TTTCTTTGGAAGGAATGATGCTAAAACTGAAGCTCCAGTACTTTGGCCACCTCATGCGAAGAGTTGACTCATTGGAAAAGACCCTGATGCTGGGAGGGATTGGGGGCAGGAGGAGAAGGGGCCAACCGAGAATGAGATGGCTGGATGGCATCATGGACTCAATGGAACGTGAGTCTGAGTGAACTCCGGGAGTTGGTGATGGACAGGGAGGCCTGGCGTGCTGCGATTCATGGGGTCACAAAGAGTCGGCCATGACTGAGCGACTGAACTGAACTGAAATGTGGCGGACACGGTAGTGATCCTTGTCAAGATCCTTGTCGGAAGTCAGCCTTCTCCCAAAGAAGCTGGTGATCTAGGGCTGCAGCGTGAGCGAGAACCACCCTGTTCTGAACAGATGTTTAGTTTGCCCAGACCATCCTCAGTTTTTGGTATGAAGAATTCTTGAAGCCTGTTTTCAGAATAGAAACTTCTGTTTCAGACACGGGGTATCTATGCATGATACAGAACTGTGCCTTTAAAAAAATTTTTTTAATTAAACTTTATTTTGTATTGGGGTATAGCCAGTTAACAAATGTAGTGATAGTTTCAAGTGAACAGGGAAGGGACCCAGCCATACACGTGTCCATTCTCCCCCAAACCCCCCTCCCACCCAGGCTGCCACATTATGTTGAGCAGAGTTCTATTACCATACAGCAGGTCCTTGTTTATCCTTTTTTTTTTTTTTTTTTTTGTTATCCATTTTAAGTATAGTACAGTGTACAGGTCCATCCGAAACTCCTTAACTCTCCCTTCCCCCAACCCCTCCCACCAGCAACCAGATGCTCAAAACTGTGCCTTCTTGAACCAGATTTCTTAAGGTCCCACCCTGCCAAGGTGGAGAGTGCAGCTGTCCTGGGTGTGGGCCGCCCAAGCTCAGTAATTCAGGTCTGGTCATTTGATTGACACCCTGTGGTGTAGCTTCAGTCAGCATGTTCTAGCAGTCACAGAATCTAGCTGTTAAAACTTGGACAGTATGGAAAATGAAACCCAGGTGGACTACTGAGCTCTCTCTTTACCTCCACCAGGGAACTCGGGGCTGCCGCTCCGGGAGCACTCAGCAAACATTTGTTCATGACCTCTGTCTGCTAGGAATCAGGACACAACAGATACTGCGTTGCTCAGTCTTAATTATACCTTGGGAAGTATGTGCAAGTGCCGTGTAAATCTACAGAGAAGTGTGATAAATCTGAGAAGGAGGGAGGGAAGAAGCGAGTGCAGCTTCGTAAGGAGGCGAGATCCTGCAGTTGCTCGTTTCCTGCAGTTGCTCGTTTCAGCTCGTACTGACCTGAAGGGGAGTTATCTGGACAGAGGAAAGACAGAACATTCTGGCAAAGGAAGCCTGAGCAACCAGCCTGGAGTCTTTAGAGAGGATAATGTGTTTGGGAGGAGGGTATTTCTCTATGCCAAGAGGGAGGGCGGGGGCCGTGAGTGAGACCTGCCAGTCAGGTGTGTGGAGCCAGGTTGGAAGTTCCAGCTAAAGTTTAAGATGGGTTCTTTCCTCTCTGAGATGGAGCCAGGAAAGGTTTCAAAATGTGGAAATGACGTGACAATCTGTTTCTCTTCGCAAGCAAACATAAATAAATTGAACTTTGTGGTGGGAAAATAACAACAAAAATAACTAACTGCTCTGTGGAGAAGAACTTGGAAGGAATGGTGGGTGATAGGGCTAAAGTGCCGTCGTATTCTTTTCCCTCAGAAGACAGGTCTCCTCACAAAAAGATAGTCCTCAGAGTTGGCTGGGTGCATGCCCGTGCTTTTCTCGAAACCTCTTGAAGCTGCTTTAATCTCTTAAGAGCTGGAAACTACCCAGAGCTCAGTAGTGCTGTTTAGCTCCCAGCCCGTGGGGGCAGGGAGTGGAAGCACAGAGGGGCCTCCATACCTAATCTTTGACCCACTAATCCTTCCTGTTGGCTGGGCGAGGCGAACAGGATCACGGGAAGAACTCTCAAATGTTTCTCAGGCAGCACAATTTTTCTGTCTTGTGTAAATTATGTAAAAACGACTGGAGAGACCATAAAGCTTAACTGGTCTCTCTCCTTTTTTTTTAACACCCAAGTCACAGAGTCTTCTCTGTAGAATGTAAAGTTAGAAAGGTCTTGGGACCATCTGAAAAAAACCTGGTGTTTTTCGTCATTCTGGGTAATTGGGCTCAGGGCGGAAAGCCGCTCAGGTGGTCAGGTGTTACTGACAGGCATCGCTCATTGTGTTAGTCTCCACCTGTTTCCTTCTGGGCGTCCTTCTTTGGTTAGAGGATAAAATGGTTTATTCCTGAGATGAGCAGGTACTGTTTTCTGCCACAAATAGGTCAGGTTTTCTTTTTGACATTAAAGTTTGGTGAAACTGTCTGGAAATCCGAGTTTAAAGTTGAGGTGGGATTGAGTGCTGTGGGGATGTACCACCTACTCAATTGGCCTGAGTTTGTGGTTAACTGGAGCAGGTAAGAGTCAGGTAGGACAAATTTTTCATCTTACGTTTCTTGTTTTTAATATGTACTGTGATTTTTAAGTTTGTGCACTCAGAGGAAGTAAGGCCCGTTTGTTGCCCAGGCTCTTGGCACCCCTAGGAGGACCTGTAGGATTGATTTTTTGCGGTAACTGAGAAATCCACTACTTTAGGTAAATTCTATTGCTTTATGATCTTAAAGACTCAATTACTTAATTTTTTTAAGGGGACTTATTGTTTTATTTTTTAACACCAAAAAAAGACTGTTACTTTATAATCATTTCCCTTTTCTTCACTGAGTAACAGCCTGAGATGGAGAAAGATGGAAAAGCTGAGTTAATAGTAAATGTTCTCTAATCTCCACACCATGAAAAATGCACAGGCCAGATGAAAGGACTGTTGAGTGAATTTCTCAGTAATTCTTTGAGCTCCAAAGTTGGTGCTTCCTTTGAATTCTCAAAGCTCTGTAGAATTGACAGCACAGGTCATAGTTCTCTCCTTCACATCTCTTACCTGGTCCCTTTGCAGTGCTGGTGAGGTGTCCTCTGAGGCGCCCACGCGGGCAGCTGTTCTTTACGAAGCATGGGGTCTGGGCTTCACCGTTAAATCCTGAGACGTGACAGCCTGCAGTTCATTTATCTGCTCAGGCCCTCAGAATTCTTTATTTCCTTCCAAGAGGCTAATTCCATTAAATCTCCACTCAGTCTATTTTGGTGTCTTGCACTTACCTCAGGGCTTGCTGCCTTTTCAGAAAATGGACCCAAGCGGGGTCAAAGTGCTGGAGCAGCCGAGGACATCCAGGAGAGGCGGCAGCAGGTCCTGGACAGATACCACCGCTTCAAGGAGCTCTCGACCCTGAGGCGCCAGAAGCTTGAAGACTCCTACCGATTCCAGTTTTTCCAAAGAGATGCTGAGGAGCTGGAGAAATGGATTCAGGAGAAGCTTCAGATTGCCTCGGATGAGAATTACAAAGACCCAACCAACCTGCAGGTGCATCTGAGATGCGAGCTCAAATGTCATTTACTCAAAATTTGTACTAAGATAGGTCCTGAGTTATGACCTTGAGAGATTGAGTGGCAGGGAGAATGTAGGCCAGACATCAGGAAGGACTGACTCACGATTCTGAAAAGCCCTTAGTGATTGTATCAGTGAGCATGAATGTGGAATCCTGCAGGTTCTAATTTCTCTTGTGGGGATGCTTTAAGCTGATGGTTCTCAGTCCACTGCTTGGCAACCATTGGTGATCCTTCAGTTTTTTTAGGAAAGATCTGGGTTGATCTCTTGGAGTATGTGTTTTTGAGACAGGTATGCTAACTCACAGTGTTGTTACTGGTGAAAATTTATAAAGCTATTTTTTAAAAAAAGACAAAGCCTTTCTTCTCGTTGATTTCGGTGAGAGACTTCTTTTTATGCCAGAGTCATCTGAGAAGAGAAAATGATGAACGCTGGTGAAGGGGCAGGCCCTGCCCAGCTCTGCATGTGATTAAACAGAAGTAATGAGAAATGGAATGTAGTGAATCAAATCAGTCAAAGAGTATAGCTTCTAAAACAAGCTAAAAAAAAAAAAGTGTCATGTAATGAATGAATGTGAGTGGGTTAGTCAAGGATAAACACTACATGCCAAGAAAAAGCTCTCAGTATGGTTCTGTACTTCTGAGAGGGATTGGATGTCCATAAAGGCTAGTTTCCTGATAGAGAAGCAAATAAGGATATTCTGTAGCATCTTGCTGTCTGCCAAGTTGCGGTCCTCAGTGCCAGGCTTCAGGGGGCAGGTGTAGATGCAGGCGGAGCTTTTGAGTAATTGAGTGGCAGGGGGATGGGTGGGATGCTGAGTGAGGGTCCATCGTGAGAGGAAGTGGGATGCAGGAGGGGAGGAATAATCGGGGGTGTGGGGGCTGGGGAGCAGAAGGGTGTGCCGAAGGGCAGGTATGGCTCACTTCATGATCCACTGGCAGGGCAAGCTGCAGAAGCATCAAGCCTTCGAAGCCGAGGTACAGGCCAACTCGGGCGCCATCGTGAAGCTGGATGAGACTGGTAACCTGATGATCTCAGAAGGGCACTTCGCGTCCGAAACCATCCGGGTGAGTTGGGGCCCTGCTGGTGTGATGGCCTGCCTCTGTCAGGCTGGTGGATGGGTGTGGGTTAATGCTTACCCGTGTGTTTGGGTTCCTGAGGAGATAGATTTTCCTAGTTTCTTAAAGGAATTTGTGAAGTACCCATAGCCTGCCTTTGTCATACAAAGACTCAGTATGCCTGTAAACAAGCATGCATGTACTCAGTGAGGAAGTTAATGTTCTCCTTATAGAACAAACAAGGATGCAGTTAGACTATGAGGAAGCGTGATGACTGGATAGAAGAACATACTGGTGAATTTAGGGGTTAGGACACAAAGATGAGTAGGATCAATCACAGACATCATCAGGTTCTGTGTCAGGAAGCTCGCTCTCTGGATCTTGCTGCCTTGCCCCAGGAGGGTTTACTGAGGGCTGGTCAGCAAGCCTGTTAAAGGTCCGGCTGTGAGGAGTGACCTCACGGTGTGCTACCTGTTGGTCGGTGACCCTGGCTGTATAACTGACTATGAAGCAGGAGTCCTCAGACTCTGTCTGACTTGTTTTGGTGCCATTCTTTGGGTTTGGGGCCATGATTGGTTTTTCTCTGTTTGTTTTGACATTTCCAGTGCCAAGGTATTAAGGGAAGACAAGGCTCTTTAGGGCGAGGTATGCAGACTTCGTTTCTCGTGACTGGATGCTCTTCTGTCTTTGATTTCTTTCTTATCTATGTGTTTTGTTCTTTATTATCCAAAGTCTCATTCCATTGAGGGACTAGCCTTTCAGTCCTTGATGTGTCGAGGCAGTGCCAAAGACTGAGGTGGAAGCTACGTTCTTAAGCCTCAGCTAGAAATATCCCTTCCTCCGTAGTTCCCTGAGTGAGATCCACGGTGGAACATCCACAGGGACGTCATTTCCTTAGGATCTCGTCTAGTGGTTTTTAGCAGTAAATACTTGTTGTATCTCTTGCGCTCATATACTCTGCAGTTTCGTATTGAAGACTTGCAATTAGCCTTATATTGTTAATAAACTGTTAACGAGGAATGATTGTAAATAGGAAGTAAATGCCATATGACCAATCATTTAATTACTACATTCAACCCATTTGGGCAGTGTAATACATGTCTCTGCAATTAAATACAAAGACAGGACTTCCCTAGTGGTCCAGTGGTCAAGACTGCTCTTCCACTTCAGGGGGCCATGGGTTCAGTCCTTGGTTGGGGAACTAAGGTCATGCATGCCACATGGCATGGCTAAAAATATTAGAGATATATCTGCCCATTTCCCCACTCTTGTGTATAGTCTGACTGTAAATGAAATCAGCCAGAGTGAATGGGGCTGCTCTGGGCTAGTTTAACCAGGTTACTAGACAGGGAACGTGAGATACAGATCACGTGTTTGGCTTTAGTAATCAGTCCAGGGGCAGGAGACCCAGAGCTCCCTTCAGTCCCCTCTTCCCTCTTAAGAGATCTTATTAGAGCAGCATTAGAAAGCACTAGCTACTCTTTGTTGAGAAGCTGTGAGCAGCCATTTAGGTGCAAACACGTCACCAGGACTTTTACATCCGTTATCTCTAATCTTCATGGGAAGCTTCTGAGGGAACCGTAGCCTAGAAGGGTAGGAGCAGAGGCTTAGAAGTTTGAGTGATTTGCCCAGATTCCCACAGCCAATAGGTGACAGAGCCAGTGTTTCAATCTACTCCTTTCTTTCTCTGGTCACAATTACTCGCTTTATTTTCCCAGCCTATGTTTCACTCCTGACTGACCCTCAGAGCTGCTCCTGCTTGCTCAGGCCTCTGTTGAAAGCCCACCTGAGTCAGCCAGGAATTCCGCTCCACCCTGCCAGCTGTTTGCGCGTTTCCCCAGCGCATTTGCCGCCCTGCCCACTCGCGCGCTCAAGCGCAGTAAGCTTCTGAAACTGGCCTCTGTCAGACGTGCGGTGTTGACACGATGAGACACATGGCAGTGGGGAAGCTGCTCAGTCCTGAAACAGGCCTGGCCCCGGTTCTGCCTGGAGGGTGTGGCAGCGAGAGATGTGAGGGACTGACAGCTGACTTTTAGGGAAGGAATTTTGGAGCCTTCTGTGACCCCATTTTGAGTGAAGTGAGGGTTTCCTGGGTGGTCCAGTGATTAAGACTCCACGCTTCCACTACTGAGGGCACAGGTTCAGTTCCTGGTTGGGGAACTAAGATCCCACATGCCATGCAGTGAGGCCAAAAGTTAATGAAGAAATTTTTTTTTTCCCCTGAGCAAAAGGTTCTCATAGAATCCCGATGTTCATGCTCCCAGATCCCAGGGTCATCCCACTTGGTAATTGGTCTGGCCTGCTAACTCAGTAGCCTAGTTTGGGCAGTCAGTGTTAACACAGAGGAAGGTGGGTGGTGTGTGAAGGACCCTGTCCTGGATAACCTGTCTGTCACTGGTTTATAGACTTTCACACCATACCGGACGGCATGGCGCCCCATAGTGACCGCCACGCACATTGGCTCCCACATCCGAGTAGGTGGATATGGACTTGCTGTTGGTTGCCTTTCCCCCGCTTGTCTGGGAATGCCTGTCACTTCCTTCGCATTGGTGGACTCCGGTTTAACCATCGGCGATGAAAGTGACTGTCGTGATGAAAGTTGAATTGTGTGAGCATTTATTTTCCTCCCACTGTTTTCTCCTTTCAAATGAACCACCAGAACTTGTTTCTAAGAGAATCCACCCACGTTGACTTGCCTGCGGCTTTTACTCTTTCAGTTTGTGGGGAGTGGCGTCTCGACGATGGGTGGACCCCAGGCTTCTCTCTTGGTGGGGGGGGTGTGTGTGTGTCATTCGTTTCTTCTGTGTGACCCAGAAACTCCCAGTATCTTGGGTAGGCGTAATCAACACCCTGAAATTGGGTCAGGATGCCAGAACACATCGCCTAAGCATGACCTGATGATAATTGCCCCGGCTCCCGATGAGTCCTTACTAGGGCTGTGCTATGAGAACCCAAGATGCTGGGAAGGGACTGTTTGGACCTGTGGCTGCCACCTGGGTGCAGCTTGCTGTCAGCCTTTCTTGGGATGAACTGTGTACCACACGCTATAGCTTCTCACAGAAGCACCAAAACAACTGAGGCCACGAATCCACTTTGAATGTTGACTGTGTTTCAGGATGCCATCTTTTTTCCTTTGTACTAAGGTTTTCCTCTTCACTTGTGCCTTGTAATTATTTCTTTACATGTATGATGCCTCCAGGACCTCTTGTTCTTTCCACTTTACCTCTGTGAATTCAGGACACACCCTTCAGTGATTCCTGCTGCTGTTCCTTGATGATGCCTCATCTTTCCCTCCCCAAATCTTCTGACCTAGAAATTCCACCTTCATAGCTTAACAATAATAACTAAAAAGATGACCTAAAGACTTACCAATAATATATCAATAATAAGTGGTAATTATAATAATAAGTTCTTTGGAGTAAACTAGAATACACATACTTACGAAAGGTCAGTTGTTTGGTAGGTCAACTTTAAGACCTACCAAAACACTGTGAAGTGTACGTGTTTATGTCTTCTCAGTTCAGTTTACCATTTCCCTTCAGTGTAGGCATTATCTTGAAAAAGACTGGTTCAGAGCTCTGGGAGGTGTCTAGCTGGTTGGAGCTCCGTGGAGGAGCCAGGTCCCCGAGACGTGGCTCTCATGTGGGGGGTGTTGGGTTCTTTAACCTCCAGACTCGTCTGATGGAGCTGCACCGCCAGTGGGAATTGCTTCTGGAGAAGATGCGGGAGAAAGGTGTCAAGCTGCTGCAGGCCCAGAAGCTGGTGCAGTACCTGCGGGAGTGTGAGGATGTGATGGACTGGATCAATGACAAGGTACGTTAGGCAGGAGGGACTTTCCATGACCCTGGCCTCCTAACTAGGAGAGGAGCACAGAGTAAACTGCACATCCCCTAAAGCGGCTGCGGCCCCTCTGGCATCCGTTTGGTGATGGGTTTTGGGAGCCACTGTGCCCAAGTGTGTCTTGGTGACTCTGGCTCTGCTGTGGTCCCCAAACAGGAAGCCATTGTGACCTCTGAGGAGCTGGGCCAGGACCTGGAGCACGTGGAGGTGTTACAGAAGAAATTCGAAGAGTTTCAGACAGACATGGCTGCCCACGAAGAGAGAGTCAATGAAGTGAACCAGTTCGCTGCCAAGCTCATTCAGGTAAATGGGAAAGTGCTGTGTGTTCTCGTTGCAGCGTTAGGGTAATTGCCTTTACATTAACATTAATGTGATACAACTTCATTAATTTTTCCAGAAGGAAAATTTTGATTAGGTGCCTGATTTGTGGTTGAGCAGGTTTTGATAAAGCATGTCTGAGTCCTGTTTAGATCTCAGTAAGGCAGCAGTATTGCTCACTCCTACATTAGAAAACACTTTTCAACTTGTGGCGGTGGGCAGGAAGGGCAGAGTTCATTTATCTCTTCCTCCGCCCATTTTCAGGTAGGGCTTGGTGAAGCTTTTATGGGCTGTTGAAGTTGGGCGTCAGGGTTTCTCAGACTAGGGTGTGGTGGCGAAAGTTGCAGAGGGTTGGCAGGAGTCCACCGCCACCTCAATGCTCTTCTTGAGTCGGAGCTTCCCTGGACTCCTGGGCGTGGGGGAGCCCTGTAATGAAACAAGGCTCTCCCCTGGGAGCTCTGCAGCCAGAGGGGAGTGGAACCGCCTATCGCTGCTGCTTTATCATTGCCCACCCTGCAGGGCTCCGGAGATGTCCAGTACAGTGACGGCAGGAGTTTTTGCTTTAGGAAAAATTGGATTTGGGGGGTGGAGGTGCAAACTTTAACCTATAGATCCTTCAGGACTGGCATTTGTTTCCTCTTGGCTCAGTGATGAAAGGAGAACCAGTATTCCTCAGACATAACCTCCCTTCCACATGACAGGATCATGGGATCCTCAGGATCCTGGGCCATCGCCAGGTCGTGCCAAGGAGAGCAGGCGGGCCAAACCCCAGATCCCACAGTGGGTCCCACAGCCCAGGAGTGCTTTGCCTTATCACTTTACCTGTTATTTAAACAAGACAAAATGTGGTTAGTGAGCAAGGAGACTTTGAAAGGAGTGTCTCCAGTATGAAGTCAGGAACAGGTCTGCAAGCCATGTTTCTGGGCAGGCGTGCTTCTCGGTAGCCTCATGACGCCGGACACCCTGAACTTGGAGCGGACAGGCGAGCAGTCGTCATGAGGCGCCCACACAGGTGCCATGGCAGGGTGTCAGTGCACGGGCTGCTGCAGATGTCCAAAACTGCGCTGGAGAAGCACCACATGGCTCCTGGGCTCAGACAAGGGCTGTCCCCTTTCTATAGAAAAGAAGCGAAGCTCTCGTGGAAGGAGCTTCCCTCCGTTCCACACAAAAAGCCAGTGATTCTGCAGAACAGTCAGGTTTGCTGAGGCAGACATGTCAGGGAGCCAAGGCCAGGTGAGCAGTGACGGGGCCACAGGTGCGGGTCTGAGTGTCGTGTCTGCCCTTCCTGGCCTAGGAGCAGCACCCTGAGGAGGAGCTGATCAAGACAAAGCAGGACGAGGTGAATGCGGCCTGGCAGCGGCTGAAGGGCCTGGCCCTCCAACGGCAGGGGAAGCTGTTCGGGGCAGCTGAGGTTCAACGCTTTAACAGGTACCAAGCCGAGGGGGCTCACGGGAATGGGATCTCCCGGCCAGGTGTGGTGAAGCCTACCTGGGGAGTTGAAGAGGGTGTGGGGCTGACTGGGTCTCGGCCCGGTGTGGCATCCCAGTCCTGGATGGACGACGTAGCTACAGACAAACGGGTGCCTCTGTGTTGTAGGGATGTGGACGAGACCATTAGCTGGATTAAGGAGAAGGAACAGTTAATGGCCTCTGATGACTTTGGCCGGGACTTGGCCAGCGTCCAGGCTCTACTACGGAAACACGAGGGTTGGAGAGAGATCTTGCTGCCTTGGAGGACAAGGTAGGTTTGAAAGGCAGGTGATTCTGTGAGTAGGTTACTCACCGGGGTTGGGAGAGCAGCCCTGACGAGTGTGTCTCTCCAGGTCAAAGCCCTGTGTGCCGAGGCTGACCGCCTGCAGCAGTCCCACCCTCTGAGTGCCACCCAGATCCAAGTGAAGCGAGAGGAGCTGATCACCAACTGGGAGCAGATCCGCACCCTGGCCGCGGAGAGACATGCACGTCTCAACGATTCCTACAGGTAGAAGCGCTCCTCCAGGGCTCCACAGCCTGTGCTGTGAAGCTTTTGTTTTAGAGTTGAGGTCAGAATTGATGGTTAGTTCTCTGTAACAAGGAGAACGTGTTACAGCGTTGGTATAGCTTCATAGCTTTCCTCTAGTAAGAAGATGCAGAAGACTTTTTCTTACTATATTTGTTATATATTTCCTTGTTGTATATTAATGTATTTCTATATTATATTTAGAGACTTGACAACTTTGTAGTGTTTGTAGATTCATGCACAGTATTGATGACTGTATAAATGTCTTTTTTCCAGCCTATATCACTTTGTTAGAGTCAGTATAAATGGAAATACCTATTAGCAATAAGTATTTAGCAATCTGAGCATCATGTAAAATATTCTGTTAAAATTGAGTAAATCAGGAATTAAAAGGAAAATAGTATTTCTTACTAGTAACTAGGAGTTGAATTTGGGAATGACAAGGAAGTTGAACATAGGGACAAGCTCAGGGAATTATAGTGATGGACAGAGCCTAAACTTTGAAGGATTGATTTCAGTCGTCTTGTTAGTCTAGATTGGAAGAGTCCTCCCTTTCCCAGGGCTAGAGTTTGTATGGCTCGTTAGACTCTTGAGGACATAGAATTTGGAGCTCTGGGGCGGCACCTTCCACCTTCCAGGGCCTCCCCTGGAGACCTCTGCTTATGGACCTTTGGTTTCCCAGGCTTCAGCGCTTCCTTGCCGACTTCCGAGACCTCACCAGCTGGGTCACTGAGAGAAAGCCCTCATCAACGCAGATGAACTTGCCAACGATGTGGCTGGGGCCGAAGCCCTGCTAGATAGGCATCAGGAGCACAAGGTATGGTTTCCAGGATCTTCCAGAAGTAAAGCTGTGAGCTTATAGTGCATGGCTGTAGCTCTGTCACTTCCAGCCTGGAGTGGCTGAAACCTTGCTCACAGGTAGCCCTCACCATGGGGATGGGGGCTGGTTTTGCCTTTGGAGTCTTGCTTTTTCTGCTTCTAATAGATGGTTACTCTCTTGATATGTAACTCATTTAACCATGATTCATAAAAGCAAAGGGCCAAGCTCTAACAGGGAGGAGATGCTGCTGTTTTGCGTATGTATCCTGTGCCATCTTAAAAAATCTTTATATGCTGAACTTCATGGTTGATTTGGGTAAATCTAAACTTCATAATCTGCTCTTTCTCCAAAGTAGGTCCATGGGAAATTAGTTTTATGAGATCTTAACAAAGCTTTATATCTTAAGAAAAGGGTTTTCTGTGGCTAAGTAATTTTGGAAAACACTGTTAATGTTTAAAAAATTATTACTATAAATCTTCTAAGGTGCTAGAAATAAAAAATCAATATACAAAAGTCAGACAGCCCCCTCTGGACCAGCAACAGTTAAAAGAGTAATTTTTAAAAATACTGATTATCACGTGAGAAAATATAAAGTACTTGGGAATCTAACAAAAGTTGTTTAAGACATCTGTGGAGAAAGCTGTACAGTTTTGAGGAAAGGGGAGAAACAGAATAAAGGGATGGGCATGGATGGAATGATTGCTTGTAAAGGTGCAAATTCTCCCCAAGATGTATACATTCAATGCAGTTCCAGGCAGAAGCCCGGAGGCCTTTGTTTCTGATATGAAACATGCTGATTTTAAAATAAAATTGGAAGGGATTTCCCTGGTGGTCCAGTGGCTAAGATTTCGCACTCCCAGTGCAGGGGGCCTGTGTTCAATCCCTGGTCAGGGAACTAGATCCTACATGCCACAACCAGGACCTAGTAGAGCCACATAATGAATAAACGTGAAAGTAATTTAATTTGGAAGAAAAAAAGTTAAAACCAGCTGAGGCAGTTATGAAAAACAGGGAGACTCTTCCTACCAGGTATTATAAAATCGTAAGTTTATCTGGCACAAGGAGACCTGAAATAGACCAGTGGAACAGATGATGGAGAGCTCAGGCCGTGTAGATATGTGGACACTTGATGGTTTGACAGATGGCATGAAAAGCCAGTAGTAGGAAGCAGACTTCTTAGTAAGCGATCCTCTCCGGTTTGGTTACCTGGGCTGATACTAGCAAACCTGGCATCATCTTTGGTTTGTTCCTCATTCTAGGTGTGATATTCCTGATTTGAATGCTTATACAAAATTCAACAACTTACTCTTTGTTACAAAGTGCTAGACATAAATTGTCCTTTTTTTCCACCCCATTAGGGTGAAATTGACGCTCATGAAGATAGCTTTAAATCTGCAGATGAGTCTGGACAGGCCCTGCTTGCAGCTGGTCACTATGCCTCAGATGAAGTGAGGGAGAAGGTATGAGAGGAGAAAGGGTCTTTTAATAAAAGTCTCTGGAAGCTGTTGCTGCTGCTAAGTCGCTTCCGACTCTGTGCAACCCCATAGACGGGGGCCCACTGTCTCTGGGATTCTCCAGGCAAGAACACTAGAGTGGGTTTCCATTTCCTTCTCCAGTGCATGAAAGTGAAAAGCGAAAGTGAAGTCGCTCAGTCGTGCCTGACTCTTAGCGACCCCATGTACTGCAGCCTACCAGGCTTCTCCGTCCATGGGATTTTCCAGGCAAGAGTACTGGAGTGGGTGCCATTGCCTTCTCCCCTGGAAGCTGTTATCCGTCCTTAAATATCCAAATGTTGCATTCACCACAGTGTTAGAGAAAACTTAACGCAGGAGATTCCGCCTGGAAGTTAAAGAACAGCAAACACTTTCAGAGATTTAAAAAGGAGATGCATGGTGATTAGAGAAAGTTCCATTTGTGTGGGCCACATGCAACACATTTCCTACTTAAAGGGAGCTTTGCGAGATCTGACTTCTGCATTAGTAGCTGGAGTTGAGAGGAAACATTCTTATTAAATTATGTGTATGTGTATATAATTCCAAAGTTTCAAAGTATCTTTTAAAGATGCCTGAGGCACATTAGATAATGATTTTTATGTTTTTAATACTGTATAGACCAGGAAGAGACATTTTAAAGACACACTTTATTGTTGTTAACTTTACAGCCTTCAAATTAAGTCTTAGGCATTGATGGATCTAGTGAGTATGTTCTGAGGAGAACACATTCAGTTGACATCTCTCACCTAAGAGTCCCTGCTCCTCCTATGCTGCCTCACTTTCACATACTTGCCCTTTTTCTTCCACCAGAGGTTTACTTGTCAACTGTCTAACCTAACATATGTGATAATATGGCAGTAAATTATTAATAATTCTAGGTTCATTCAAACAGGGCCAACTGTTAGGTTTAGCATGACCATGCAAACCCTCAGGATCTGTGATTTGTGTGTGTGTGTGTGTGTGTGTGTGTGTGTGTGACTTGGCTGACACGTGCGAGTGAATGCTATCCTTCTTGTGCAAGTCAGAACCAAGGCCTGAAGGTTAGCAGAGGATTAGAAATGCCAGGAGCCTCTGTATCTGACATCCCCTCCCTTCCCCTCCCGTTTCCTCCCCTCCACCACCGCCCTAGCTGACCGTCCTGTCCGAGGAGCGGGCCGCGCTGCTAGAGCTCTGGGAGCTGCGACGGCAGCAGTATGAGCAGTGCATGGACCTACAGCTCTTCTACCGCGACACGGAGCAGGTGGACAACTGGATGAGCAAGCAGGAGGTGAGTGGGGTAGGGAGCCGGCCACTTGTGCCGTGCTGTTCAGCTGGCCCGTTCTGTGCGGGTTCAGTTCTGCGTCACATGGAGGGAGGGGTTGCCGGCTTCCAGGGGCCCTGCCAGCACCATTCCTGTTGCTGAGACTGAAGGGCCCTCGGGGAAGGATCCGGTTTTTCAGAGGACTGTGATGGTGTAGTTTTTTGTTAGATTTTCTTTTCCCTTAGAACTTGCATTTTGCATGATGTAAATCTGCTGGAGGCGACACAGAAACTATTGGAGCGAAGTTTCAGTAGAGGGTAGAACAAGGGTTTCATGCTCTTGCTGGATTGGTTTTAAGCAAATCTGGAAGGACCTCTGGCTTCGGGGGAGACCTGAGAGTTTCATGGCCATAGTCTTTCTTCCCCTCCTTTCTGTATTTTGGCCTCAGCAGCCTTTGCTTTCCAGCCCTGAGAGATGAAGGCCGTTGGACATGATGTCAACACTGTGTTTCCTCCTGTAAGGCGTTCCTGTTGAACGAAGACCTAGGCGATTCCTTGGATAGTGTGGAAGCGCTTCTCAAGAAGCACGAAGACTTTGAGAAGTCCCTCAGCGCCCAGGAGGAGAAGATCACAGTAAGACACCTGGCGTCCGTGCCGTCACGTGATCCTTAGCGTCAGTGGAGGTCTCTTGTTCTGAGAGGCTTCTGAGCAGAGTCAGAGAAGTCTCTGGGGGCTTATACCCTCGCGAGGGTGATCGACCACCTTGCTGGAGACACAGCACAGCTTCTAGAATGAAATTGTTCTCTTGATGTAAACCTCCAGGTTGAGATTTCCTCCCTGTTAAAGTAGTTAAGAACTAAGGTAAAAAAAAAAAAAAAAGTTAAGAGGTTTTTTTCCCCCATTGAGCACTGATCTTGGAAGTCGGAATTGAGGAGTTACAGTGATTACGACGCTCAGCTTCCACTGCAGGTGGTATGGATTCGATTCCTGTCAGGAAACTAAGATCCTGCATGCTATGTGGTTTGGCTGAAAAAAAGAATTAGGAATTGAAAGGCTGTTAATCTGTGTCTGACCCTGTCAGATCCTGCCCTGACATTAACTGCAGCCAGTGTCTGCAGTCCTGAGTGAAGCTAGCATCACACTGAGCCATCTGACTGAGGCCATCAAGTAAAAACTCAGAAGTTAAGGGATAAAGGTTGTCGTAGCGAACCTCAGAGTGAAGTCCTTGACGTGGTCTAGAGCGTTTTGTGCTGTGTTCTGCACTCCCCTCTGGGGCCGAGCTGTGTTGAACCCTCTTCTTCCTCCTAGGCCTTAGATGAGTTTGCCACCAAGCTGATTCAGAACAACCACTATGCAATGGAAGATGTGGCCACCCGGCGAGACGCAGTGAGTGTGCAGCTTCCTCACTAGCCTCCTTTCCGTCCATGGGTGTCCCTCCCAAGGCAGGTCAGTTAGGGGTGAGAGTGGAGACTCACAGGGGGCCTTGCCTTCCAGCTGCTGAGCCGCCGCAACGCCCTGCATGAGAGAGCAATGTACCGCCGTGCCCAGCTTGCAGATTCCTTCCACTTGCAGCAGTTCTTCCGTGACTCTGATGAGCTCAAGAGTTGGGTCAACGAGAAGATGAAAACAGCCACAGATGAAGCTTATAAAGTAAGATCCTGTCGGTAGTGTCATGTAGCCCTTGGTCTGTAAGCCAGACACCACACTTACAAATAGATGTAGCTAAAGAAAGAGATTGGAAATGTCAAAAACACACTACTGAATGTAAGCTGGTGGTTTCATACATCCCCTGTGAAGATACGTGTGAGTGCAGTGCAGCGTAACTTGCTGTCCTGTGGTTCGAGAGAGAACCTCTTTCTTGGCAGGACCCATCCAACCTACAAGGGAAAGTGCAGAAGCACCAGGCCTTTGAGGCCGAGCTCTCAGCAAACCAAAGCCGCATCGATGCCCTGGAGAAAGCCGGGCAGAAGCTGATCGATGTTGACCACTATGCCAAGGACGAGGTGGCGACTCGGATGAATGAGGTCATCAGTCTGTGGAAGAAGCTGCTGGAGGCCACGGAGCTGAAAGGTGAGGGAGGCATGCACAGGGTTGCGGTGGGAGGTTTATAGAGTTAAATGCTCGTCCCTGGTTCCCTGGTTTAGATACTTGGGCCACCTAGATGAGCTGCACCAGGTGACTGGGCACTGGGGCTCACTTCCTGAGGGAGTCAGCTGCGTGGGTACCTAATGATGTGCAGGGTTGGCGGATGTGACTGTAAGGACTGGCTGGTGGGGGAGCCTGAGAGAGGAGGGCTGATTTGGTCAGTGGCCCTGGTTGGCTGGGGCCTCGTCACGAGAAGAGGTCAGCTGTGAGCCGAGGGCACCTAACCATTCGTCAGCACTTAACCCGTGGGGCTCATTCCAGATCTGCATCTGGAAGGCAGAGCCAAGTTTGCAGTTTTCCTTCACGTTGTGATAGACGTGAAGCCATCACTGAAACCCTGCCCCGTTGTGGTCCTTACGAGAGGTGCCGCTGTTTACGAGCAGCGCTGGCAGAATGGTGATACTCACAGACTCAACCTTGCCTCCTTGGCCAGGCATAAAGCTCCGCGAGGCTAACCAGCAGCAGCAGTTTAACCGCAACGTTGAGGACATCGAGCTGTGGCTGTACGAAGTGGAAGGTCATCTGGCCTCTGATGACTACGGCAAAGACCTCACCAACGTCCAGAACCTCCAGAAAAAGCACGCCCTGCTGGAGGCTGACGTGGCAGCTCACCAGGTTAGGGGCCCTGGACGCGGATGTGGGGCTGTGGGCGCGGGAGCGAGAGGGCCTGGTCAGCCAAGGCCAGTCGGTTCAGGGGGGATGAAGTGTGTCAATGCCTTAGAGAATCGTGGATGCACCACTTGCTTCTGTTCAGGTTGGTCTGCTTGCCCTTGGAGCTTCCTGGGAGCCCAAAATGGGGAAAGGGCTACTGGAAGTGCACTCCATGGCGTGGGGAAACAACGGTGTGCATTTTCTTGGTGTGTGAGCAAACCACACCTGAGGCAAGAACGTCAGCCGAGAGACATCCAGAATGCACTGGCCGGCCCCGGGCCAGGCTTTCAACATTCTATCCTTCCCGTTTCCAGGATCGCATCGATGGCATCACTATCCAAGCCCGCCAGTTCCAGGACGCAGGCCACTTTGATGCTGAAAACATCAAGAAGAAGCAGGAGGCCCTGGTAGCTCGCTACGAGGCGCTCAAGGAGCCCATGGTTGCGAGGAAGCAGAAGCTTGCCGATTCCCTGCGGTTGCAGCAGCTCTTCCGTGACGTTGAGGATGAGGAGACGTGGATCGGGAGAAAGAACCCATTGCCGCCTCCACCAACAGAGGTCAGCCTGCCTCTGTCAGATGGAAGTCAGTTAGGAAAGGGCCTACCCTTACAGCAGGAGGAGGACCAGTGTCCGAATGAGCAAAGTCAGGTTTCAGTTGAACTGGGTTTTTAAGTGAAACCGTGGGGAAAGCTGAGTGTGATGGGGTTGACTTTTCTCTTGACTTGGGACTGGTTTCTCTTTCAGGCAAAGATTTAATTGGAGTCCAGAACCTGCTAAAGAAACACCAAGCGCTACAAGCAGAAATTGCTGGCCACGAGCCCCGCATCAAAGCAGTCACACAGAAGGGGAACGCCATGGTAGAGGAGGGTGAGTGTCATCAGGAAGTGGCTTTGTTCTCATTTGTCGTGTCGCCTGCCGAGTGCACGGTCCCAGGTCAGGCTGGGCTAGGGGTTGAAGACTGTCCCCCCATCTCCTGACTGTGACCCTGACTAGTCCATAACCTTTCTGAGCCTGAACTCACCCACCCCCACCCCCCGCCAGCTTCTCAACTTCTCCCACAGTGGAGAAGACTAAATGAATGAGGTCAGATACTGAGGAGCCTGAGACAGTGCCCAGCACTCAACGAGTCTCCATGATAGAGGGTCGGAGGGGGCTGTGGGTTTTATTGTTTGTTTATGATGATATCACTAATGCCAACTAAGGCTGTCTGCTTAGAGTGTAGACAGACTTCGTGGTCTGAGGAGGTCTGTTAAAGGGTTGGAACCTGGGCCTCATATAAAACTCGGAACATGAAGGGACCTGGCTCCCTGGACTTAATGTCGCAGAGGCTGTGAGCGCTCAGAGGACCTTGTTTGTCCCCATGTTTATCATTGTCCTCCCTCCCCTGCCCGCCCTACAGGCCATTTTGCCGCCGAGGACGTGAAGGCCAAGCTCCATGAGTTGAACCAGAAGTGGGAGTCACTGAAGTCCAAGGCCTCCCAGCGGCGGCAGGACCTGGAGGACTCGCTGCAGGCCCAGCAGTACTTTGCCGACGCCAACGAGCCGAGTCCTGGATGCGGGAGAAGGAGCCCATTGTGGGCAGCACCGATTATGGCAAAGATGAGGACTCAGCCGAGGTGATGCACACTGGGGGTACCAGGCTCGGGCTGGGGCTGGTTAGGAGAACGGCCACGTGTGCAGGGTGCAGTCTCATGGCTTTTAAGGTGTTTCAGCATCTCTTTCCACTTTTCTCTGGTAATTCTGTTATGCTCACAAAAGAGAAGGCAGCCTTGGCCTTTCACTGTTAGCCATGACCACGTCTCTGTTCTTTCTTCATTTTTTCTGTATACATAAGCACAGCTTTTTTGTTAGTCATCTTTTTTGAATGGAATTCTTAAATTTTATTCATAAAAGTCTAGGTGTAGCCATGTGCCTGCCTTTTCTTGCCTGTCTTCACATAAACCGTCATGCTGAGTATTAACCCAACCTAATAGCATTTGGAGAAGTAGGAAGCACGGAGGGTGGTGGGAAGGGGGTTCCTGGAGGAGGGCGGCATGTGCCCAGCTGCCACTTACCAGGAGTGTTCAATTCTCAGGATGGGTGATGGATCACTGTACGTGTGATGATGTTATGACCCCTCGTCTGTTTCAAGGGTTGCATAATTAAGTATGGATAAAAAGATAATAGAAAACATGTTATTTTCTCTACATTAAGTGTTTATCAAATAAAGGGAGAGAGAGTCATCAAGTCACTGGGTATCTAAACAGATTTGAGGCCGACGGCGTGTTGGGGAGGCAGAGGGGCTGCTCTGGCTCCTTGCTCAGGGTCGCTTGTATGACTTGGATTTTAGGCTTTGCTAAAGAAGCACGAGGCATTGATGTCGGATCTCAGCGCCTATGGCAGCAGCATCCAGGCCCTGCGAGAACAGGCCCAGTCGTGCCGGGTAAGCGAGGCTTTTCCTGTCAGCAGTTGTGAGATCCCAGGGGTTGGGTGGGGGCCAGGGAGCAGGGAGGCCAAAAGACCCAGATGCTGACAGCAGGTGGCATGATCACAGGTGATGTTCTTTTATTTATGTATTTTTAGCTTGTTGGTTCTTCATTGCTTCATGGGCTTTCTCTAGTTGCAGAAAGCGGGGGCTACTCTTCACTGTGGTGCACAGGCTCTAGGGCGTGTGGGCTCAGTAGTTGGGGTGCCCAGGCTCAACAGTTGAGTGCACAGGCTTAGTTTTTCCAAGGCATGTGGGATCTTCCTGGACCAGAGATCAAACCTGTGTCTCCTGCATTGGCAGGCAGATTCTTAACCACTGGCCCACCAGGGAAGCCCCTGTGGGTGACTTTTCTATGGCCTTAAAGGTCCCAGACAGCTGAGCTTCCTGAGTCAGATCTTGTTGGTGGCTTCAGAGAACTGTCACCAGTGTATGTTTGGTGGATGTCGGTCTCTTGCTGAGGCTGGGATCTGGGATCTGCAGTGGTTGAGACAGCACTCTGGAGACATCCCGTAACTGTGATTGCCCTTCCTTTGGATTTTTAGCAACAAGTGGCCCCCATGGATGACGAGACTGGGAAGGAGCTGGTCTTGGCGCTCTATGACTATCAGGAGAAGAGTCCCCGAGAGGTCACCATGAAGAAAGGAGACATTCTCACCTTACTCAACAGCACCAACAAGGCAAGCACAGAGGATGACCGGGGTTTGGTTTCCACGTATCAGGTGTCTTGGGAGCTTGTCTTTCCAGGATGAGACTGGTTTAAAACTTGAAGTTACTAGAGTTTCCAGGTCAGTCTCCCGTGTCATGTGGGTTTACTGTTTGGCCTGTGATTGAGATGACCAGAATGTTTCCGTAAATACCTGAGAGCTAGGGTAGTGACTCTTACTCTCAAGGAGAGCTTTTTCATCATGGACCACTTCCAAGTGGAATTTCTCTCTTTTGAGCCGAAGTCTGCTTCTCTGTCACTGGTACCTGTTGGTTCTAGACTGTAGGGCCGCAGCAGAGGGTTGAGGACAGGCTCCAGCGTCACCCTGTAGGCTCCGCCTTCTCATCTTCTGCCTGTTTCATCAGTCTGTCTTCCTTAACGCATTCTGATTGGCCGTGGCCTTGGAATGAGGCCATATCTGACGAGCCCCCCAGGATCCTGCCCCTGTCTTGGTGTAGGCTGGAGAAGCGTTAGGCACCTCCTCTTCCCAGCCACTCAGCTCACCTGGTCGTGGGACTTTGAGGAAACCCTGGCCAGTGTCATCCTGCTGACTCTAACCCTAAGCTAACTGCCTGGTCTGACTCTGGTTCACTCAAGAGCAGTCTCGCCAGTAGAAGCTGCAGTGGTGGCAGACTGTGTGTCTGTGTTGGCCCCACAGAAGCCACTAGTCACAGGTGATCACGAGGGGCTTCGGACGTCCCAGAGCACTTGGGGTTTTATTTAATTTCCTGAAATACGGCTCGAGGCTGCCATGTTAGCACAGTCCTGGAGCATCTGTACGAAGAGAAGGTGGCCTTCCTGCTCCAGTGAAGTCATGACTGCCTTGCTCATGACCCTCCCCATACGTGGCAGGTCACGAGGGGACCAAAATTCCCATCTTCATGCCAGGTGACTTTGGCACCGTCACGGGACCCTCATGCCGTGACTAGAGCTCTTCATGTGTGCACAGGCCTCCTTGGGTTCTCCCTCCGTCGGGAGGAATTTGCCACGGAGATGGTCTCTTTTCCCTGTAGGACTGGTGGAAAGTGGAAGTGAACGACCGGCAGGGCTTCGTGCCGGCCGCCTACGTGAAGAAGCTGGACCCTGCGCAGTCGGCCTCCCGGGAGAACCTCCTAGAAGAGCAGGGCAGCATCGCACTGCGGCAGGAGCAGATCGACAACCAGTAAGGGCCTCGCGGGTGGCGGCAGAGGGCCGGCAGAGGTCTGCACCATGCGTCGTGAGGGGCTGAGGCGGAGGCCGCCCTGAGCTGAAGCTCCAGGGCGAGCGCTCTCCTGGTGCCCATCTGTGTTCGAAGGTGTACTCTCCCCACCGTTCCCACGGCATAGCTTACCCACACAGCTCCAATCCCAGAATCCTATGATCCCTGACCCGTCCCTTTTTTTTCCTTTGGTTTGTTGTTTTCCCTGCATTTGCCAGTTGCTATTCCTAAACAACGTTTCTGAATATTACCATCTGGATCTTTGTTCTCCAGTTCAGGAGGTGTTCTCTGAAATGGGGTTTTTAGCTGTTCCACACCTCTTGAGCTCTGTCCTCTGCAAAAGGCTGCATAGAGTGTGTTTCTCTACCATGATTTTGTGCTCTGAGAGTGGAGTATATTTTTTAGGAAACAGCTCTGCACTCTTTCTTATGGCTAAGCTCCCTTAAGGACCCGTGTCCCTCTTTTAGGGCACATCTTGCACCACTAATGAGATCTAAAGCTCTAGACACCTGGCAGATAGCCAGGAAGTACACTCTGATGAGAGGCTGGAATAGTAGAACTTTTTGACCCTGTTGATCCCTGCAGAGGTCAGTTTTTATACACTTAGCGATGCTTTCTGCTCCTAAGAATGAGAGGTTTTGGCCTGGATCATAAATATGAGAGCAAAAAAGGGGACCAGATACCTGACTCCAGTTGCGTGTCAACCCTCGGGAAAACCTCTTCCTCAGGGCGGTCACTGTACCCCTGGCCTGGCTCTGTGAAGCGACCAGTGTCTCTAGCCAAGGAATGTTTACTGCCTTAAGCATGGCAGACAGGAAAACAAAGGTGAACTAACTCTCTTGTGTCACTGGATTTGATTTTCTTGCTCTTTCCTTACTGTGACTTCATTCCCAGCCTAGCCTGCTTCCAAGAGCTCTTGAATGACTCCGTCATTTCCCCCTTGACGCATCCACCGTCCTGGCCCCCATCGGAGCCGCTGCCTCCCAACCCGTGTATTAACCCACTAATCCGTGCGTGCTTTTGCTGTGCCCCCCTGTGCAGGACGCGCGTAACTAAGGAGGCCGGCAGCGTGTCTCTGCGTATGAAACAGGTGGAAGAACTGTGAGTAGGCTGGAAGCCCTGCCAAGCACCACCCGCCGCCCCTGTCCATCCTCCCTCCCCCGCTTCTCTTGAAGGCGCTCGCTGGTTGAGGAAGGCGAGGTGGCGGGAGGGCCTGTCTCTGGCCCTCCCAGCAGCTTTGACTCATGAGGGAAGGGGTTTGGTGAAGCCATGTCAGCTGTGGCCGCTTCTCTTGTTGGTGCTTCTGTGCAGCCGTGCGTTCAGAGCCTGGTCGGTTCGCCTGCTGTTTGCTTTCTTACTGGACTAGCCACTGTCAGCAGACCGGGTGGGTGGCCGGTACCCTAGTGCTCCTCCGTCGGCAGGAAACCAGATGCTTCTTAAAGTCTCTGATTCTTGGTAACACGTTCCTGTTTTATTTCGCTTTTGGAGACTTAGATTCTATTCTAGATCTTTTTTTAACTTTAAACTCAGTTGTATTAAGTTTGCTATTTTCACATCTGCAAGGATACCAGGAGTTCAGCCTTTTGTATTTTGGTTCCCAAGGGTTCGAGTGTTGTTGGATTCTTCATTAGAAACCCTCAGCTAACAAAATGTGTTTTATGTGATTTCTCCTTCCAAAGTGGCCAAAACTTCCTGAGAAATGAGTATATTAACATTAGAAACAGTAGGAATTCCCTACTGTTCCAGAGATACTAACATCCTGAATGACACTGTTGTAAAGCTCAGTGTACCTTCCCCCACCACCTGGGGACTGCTGGCAGAATCATACGACAGGAGAACAGGCCCTCTGTATACACCACGCCCAGCAAATCCATCTCTCATCTGGCAGCTGTAGTCGCATGGAGCCTGTGTTGTGCTAAACGCTTGGTTTTGGTCATTTGTGGTTGTGGTGTTGTCAGTGCACACGCGGCCCCGGGGGTGAGTGTGCTGGGCTGTCCCTGCCACCTCATTGTGAACAGTGCAGTGTGGGCTTGTCCCAGAGGCTGTCCGTGGGTCTTCGGGGCTTGTGTCTCCACCTGCTGTCTGATACTCTGCCACCATGGCATCATCCTTATCAACACAGCCTTGGACCACCTCTCGAAGACACGGGTGGTCTGCCATAGGAAGTTAACCCGCCTCCCCTCCCTCCCTCTTGTCCCCCTCTTGAATTACTTCAGGTACCATTCTCTGCTGGAACTGGGAGAGAAGCGTAAAGGCATGTTGGAGAAGAGCTGTAAGAAGTTCAGTTGTTCCGTGAAGCGAACGAGCTACAGCAGTGGATCAATGAGAAAGAAGCGGCCCTGACAAGTGAGGAGGTCGGCGCGGACTTGGAGCAGGTGGAGGTGCTGCAGAAGAAGTTTGACGACTTCCAGAAGGTACGGGAGGTCTTGCATCTGAGTGGAATATTGTTCAAAGATTTGGATCTCTTGACATTTGACTGTGGATTTCTGGAATGAAAATTACAGAGATTTAAAAAAAAAAAAGAAAGAAAATTACAGAGATTATATTCCTCTGTCTCTGTAGCCATTTTTAAACAAGTTTAATCATAACTTTTCTTGCACCAGTTTAGTTCTGAGAAGACATCAATACGTGCAGTTTTCTCTACATGTTGTTTTAAGAACTTTCCTAATCTATCATACAAAAATGTGTAAAAGTAGTTTTCCTAATTAGGGTTAAATTCACATAACATTGGGCTTCTCTAGTGGCTCAGTTGGTAAAGAGTGTGCCTGCAACACAGGAGACCCAGGTTCAATCCCTGTGTTGGAAAGATCCCCTGGGGAAGGGAATGACTACCCACTCCAGTATTCTTCCTTGGAGAATCCATGGGTAGAGGAGCCTGGTGGGCTACAGTCCATGGAGTTGCAGAGAGGCAGATGTGACTGAGCGGCTTTCACGTAACAGGCAGTTAACTGTGTTAAAGGGTGTAGTTCAGAAGCATTTGGTTCCTTCCCAGTGTTCTGTTACCATCACTTCTATTTCCAAAACATTATCACTTCAAAAGGAGACCACAGACCCATGAAGCAACCTCTCCTTGCCCCACTCCCCGCCTCCACACCAGCACCTGGCAAACACCAAGCTGCCTTTTGTCTGTGGATATATGTGTCCTGGACATTTCATATTATGTTACTTTGTGACTAAGGGCTTCACAGAGGGTTCTGAAAGTCTCGTCATTATGGATGGATCAGTGATCTTCTAGTGTTTATTGGCTAATGCTCCGTGGTGTGTATATATATATACTTCACATCTTGTGTATCCATTCCTCCAGTTAAAAATAGTCTTATGGGACTTCCCTGGCTGGCCAGTGGTTAAGACTGTGCTTCCTGTGCAGGGGGTAGGGGTTTGATCCCTGAGCAGCAGCGTTCCAGATGCCTGTGTACTGTGGCCAAGAAGCATATATATACTCTTATGACCAGTTCAGTTGGGTGGGTGGAGGGGGGGGTGCCTCTCTCCTGTAGTGGCAAGCTTTAAAATTTCATCACATTTTTAATATGTGTCCTCTCCCCGACAAAGGTTTTAAAAAAACCTCCCACCAGAATAGTTTTTCATTAACTACAGTTAGTTTAGTAAGTAAGAGACAGGCTATTTCTAATGCCATGTGGTTTTCTTACTTCTTCAGTAGCAACAAGCAGGATTTTCTGATTTAGGTCACTGTCACAGAGTAGAAAAACTCCTTATGAGACACCTGTCAGATAGAAATTTATGGAGTTCATGAGTATCTGTGGTCCTCCTTTGGCTGGCTGTTGTGAGTTCTGGTTACATTGTCTTTGTTCTTTGAAGGATCTCAAGGCCAATGAGTCACGGCTGAAGGACATTAACAAGGTGGCTGAAGACCTGGAGTCGGAAGGCCTGATGGCGGAGGAGGTGCAGGCCGTGCAGCAGCAGGTGGGGGTCTGGCTGCTGCATGGAGCCTGCTCAGGAGCAGCGTGGCTCCCCTTGGCCTGAGCTGTAGCCCAGCTCCCGTGACCCGTGCCGCAGGTGTGGCCTGCACTGTCTCGTTTACCTTCCATGGGAGGGAAAAACGGGCCTCCTTTTTAGGCCCCTTAAGTATCATGGTAGTTGTTGAATCTTCCTTTAGGCCCTAACTGGTAGTAAATTCATGCAGTTCCTTAAATAATGAAAGGTTCTGTGTAGAAACACTTGGTTACCCTGTAGACTTTAATAGTTCCTCTGGCCAGTCACGTTGCCCGTCTCTCTAATCTCTCCCGTGCCTCCAGTTTGACTTGACAGTGGTAGGTGTTACTGATGTTTCTTCTAATAACGTGATTGTTTCCTTCTCTGCTTGTAGGAGGGTATGGCGCGATGCCCAGGGTAAGTGTCAGGTGCCCTGTCTATAACTTGAGGATTAACTCTTGGGAAGAGTATACAGTCAAGAGTCCCATAAAGATTTCTGTTCTTGAACCTCTAGAGATGTGTTTTGTGTGTAAAAGCCTGTGCAAAAGAAATAAGTTGATTTCTGTTTGTCTTTCTCCAAAAACCAAAAGGTTTTGCTGTGGTTTCTTAGAACTTTTCCACCAGCAGTTACTTAGGTTTATTTATCCCTTTTCAAAGAATCCTCTGAGAATGATATAAAGAGAAGCTGGAAATTGTATTAAATTTCCTCATTCTCTCCATCTCCTACTGCATTTTAAAAAGAGAGAGAGACTTTTTCACTCCTGTTTGCTTCATTTCCCTCAGTCAGCCCTGCAGTTTGCTGCCAGCCAGTGATAAGTTCTGATTCGCAGTAGGGAACACTGTTCTGATTTCTCTGAACTTCCTGTCATTCAGAGGAAAAGCTGATGCAGCTTTGTTTTGTGCTCAGTTTCTTGGCTGCCTAAATTCCTCCCTTTTTCTTTGAATAGGATGAATCTGATTCCAAGACAGCCTCCCCGTGGAAGGTAAGAGTTTCTTTGCAAATTTTTAATTCCAGAGGTTTTCCAGGACCGGAAATGCTTCGTGTCCTTTTCTAGTGTGCATGTTTCTGAGTAGTTAGGCTTGTCTGACTGTGGTCATTTCTGGCCTTGTGTGGCCTCGTGTCTTTCTGACCCTGGTGTTAATATTCTTTGAATTGGTCATATCTGGAAATGTGATGCTTAATAACACAGAGGCAGCATGTCTTCCTGCAGGTGCTCAGCGCAAGTGCAGGTAGGGGTCAGGCTTGTCACCCATGGTCTCTGCCAGAGTGTGCAGCTGGCCATCTGTGTTTGGATTCAACCAACCAGCAATCGAAAATGCTGTCATTCGATCCATGGTTGGTTGAATCCAAGGATTCAGAACCTGAGCACACAGGGCGCCAGTTCTGAGGGACTTGAGCATCCATGAATTTTAGTACCTTGGGGGTCCTGGGACCCTTCCCTCTTAAGAACCAAGGATATGGGGATGATTGCAGTTTGCAGAGGTCACACTGCGTAGTGAGGCGTGGCCCCACCAGTAGGACTGCAGCCCAAAAGGAAATGACATGAAGATGAAAAGGGGAGAAGACTTTCTTCTCAACGTCCGCTGACCGCTTTCTCCTGGTGCCTAAGAAAGGCTTGATGAAAAGTCCCTGTCCTGAGGAGAGATGTTTACAAGCTGCAGTAGACGTTGTTCCACAGAGACTGGGATGGTGCTTAGCCAAGATGGACGTAACTCTGACCGGCAGGACCAGGGAGCGTTCTCATGTGTAGTGCTTATAGCCATGATTATGGAACTAGGTGCTCAATGCCAACTGGAGCATCTTTTCTCCTGACTCAGCTCTTCAGGAATATGTCCCTTAAGTTATAGACAAGCTGGAAAAAGCAGGTTTCTTCATGAAGTCATACCTTCCTAAAATATAAAGAAAGCATGAAAACCTAAAAACAGGCTCTCACCCCAGTCCCTCGTTTGGTACTTCCCAGCCCTGTCACCTGGCTTGTTGTGAGGACCTAGGTTGAAAGGGATTTGTTTCTTTGGCCTCCTTATCTCTCCAGGTTCTCACCATTCTGCTTATTAAATAGATTGCAAATTGCTTGGAAAGATGCATGTTTCCTTTTATTCTGCTTTCTCCTTTTTTCTCTGTCTTAATTTCCTTTCGTAACAAAGTTTAGTCATTGGTGTCATGAATGGGCAGCATCCTTAGCTATTTGACATCTGGCAGAGTTTGCCAGAGCTTTTCTGGTAACAGATATTTTTTCAGAAATACATGTCAGATGACTTGATAAATACCAGTACTTCCTGATTCTGAAAAGAATGGGAAACAATGGGTGTCTGCTTTCTGACCCCTGTACACACCCACACTGGTTGAAAACATCATCTGGGTGTGTCCCTGGAGCATTTGAGGAGCCTGACTTCCCTTCTACACTTGCCGCCTCCTTTTTGTTATGTACTTGAGGATTACAGCCTCACATGCCTGCCAAGTAGGGTTTCTTTCTGATTAAACCAGGTCAGCTCTGAGAGCCCAAGGGGCACGATTTTTAAAAGTGACATTAATGAGAGGAAGCTAATTCATCAGTGTCTTTTCTTTCTCATCCAATAAGGTTCCACTATTAGAAGGAGTAACGATCCAGTAACCATAAATAGAAGTGAAATTATTGGTGCACTTGAGTGTTTAAATAGTCTCAGCTGGCAGCATTTCTTCCATTGAGTGTATTTTCTGGACTCTTCTCCTAGAGTAGGAACAAGAAAAAGACCAGTCAGTCTTTGAGCCTCTTTTTTCTGTCTAGTCAATTGTTTTAATTGTGGTTTCCACTGTTCTTTCACTCTTCATGTAAAATTAATCATTGAGTTGGATGTGATTGTGCACTTGGGTTTCTGCCTGACTTTCTCCTTGTTGGTACTTTCTTGCTGCTCTGTTCAGAAATTTGACAGTATTCTTTTATGATCATTTGGTGGACAATTGGGCCCTAATTAATGGTACTTGCATCTCAGATTTCTCTTGTAATCAGCAGACACGTGATTAGTTTGCTCTTCTGCTTCCCTCCCCACATAGTCTGCTCGCCTGATGGTTCACACCGTGGCCACCTTTAATTCCATCAAGGTAAGACACCAGGGCAGCTTCCCTGGTCCTCCCTGGTCTCCTTCCTCATGTCCTGCTCCCATCTTCAGCAAGGCTCTTGTCCTCATGAGTTGTGTGAGCTGTAGCAGTTGTCACTCTCCTGGCTGCCAGGCTGTCCTGGTCACTGTTACTCTGTGTGTGCGGCAGGAGCCATGATCGGTTCACCCAGTTCTGCCAGTGCCTCCTGGAGGGCTGGCAGCTGTGGGGAGCGTGTTATCTGGAAAGCAGTGAAGGCCTTTCCTAACTCCTTTTTGGGCCCCAGGCCGGTTTGTCCTCTGAGGACAGGGTCCTACAGCCACACTGTGCTCAGGCTGCTTCCCCGCCGGTGATGCCGCCAGGGTCAGTCCGGGGCAGCAAACATGGGACTTGTCCCCTTGGCAGTTGTTCCGAAGCTGATGCTATGAGGCAGGCACCAGGCTAGGCGCTGAGGTGAGGACACATCAGCCTCCTCTCTCCTGCTGCTTCCACGGCCATTCCAAGCCGGGTGCTGGTGGAGTGTTTGCGCGGTGGGGTCTGGTGAGCTGTGGCCAGATCTGACTTTCTGGACTTTGGCTATCGCAGTGTGCCCACCGATTGAACTGGAAAGGTCGGAACCAGGAAGTCCTCAGTGCCCCAGGCTTTCCTTTCTCGTGAAGCCACCAGGGCTCTGGTTCTGCCCTTTTCCCGGGTTGGGTGTGGGCTGATGCCTCCTGTCCTCCGGCAGGAGCTCAACGAGCGCTGGCGGTCCCTGCAGCAGCTGGCTGAAGAGCGGAGCCAACTCCTGGGCAGCGCCCATGAAGTGCAGCGGTTCCACAGGTGAGGGGTGGCTCCACCGGCAGGAGTGGTCCTGTGGCAGTAGGGGATGCGGGGTGGGCTCCACAGGTGAGGGGCAGCCCGGGCTGGCAGGAGAAGGGAGCCGGTGACAGTCAGGTTCCCCTCGGCTGGATCTTGTCTGTGCTGGTGCTCTGGTGCTTGATGGATGCTCAGTCAGTACTGCTGAGCGGGTGGACGTGTGCTCCGTGCCATTTAAGAGTGCAGTGGGTGGGCCGCTGACATGTGCCAGTGACACACACCAGGGTCAAGGCAGCCGTCCTCGGCACTCATGAGTGTGAACGTGCGTCTCACCCACAGAGACGCTGACGAGACCAAAGAGTGGATTGAGGAGAAGAACCAGGCTCTAAACACAGACAACTACGGCCACGACCTGGCCAGCGTCCAGGCCCTGCAGCGCAAGCACGAGGGCTTCGAGAGGGACCTCGCGGCCCTTGGCGACAAGGTGAGGGGCGGCGGGTGGACGCAGAGCTGGCTTTCTGCGATTTTGCTGGAGGGCCACGCTCCCCCATCCCCACCTCTCACCTCTTTCTTCCCCAGGTGAACTCGCTCGGGGAGACAGCCGAGCGCCTGATCCAGCCCACCCCGAGTCAGCAGAGGACCTGCAGGAGAAGTGCACTGAGCTGAACCAGGCATGGAGCAGCCTGGGCAAGCGTGCCGACCAGCGCAAGGCCAAGCTGGGCGACTCGCACGACCTGCAGCGCTTCCTCAGCGACTTCCGGTGAGAAGCAAGCTCGGGCCAGAGGCCTTTCTAGCTGGATGAAATGCGTGTGTAGGCTGAACACGTCTCAGGTTTGATCCTGGGAATTACTTGGTAGTCCAGTCCTGGTCAGGGAACTGAGATCCTGGAAGCTGCACAGTGTGGCCAGGAAAGAAAAAGGTTTCGTCCTAAAGAAAGGCATTTGTGTTTGAAGCTGTAGGAGACTTTACCACAGCTACTTGTCTATGTTAGCTCCTGTTATTCTGTAGGGTAAAAGATCTTATATACCTGTTTGTTCTTTCTCTGAGGACTTCTTGATTTTTTAAAGTTATTAACTCAGTAAGATAAGAAGCTTCGAAAGAATTTACTCAGAGCTCTAGCCCCATTCAATAGATTAATCCCAAATAACTTTCTGAGACAAGACTTAGGGAGTCCTCTCTTTTCCTGGGCAGAAGGCCCGCTTGCCAGGGAATGTAATAGCCATTCCTCTGTGGCTCTGGTTTCCAGGGACCTCATGTCTTGGATCAATGGAATCCGAGGTCTGGTGTCCTCAGACGAGCTAGCCAAGGATGTCACCGGAGCTGAGGCCCTGCTGGAGCGACACCAGGTGGGTCGGCCTGCTGAGCAACGCATGCATGTGACCCTGCCAGGCCAGGAGGACTTTAGTGGTTGACGTGAGAGTGGGCAGCTCCTCCTGCCAGTTACCTAATCCCTCCCCTCCTCTTGGCAGGAACACCGGACAGAAATTGATGCCAGAGCTGGCACTTTCCAGGCATTCGAGCAGTTTGGGCAGCAGCTGTTGGCTCATGGGCACTACGCCAGCCCCGAGATCAAGGAGAAGCTCGATGTTCTAGACCAGGAGCGCGCAGACCTCGAGAAGGCCTGGGTCCAGCGCAGGATGTGCTGGATCAGTGCCTTGAATTGCAGGTACCTGCTCTGGGTGGTAGCTTCCTGTTTGCCACAGGGTTTCAGACCCGGTGTTTTGTGCCAGAGGCTCCTTGTCTCCTCACCTCCCTCTCCCCTTCTTTAGCTGTTCCATCGGGATTGCGAGCAGGCCGAGAACTGGATGGCTGCCCGGGAGGCCTTCCTGAACACAGAAGACAAAGGGGACTCGCTAGACAGTGTGGAGGCTCTGATCAAAAAACATGAGGACTTTGACAAGGCAATTAATGTCCAGGTATGGGCTTCCCCAGTGGCTCAGCAGTAAAGAATCCACCTGCTGTGCAGGAGACTGGTTTGACCCCTGGGTCAGCAAAATCCTCGAGAGGAGGAAGTGGCAACCCACTGCAATATTCTAGTCTGGAAAATCCCACAGACAGAGGGGTCTGGTGGGCTACAGTCCATGGGATCGTAAAGAGCCAGACACAACTGAGCAACTAGACAAGAACAAGAAGGCCTTTGTACCTTAGATCCTGAATCTAGGTTTTCCCAGATTGATGGCTTCTCTTTCTGTTGGCATATTCTCTTTGCCTGCTCTCAGTGATTAGAACAAAAGATAGTTTCTGTTTGCTTAACTCAGCTGGAGAGCTTTGGCAACTTCCTTGAATTAGAATACTTGGTGGTGGGAATTCCCTGGTGGCGCAGTGGATAGGAATCTGCCTGTGAATGCAGAGGACGTGGAATTACTCCCTGGTCTGGAAGATTCTTCACGCCATGGAGCGGCGAAGCCCACGAGTTGCAGTTACTGAGCCTGTGGCCTATGTGCCACAGCTGCTGATGCCCGAGCACCCGCAACGAGAGAAGTGACTGCAGTGAGAATCCCACGCACAGCGAGAGAAAACCCGCCAGCAGCACCAACGACCCCGCACAGCCAGAAGAAACACACGAATAAGTGCTTGGTGTTGACCGCACAGGCGGTGTAGTCCCCCCTGGCTCTCATGCAAACCTGTGCAGTCTAGAAAAAGTGACGTGCATAGATAGTTTTTTAACTTTATAAATTCTGGCATTTTAAAGATTTTGATAACAGATGCCACAGGGGAAATTTTTTACAGTGCAAGGAAAGAAAAATTTGTGGATAGGTAAATGCATATATGAACATGAACCAGAAAGTTGCAAAAGTCTTTGTCTTATAAACCATTTTGTTGAAAATCTGATGATCTTTTCCTGTGAAGCCTTAATTTTTTTGGCCACTCCTGGAGTCATGTAGGATCTTAGTTCCCCTACCAGGGGTTGAACCTGTGCCCTCTGCATTGGAAACATAGAGTCTTAACCATGGGACTGCCCAGGATTTAATTCCCAGTGAAGCCCAATTTCCCTTCTCCAGTGGACCACGTTTCATATGTAATGAAGCCTAGTTTCATTTGTGATGTCTGCTGGTATTCAAACCCAGGCCCCACACCAGCGTGACCTGGCACCTTCCTGAGTTAAACTCTACTCTAATAATGATTGAAATCAAGCTTTCCTCTGGCTTTTTACACTCCTGCTTCTAAAGTGTCGGTGTATTCTGATCCCGTCACCAGCTAGTCACCCAAAATAACCGTTCTCTTTTCGGACCTGCAGTCGTCTTGCCCGCCCTGACCTCACGATTCTCTTTGCCGACAGGAGGAGAAGATTGCTGCCCTGCAGTCCTTTGCTGACCAGCTCATCGCTGGCGGCCACTACGCCAAAGGTGACATCTCCAGCCGGCGCAATGAGGTTCTGGACAGGTGGGTGGTTGGTGCAGCTGACGGGCCCTGCTGCACTTGTGCGAGAGCCCCGCCTGACTACCTCCGTGGGGCGCTCACCTTTGCTCTCGGTTCCACCTTCTCAGGTGGCGCCGTCTAAAAGCTCAGATGATTGAGAAGAGGTCAAAGCTGGGAGAATCGCAGACCCTCCAGCAGTTCAGCCGGGATGTAGATGAGATTGAAGCTTGGATCAGTGAAAAATTACAGACTGCAAGTGATGAGTCGTATAAGGACCCCACCAACATCCAGGTGAGCTGAACCCATGAGGTGTGTGTCTCCAAATAGCCTGTGCTCCTGAGTAGTTCTTGCTAAAAATAAGGCATCTTTAGAAGGGAGAGTTATCTCTAGGTACCTTCTCCTACTCACAGTGATGCCAAGAAAAAGTGTTTCAGTAAGTGAACCGGTGGGAAGACCTCCCCTAAATGACGAGAGCCAGTTAAGCTGCTCCCATCACTTGACTCTGCTGAGGCTGTACCTGCTTTAGAGCCTGTAGAAAAGGCCCCCTTAAAACCGCTGTTTCCAAGTGCTGACCTTCCCAGGGGAAGTATGACAGTTTCTGTTGAATAGGTGATATCGCGTGTTCACATCAGTGTACTGAACTCTTGTTATTTTAATCTGTTTTTGTAGCTTTCCAAGCTGCTGGTAAGTTTTATGTTTTCTTAAAGAGTTTTAGTTAAATGAGCTCCAGTGTCTGTGCTCTTGTGTATAGATTCTCATAAATCATGGTCACAGTCTGCTGGTGTCTTCCTCATCTGTGCTTTTCGTTTCTAATCATCCATCACACTCCATCCAAGTGTCCCTGTGGGATGTGGCTTTCTCTGTTGTAATTAGCCTGAGCCCTTCCCTTTCTCCTCCCTCCCCACTCCTGGCTCGTCACTTAGGCAGGTTCTGTACAGTGTTTGATTTGGGGGGCAGCAGTGAACTGCTTTCTTTCCAAAGATGCACTGTTTTTAAACGAAATTACTTTTCTCAAGTTTGGGCTCTTCTTGCCGTGGACTCAGGGCTCTCGGTGGATGGGGGCAGGGCCAGCTGGGAGAGTTTCATTGCCCATGTGACCTTTTCTCCAGAAGTACTGGTCACTGGAGAGGGACAGCGAGAGGTCCACAGAGTAGCAGGTGATAATGCTTCCAAGTCTACGAGAAGCCTGGGGTGAGAAGTTAAGATCAAAGTGGACATCACCGAAGGGGCAGCGAAAGAATTCATAGTCAAGATGTAGCTGAGAAGTGGCTTAAATGGATGAGAATTGAGCCAAAGAACGATCAGGAAAAGAGGGGACCTGGGCTCTTGTCAGGGTATGTGGGTGTTGAGACCTTTTTTTGTTCTGTAGTTGGGTTTGAGCGTTAAGAGTATGTGGCCAGGACGCTTTATGTTGGCATTGCATTTCACCAGCCCTGTGCCTCCATCTTTTGACAGTTGCTGCCCCTGAAATGAAACATTTGATGCAGAATCCTTCCCCAGTTGCACTGCCTTTTCCTTTTATTTTTTTCCCCTGGATAACATCCTCGCCCAAGACCCTGCGTTTCTCACCCAGAGCTGTCCCACAGCTGTGTCCTTTCGGTTGTCTCCTGTGGCGCCCCTGCAGCTTGTATCTCGGCAGGGTTTTAAGTTCCCTGTCAGGCCGTTGCCCTCAGATGCCCATCATTCTCCCAGCCCTCTCTTCTAGCAAAATGAAGTTCTTACCTACAGCCAAGCCTGGATTTTGATAAATCCAGGAGTTTTGAATGATGACCACTGCCGAAGGAGAAGCCGGGAAAGCCCAGTTCTGCGGCAGCTTCGGGGTTCTCTGTGGATGGTGGGGCAGGCTCACCCTGGTATGCCTGGTGTCATGGGGACTGCTGCCCTAGGTGATGAGAGGCCAGATGTGTTATTTCTTAGAGCTTCTGTCCCCTAAGAAGGAAGCCGTGTGTAGAAACTGATGCACAGGTAGATTGAGAACTGCAATTGGCCATTGCCGCTTCCTGCGAAAGTATTGGAAAGCGTCTGCTTGTAGAATTTCACTCCAATTCAGGACTTGAGTCAGCTCACCTGCTCCTGAGCTGATGATGCCTTTCCTCTCTCTGAACTCCTACCAGACTGACTCCAGAAGCGTTTCTCACAGATTCTGTGACTGCCTTCTAGAAAAGTGTTGCTGCCTGCCCCTAGTTCTCTTAAGTTCGCTACCGCTCCTTTCTGAGAACCCCTTATTCCTGAAGACACTGCCTTGTAGGACCTGGTTTTGAAAGGTGGTGGTGGGGGTGTTTTTGGTATTTTCAGAGCAAGCATCAGAAGCACCAGGCCTTCGAGGCAGAACTGCACGCCAATGCAGACCGGATCCGCGGGGTCATCGCATGGGCAACTCCCTCATTGACCGTGGGGCCTGCGCCGGCAGTGAGGATGCCGTCAAGGTACGGTGCCCAACTCCCCTCCTCCTGGCCTGGAAAAAAGAGGTGCTGGACTTCACTGTCAGCATTAGAGTCCAATCAATGGTGACTCTGAAACGCAATCTTAGGAAAATATCCAGGTTTCTGTCTGTGCTGCTGACGGGTGCTAGCGAGAGCGGTGCCTGTGAGCCTCTTCATGAACCTCGCTGAGGAGGGCTTCCCAAGAGGGTGCTGGCTGCGGGGCTGCCTGTCTGTGACGACTTGTTTCTCTGGCCTAGGCCCGGCTGGCCGCCTTAGCTGACCAGTGGCAGTTCCTGGTACAGAAGTCAGCTGAGAAGAGCCAGAAGCTGAAAGAAGCCAACAAGCAGCAGAACTTCAACACTGGCATCAAGGACTTTGACTTCTGGCTCTCTGAGGTGATACCGGGCTCTCTTCCACCAGGGGTTCTGAGGTGACGCTGTGGCGCCCTTCCTCCCAGGGGGGTTCTGAGGTGATGCTGGGGCTCCCTTCCCCTCCAGGGGTTTCTGTGAACAGGCAGGGCTCTCCGCTACATCCCTTTTAACAGGAACCTTCCTCCTCAGGTGTGAGCTGTGTGCTCCGGCGGGTTTCTAAACAGAGGGAGGGAATGTGTAGAGAAGAGAGAGCTTATCTGTGTGGGACATGGATCACTTCTCTCCACGAAGAATACGAATAGGAGGAGGTGGTAGGGTCTGTGTGCAGGCCACTCCCCCAAGCCCACGCCCAGGTGGAAATAAGGACAGTGAAGGGCCAGGAAGCTGGAATTAGTCATACAATCTCTGTAGACAGTGTAGAGAGTATAGAAAGTCTAAAGAGAATCTTGTAGAGACCACTGTTCCATGTGCATCTGGTTCACACTTATTTCCATGAGGTTTTGTTTAGCTGTGGCTCTGTGTATTTGAGCCTATGAGTGATTTATGATTGGTCTATATTGGTAGTGTTATTTCAAATCATGAAAAGCTTTTGGTGACATTTGAATAACTGCCTCAGGCCACCACGGAGTGCGGGCATGGTTAAAGCACTCCTGTGCCGTTCTTGTGCTCTTGGGCACACTGGTGCTTTCTGCCCTGGGGAGGCTCCCCAGGAGAGTGGGGCTAGTGTGTGTTCCACCACCGTGCCACAGTGAAGGCAGCTGGAGTGTTCACGTGCATGGGCCCTTGAGTCTGTGCCTGACAGACAGGCAAGGCGTGGGCAGTGGGGCTGGTCACACCACGTCAGAGCAGCAGCGTGTGGACAGACGTTTGCAGCCAACAGTAATCTCCCCCTTCACTCCCAGGTGGAAGCCCTGCTGGCCTCTGAGGATTATGGCAAAGACCTGGCTTCTGTGAACAACTTGCTGAAAAAACATCAGCTGCTGGAGGCAGATATCTCTGCCCACGAGGTGAGCAGAGTGGCGTCCAGGCAAGGGTCTGGGGCATTATGCACGCAAAGGTGAGGAATTATGCCTAAGAAACGTTACTTATGTTAACTTGTGATGGGTTTATTTTAACCGGCTTAATACATTTTTCTCAGTTATCTTACTTTGCTACAATTCATAGACCTTATTTGGATTTCACAGTTTTTGTATGCATTCAGTTTTGTTTCTGTGAGTATATGCACATAGTTCCACGCAGTTGTATTAAGTGTATAGATCTGCGTCACTACTACCAAATTCAAGATACAGACCTTGTTCTGTGAGCACTAAGGAGCTTCCTTACAACCTTTCTAGTTGTGTCCCTACCCTGTCCCTAACTCCTGGCAACCGCTGATCTGTTCACCATCTCTGTGTTCGTCATTAGAGAGTGTCATGTAAATGAGAGCACACAGTGGGTAACATGCTGAGATTTTTTTGACTTAAACACTTTTTTAAATGTAACAGTTCGTTTAATTTTTAATGGCAAATGTTGACATGTAAAATCTATATAAACTCTCCTACGGGTTGTCAGTAGTAGTTTAGAGTATAAAATGGCTCTGAGACTCAGGGATGAACATTGCTGTCCTTCCCCAAATGCACAGGTCCTTTAGAGTCAGTCTCAAGGGGAAAAAGGTCTTCAGTTATCTGAAAGTTGTCAGGCTCCTGGAAGTGGATGCTAATTGTCCAGAATTCTAATTTTCTCATGAAATTTTAAATTTTATCATTAGCAACAAACTCAGTTTTCTTTAAAGTGACAGGTTTACTTTATTCATCCGCGATAAAGTATTTGTCACTCCTAAAGTTAAAAATGACCATAGTTTATTGGCTGTTTTTCCGAGTGAAAATGATGTCTGTGAAAGAAGTGGCCAGTTCAGCTCGGAGCGTGCCTCTCCTTTGGACAGTCATGGACTTCAGCACCCACAGAAGTACTTTGTGTGGGTTCCTCATTTTATCAGATAGGATATGAAAATGACACGTACTCAAAGATGGGTGCGTAATAAAATTAACAACTTTTTTAAGGATGTGCTTAAGTGAAAGAGCGATTTCTGCTGAAAAGTGGGGGCAGTGAAGAATCAGGTCTCTGCTCATAGTTTGCCACTAACTTGAGCAGTGGCACCCCCACTGTGGGTTTTGCACCATCAGTGCAAATGTTCACACAGTAAAATAGGAGAAAAAGGCAGATGTTTTTGTATTGTTGTGAAAATAGTTTTGATCTCTTAGAGCCCCAGGGGTCCACACCCCTAAACCAGCCCCTCAGTGAAGAAGTTCTGATTTACAAGCAGCTGCTCGCAGGAGACCCAGATTTCTGACCCTCTGCCGTGTCCCTGGCCCCAGGACCGCCTGAAGGACCTCAACAGCCAGGCGGACAGCCTGATGACCAGTAGCGCCTTCGACACCTCCCAGGTGAAGGACAAGCGGGACACCATCAACGGCCGTTTCCAGAAGATCAAGAGCATGGCCGCCTCACGGCGAGCAAGGCTGAATGAGTCCCACCGCCTGCACCAGTTCTTCCGGGACATGGACGATGAGGAGTCCTGGATCAAGTACGTGCTCCCACTCTGCGTCCTCAGAGCCTTAGGAACCCTGGGGTTCATTCTCTCCTGGACCCTGGTGGCGAGGCGACATGAGTCAGATTCTGGGCCCAGCTTGGCCCAGCCTCGGCACACACCTGTGGCGGGATGTCTCTGCTTCCCCTCCTGGTGTTTGGTGATGGTGACCAGCACAAACTTCATATGGTAGCGTGTGTGATATCGCCCAGGGCTTGTCTAGACGCTGCCCTGAGGTGACTGGTAACATTAGTGAGGTCCACCTGGGGAAGACTGCTGCTTGGGAGAAGGGGAATTTGCTGTGGTTTGTTCTTATCATCCCGCCCCCAGAACTCTGGTGTACTTTTTTCAGATGATACAGCATGTAAACAGACCATTTTTAAGGACAGATTGTGATTGTTGGTTGTCAGTTGCTTTGTCATGTCCAACTCTGTGACCTCATGGACTGCAGCATGCCAGGCTTCCCTGTCCTTCACCAGCTCCTGGAGTTTGCACAAACTCATGTCCATTGAGTCGATGATGGCTTCCAACCATCTCATCCTCTGCCACCCGATTCTCTTTTTGCCAAGATCCTCTCAATTCCTCACTTCCTTAAAAAGCTATTTATGGGACTTCCCTGGTGGTCCAGCAGTTAAGACTTGGCACTTCCACTTCAGGGGGCACAGTTTTCATCCCTGGTCCGGGATCGAAGATCCCATGTGCCACACGATGAGGCCAAAATTTAAAAAAAGAGTTGTTTTTAAAAAGCTGTTTCTAGTAGCATCTTCACAGGCATATGTTTGATAAGGTGGGATTGATAGGGCATCTGCAATGGCTCCTCCTGTTCTTCTGCAGCCCTTGCAGAGCCACGCACAGTGGGTGCTCCTTGAGACGTGCATGGACTCTGTGCATTGGGAAGTGGAGGCTTTGTTCCCTAGAAAAGTGGTGCAGACGTTCCTGAAGGGGTGGGTAGGCGCAGGAAGGAGATTGTGGGGTCTGTGAACGTCACAGCTCTGTGACCACGCAGCTCCAGTTCACACAGAGGCTGACTGCCTACCTGTGTTGTCCAGGGAGAAGAAGCTACTGGTGAGCTCAGAGGACTACGGCCGTGACCTGAGGGCGTCCAGAACCTGAGGAAGAAGCACAAACGGCTGGAGGCAGAGCTGGCTGCCCACGAGCCGGCCATTCAGGTGAGGGGCCGCCTCCTGGCTGAATGGGCCTGGACAGGCTCGTCTCACTAAGGTCTCTGCAGTGTTTACAGCCCCTCGTCCCAGAGAGCAGTGGGGAAAGTCTAAATCAGATTTTGAGACCCTTTCCTGGAAGCATGTAGAAGCAGGCGCGATCACTGTTGAGGCTAATTGCTCTTGCCCGTCAGGGTGTCCTGGACACTGGAAAGAAGCTGTCTGATGACAACACCATCGGGAAGGAGGAGATTCAGCAGCGCCTGGCGCAGTTCATGGAGCACTGGAAGGAGCTGAAGCAGCTGGCAGCCGCCCGGTGAGTGGGCTCGGGGCACAGTGGGTGGGTCTTGCTCAGGGCTCTGGGCCCTCCAGCCCTTTGGGACCTCTTCTTGGGGGTGCACGTGCCACAGTCACTTTGCTTCAGAAGCATCTCTGACAGCCCCAGGCTGAGCTGGTCCCATTACGTGTAGTCCCGAGCTGGACCCCACGTGTGGTTCTAGAGCTTCCTGTTTCATCAGTGCTGGCTGTTTCATGTTAAGAGGAGGAGAAGGGCTTGAATGAACCATTTACAACCCACACTCAGCACTCATGTTTTTAAGCGTCCAAGCTAGAGGAGGTTATGGCTGATTTTTTTTTTTTAACTATTCCCTGCAATTAGGGGCCAGCGGCTAGAAGAATCTTTGGAATATCAGCAGTTTGTGGCCAACGTGGAAGAGGAGGAAGCCTGGATCAATGAGAAGATGACCCTGGTGGCCAGTGAAGATTACGGAGACACTCTTGCTGCCATCCAGGTAGAAACCGGGGCTGCTGCCCGCTGACCACCCTTTTCGCCAGCTTGCTCAGTGGCCATGCTTTTATCGAGAGAGTGTTCAGGGCTGTCAGGGAAGGTCTCCTTGGCGATTTTCAGTCCTCAGGAGCCCATGTCAGAGACGCTTGACTTTGTGTAGACAGAATTGGGTGACTGCCTCGATTCATGGGGTTCTTGGAACCCTGTTGTCAGCTCAGCAGTATCGCTGGCATCACCACCACAGGTTTCCGGGACCTCTTCAGCATCCTGTGACTGCCTTAACAGTTACCACAAGCTAGGTGGCTTTAAAAACTACAGGAGCTTGTTTTGTCTTGGTTAGGGGGGGCAGAGGTCCGGGTCAAGGTGTCAGCAGGGCCTTGCTGTCCCACTTTGTTGCCTCCTCCAGCTCCAGGAGCTCAGCTTGTAGTAGTGCAGCCCCACCTCTGTCCTGCTCTCCCAGGAGCTGGTCTTCCTTCTGCGTTTTCCATGGCGTTCTCTCTGGGTGTGTCCATATTCAGATTCCCTTTTTCTCATACATGTGGGACATCAGTCATACTGGATTAGGGCCACTTGGACACTTGGGTCTTAACCCAGCCGCATCTGCAGAGACCTCGTTGCCACATTCCTAGGTGCTGGGTTAGGACTCGGTATCTTGAGCACACATTTCAACCCATAACACACCTCCTCAAGACATTGATTAGCTATTGCTGTGGAACAACACTAAAGAGAACAGTTCTTTCCCATGAATGTGTAAGTTGATGGGCGTTTTCTCAGCTGCTCTCACACAGCTGCACTGAGGCAGGGGGCCATTGGGTTAAGTCCATGGTGACGTCATTCACGTGGCTCTGACTGGGAGGTCTCAGTGGCCTCACTGTCCAACAAGGTTAGATCAGCTTCTGTGGGCAGCGTTAACAGAGGCCAAGGCCAGGCTGCAGGGGCTTTAAGGCCTGGCCTGTGGGACAGAGCAGCTCGGCTTCCCTCTTCATAGGAGGAAGGGCAGTTTGTAGTTGAGTGTTCTCCATCCGTGCCCCCAGTTGTGGAAGCAGAGTGTGCATTCCCGATTGTTGGAGCGGCTCCTGAGCCACGCTTCTGCCAGGGAGTCCTCCTAGGTGGTCGGGGGATGTAGGTAGACAGTAGAGGCAGACAGTGGTCTCCTGTCCTCTGCGTTGCTGAGTTCCCTGAAAGCCAACACAAGGGCCCTGTCTCCAGTGCTTCAGCTGTGAAGGGAAAGACGAGACTTGGAAGGCCCCCCGGAGACATGCTTGAGTTAAATCTTAGGGCAGGCATCACTGTTCAGTTGGTGCTTATCTGGAGCTTCCTCCGTGTCCATTCTGTGGTCTCCAGGGAACAGAAGGCCTGTGCTGGTTGACTGGCAAGAGCTTCATCTCTTCAGAAAGGCCTTCCCTGGCCCACCCACCTCTAGTCACGCTTAACACTTTATGATTTCCAGTTTATTCTGCATCCATTGTCATCTTTGCCCCAGCTGACTGAGGTCCCTGTGAGGGCACCCCCCATCCTGCTCCTCTGTAGTCCAGCCCACCACCTATGCCAGGCTCTCAGGAGTTGGCTTGGCTGCTTCCACTGCAGGGCTTGCTGAAGAAACACGAAGCCTTCGAGACAGACTTCACTGTCCACAAGGACCGGGTGAATGACGTCTGCACTAATGGACAAGACCTGGTTAAGAAGGTGAGCCTGGCCCATGGGTATGAGCCTCTTTTTCCAACAGCAGCTCCATCCCTGTATTCCGTAATTAACTGGATATCCTTCCTTCTTTTTTTTGCTAATATCTATTTGTTTGGCTTTGCTGGGTCTCAGTGGCAGGATGCAGGCTCTTAGTTGCAGCATATGGGATATAGTCCCCTGACCAGGGGCCCCCCTGCATTGGGAGCTTAGTCTTAGCCACTGGACCACCAGGGAAATCCCCTCGTTTCTTCTCCAGGAATTCAGCTCTTTATAGAGGTGGTAGAACACACAGGTTGTCACCCCTAAAGCCCCCACCAGAGATGGACCCAGCTGACACCTCCAGGTTGGACCTCCCCACCCCCCAGACTCTTCCCTCGTGCAGAGCCACCCACAAAGTTAAATGCCACCTGTTGGATTGGTGTACATTGAGGGTAAAACCCGGCTGCTCTCCAGGACATTAGACAAATGCATCTGTTAAAACTCAAGGTTCATTGCATTCAAACAGCCTTTTAGGGTGAAAGCAAAAAATAAGGAGAAGTCTTGGTACTTTCTCAGCTGCAGTGAAGTGAGGTCACTCCCAGGTTGAAGTCCAGGCTAAATGCAGTGCCCTCAATCTGTCATGAGTTCCACAAGACAGGAGTTCCACAAGACTTCTACTAACTCTGCCCTCAATCTGTCATGAGTTCCACAAGACATGAGTTCCACAAGACTTCTACTAACTCTGATTTCCTGCCTCAAACACATAATGAGTGAATAAGATTCTTCATCACAGAATTTGCCCTGTCGATCAGATTATAGAGATTTGCTCCTGGTGTTTGCTCCACAGGTGGTAACAATGTAGTTAAAATCCATGTTTGCTGAGGAGCTTTACTTCTTGCCCTCATGGGCAAATAACCTGATAGAGGCTAATCTCAGATACAGACCAGTGTCCACAAAGATGAGGCGCGTGCAAGACTCACCACACTCGTGTGCCACGCCAGCATTCTCTGTCCTTTAAGCCTGGGAGATGGCGCTCTCCAGTGTTCTTTGATCTCCTGGCAAAGAGCCTGGTGCACTGTTCCCAACAACAGTCTTCATTTGCTCCTGAGTTTCTTTTTAAATCTTATGCTGACTTAACAGTTTGTGTTTTCACATACAGTTCTAACCAAGACTGAATCAGAGTGATTGGAGCTTAATACTTTTAAATATCTGCAGTGTGAAAATATTGTTCTGACATATTGTTTTTATGGGATACACATAGTAGCCAGTAAGTCATAATTATTTTGGCTTTTTCTCATTTTTTGCTATCAAAAATAATACGAGTGAGTATCTCATTGTGACCGAACGTTTTATCACATTCCACATTATTACTTGCAGGAGTGGCATTGCTAGTGCTCATCTCTGTGAGACTCTTTCTCTGTTGTTCTCAGAAAAGCCTCCGCGCATCCTCAGCGCGGGGGGGCAGAGGGGGCCTGGCCTGTCTCAACATCTGTGAGCCCGCCGGGCAGCGAGGGGTGCAGACCAGGTAACCATGGCGGGGGCAGGACTGATGGCGGCTGCCTTCTCCTTGTCCTAAACAATCACCATGAGGAGAACATCTCTTCCAAGATGAAGGGCTTGAACGGGAAAGTGTCAGACTTGGAGAAGGCTGCCTCCCAGAGGAAGGCAAAGCTCGACGAGAACTCGGCCTTCCTCCAGTTCAACTGGAAGGCCGATGTGGTGGAGTCCTGGATCGGTAAGCGTGGCCTCGGTGCCAGCGGAGTCTCGTTCCCTCCTGGGCAGGTGTTTTTCTTCTGTGGAGAAGAAACCGGCGGGATGTGGGCATACCAGAGACCCTTTCCCCTGGGCAGACCACTAGTAACAGCAGAGACAGGGTCCTGAGGCAGGGAGCCAGGCCTCAGCGGTGCCCCAGGCCAGTGTAGGGGTTAACCAAACCAAGGTCCTGGGCGTCACAGCACAAGGGCCATACCAGCAGGACCAGCCTGCATCAGCACTGCCCCCTGAGATCCACGGGCCCCGAGTGTGTGTGTGGTGCAGCTCCCTGGCAAGGGGACCTGCACTGATCTCAGGACCCACGTGACCCTGGTAATGGCTGTCTCATAAATAGCAACTGAACCACATCCAGCACAGGCTAGAGGGACCTCTTCATCAGGGACGTAGAGGAGGGGCCTGGATGCAGGAAGGAGCCAGCTCAGGTGTGTTCAGACTGCTGTCAGTGGTACTGGAATTTAAATGTAAGCAGGACAGTAGGTGCCTGGGTGTTCTTGTCTTTTGGTTTGTTGTTGTTTTTAATTTATTTCTTAAATTGAGATGGGGTAGTTGATTACTCTTGCTTGGTTTTCCAGGTGAAAAGGAGAACAGCTTGAAGACAGATGATTATGGTCGAGATCTGTCTTCTGTCCAAACTCTCCTCACCAAACAGGTCAGTCACAGCTATTTGACTGATGATTGGATTTTACTCACATAGTATTCCCTGGTGGGTGAATGACTGTCAGCATGTTTTTTTGACTGTTATGTTAGGCCCTGGGGATGACTGGTGAGAGACAGGCCTGGTCCTCAGGATGCACTCAGACGAGGCCTCTGAGCTGCAGCCTGTTGATGCTAACAGGGCTGAGCACTGCAGGGTGTGGGCCTCACCCAAGCGATATCTGCCTCGGTTTCCAGCAGGCGAGGGTTGATGGGAGCATCTTCCCAGAGGAGACAACATCTAAGCCAGATCACGGAGGGTGAATTGAAAGTGGTCAAGGGAGAGCCAGGTGGGCATTCTTGGCAGAGGTAGTAGGGCAAGTCCGCCCTTGTGCATCAGCCCCAGGCTAAAAGCGGGGATGAGGAGGAGCTGCCACCGGACTTGTGGTCTAAGGAGATGCAGAAAAGTGGCCAGGTTTGACCCAGTGTCAGGGGAAGGTGAGGACTTGAGGCTGTCATCCCAGCCGGGGCGCTGGACAGAGCGCAGTCGTCTCTTTCACCCCAACGCAGTCCCTGCCTTCTCGCCCCTCCTTCCAGGAAACCTTCGATGCTGGCCTGCAGGCCTTCCAGCAGGAGGGCATTGCCAACATCACTGCCCTCAAAGATCAGCTGCTGGCCGCCAAGCACGTTCAGTCCAAGGCCATCGAGGCCCGCCACGCTGCCCTCATGAAGAGGTGGAGCCAGCTCCTGGCCAACTCGGCCACCCGGAAGAAGAAGCTGCTGGAGGCACAGAGTCACTTCCGCAAGGTAAGCGCGGCCCTGGCCAGCTCTGCACACGTGGATGGCAAACCCAGCTCTGCTCGAGGGCGTGGGATCAACATAAACCAGCTGGGTGGGGCCCTTGTCTTCATGAGGCTGCTGCTCTGAAAGCACCTGGGACACTGAGCTTGCACATCCCAAAAAGGGGAACACGGGAGAAAGATGGAGGCCCCTCGGCAGCGGGAGAAGGCAGGCAGAGCGCTGAGCGAGCAAGCCCGATGCCCTCGGAACAAGCCCTGCCTTCCTGGGCCCCACACTGCTGCCCCCCCATTCACCTACCAAGGATGGTCCCTATGGCCCCGCACGGCACCTGCAGCTGTGCTCACTCGGTCACCTCTGCCTTCAGGTGGAGGATCTCTTCCTGACCTTTGCCAAAAAGGCTTCAGCCTTCAACGCTGGTTTGAAAACGCAGAGGAGGACTTAACAGACCCGGTGCGCTGCAACTCCCTGGAAGAGATCAAGGCCTTGAGAGAGGCCCACGACGCCTTCCGCTCCTCGCTGAGCTCGGCCCAGGCCGACTTCAACCAGCTGGCTGAGCTAGACCGCCAGATCAAGAGCTTCCGTGTGGCCTCAAACCCCTACACATGGTTCACCATGGAGGCCCTGGAGGAGACCTGGAGGAACCTTCAGAAGATCATCAAGGTGCTTCCCCGTAGGAGGGCCAGGCCCTGGCAGGGAAGCCCTTCCTCCATGAGGACCAAGGAGTCAGGATGGAGGGCAGTTTCCTTTATCACAAGTCACTGTGTGTGGGTCCCCCCGCCCCACCCCGAGTCTGTGGCGTCTTGGGGGATGTGAGCTGCCGAATGCCTCCCAGACGCCTTCTGTGCTGTCTTTGGGCTGAGGTTAATAGCTCGTCCTCCCTGGCCCCCCAAGGGTGTGGATCCTGTGTCCACCTTCAGAAAACTACTTCCTGTTTATCAGATGCTAAGACAGGCTGGCAATTACGGAGCCTGGGCCTGTCTGAAGGGGCGTGGTGACACGCCTCTGCCTCCTTAGTCGCTCAGTCGTATCCGACTCTTTGCAACCCCATGGCCTGCAGCACACCCAGCATCCCTGTCCTTCATCGTCTCCCCGAGTTTGCCCAATCTCCTACCCGTTAGATTGATGATGCCGTCCAACCATCCCATCCTCTGCTTGCCTTCTTGGTCCTCAGGAAAGAGAGCTGGAGCTGCAGAAGGAGCAGCGGCGGCAGGAGGAGAATGACAAGCTGCGCCAGGAGTTCGCCCAGCATGCCAACGCCTTCCACCAGTGGATCCAGGAGACCAGGTGCGGCCCACTGCTGGGAGCGCGTCCTGGGGTCCGGGTGCCCAGCCCCTGGGCCAGAGGGGTGGGCAGACTGAGGAGTGTTTGCCAGGAAACTGTTCTCGAGACGAGTCGCTGGTCCTGGATTGGGTGGGACTGAGCATGGCCACCCCGACGGTGACAGAGGTGCAGAGTCGAGTCGGCGTGGTACTGATGATCTCGGTTTTCTCTCTCTCTCTCTCTCTCTTGTGTCTGTCTCTGCCCCTCGCGATCGCTGCTGTCCGGACACCGCCCTGTCTTGTGGCTGCTTGGATCCCGCCTCCACAGAACGTATCTCCTCGATGGGTTAATATTGACTTCTATTTCTGCGGGCTCGTGGTGTGGTGGTGTCTCATGTGCTTGTTCCTCTGCCCTCCGTCCCGTCGTGGCCTGGCTTGCAGAGGATCGTGGGATGGGCCTTCCCCTCCTGGGCGGCCTGCACGTTCCCCCGCCTGCCCCTCTCCTGGCACCCACCCCCTGCCCCGATGGCCTGTGGTCCGGGAAGGGGAGCCACTCCCACGTTCCTGTTAAGGTTCCAAAGGTTCCCTGAGGGAGAGAGACTAGGCCAGAGGCCAGAGCTGAGAGTCCCCTTGCTCGTTCAGCTGTGGGATTACCCTGGACTTTCTGCATTTTTGCCCCATGTCTGATGGGACCGTATTGAGTCCTGCGGAGATCAGGGGCACGGGACAAGAAGAGTGTTGAGGGGGCTCGGGCTGGCGTGCTAAGTCCCCTGTGCACTGACCTCTGAGGGCTGAGGCTGTCTTTTGCCTTCATAGGAAGCGTCAGGGCCCAGGGTTTCTGAGTGATGAGGGAGAGGGCCTGGGAGGAGCCCTGAGAGGCGTAGGGGCGTCCTGCCCAGTCCCCGGGGGCCTCCTCTCCAGGCCGGGGCCTCTGCCCGGATCAGGCACGTTTGCATTGTCTCCCAGGCCCACGGTGGCTTAGACTAGCACTCCAGAGGCCCAACAGGCAGGTCCATCAGGCGTTAGAGGAGGCAGCAGAAGGTGCCCACTGATAAGCAGCAGCTGAAGACAAAGCAGGGGGGATTTAGGGGCCCCAGGTTCAGCTGGAGCTCGTGTGCCGCCCTGGTGTCCGCTCTCCCCACCCAGTGCCCGTGGTTGTGTCTGCTGGTCTTGGTCTTTGTGTCCACGAGGTGCCCTCTCCCCTTACTGTGTGGCTCCTCCCAGCCCTGTCCCATCTTGCTGGTCCCCTCGTGACCTGCCCCCCTGCAAGGCCGCCTGCCCTCCCTGGCCGACCATTGGCTCGGGTCCCTGCCGGGGCACCAGGTGGCCCTGCCTGTGCACTGCCAGCTTGGGCCTTGTGGTGTGTGTCTGTCTGGTATGCTCTCGCCTCCCTTCCTCTGGTGTATTCATTTGGTTTCTTTTCTTTGACTAGCATAGCGTATCGTCGGGTCATTCGTGTCTATCAGTATGAAGTTGGGGATGATCTGTCTGGAAGGTTTTTCTCCTCTTATTTCTCTTCTTACCTCACTGTGGTTTTACCAATGCACTCTTGACTCCCCCAAGCAGCTCTGCTTTCTGACTAACCCACCGCCCGCGGCTGCGTGGGCAGGAGGGGTCTGTACTTCCACTGCACCAGCGCCTACCCTCCTGCCCCCAGGTCCTGGGGAGGTGCTTTTCCCGGGGGGACGTGGCGTGCCTGGGAGTCTGACCTGCTGGGGTAGGAGGAAGCCTGGTGTCTTGCCTTGCTAGAGCACTTTGAACTTGGGGCAGTCCCAGAGCTAACGCTGGCTCGCTGGGTGTTAAAAGGGTAGGTGGGGGCAAATGTGGGTACAGGGGAGGCCGGGCGCGACCCCATGAAAGACACTCACACGGTGTGACTCGTCCCTGCACGTAACCTCGTTTCTTTGTTCACTGGTGGCCTCTGTGACCTCACACTGTTATGTCAGGAAGAGGCTCCCCAGAGGCCCCTCGATCTTTAAAACTTGGCCTTGGAAGGAGCCTCTGGCGCTGTGTCTCTAGGAGACAGAACCTGAACCTGGGGTTTAGTCACAGCCACCCTTCCTTTGGGCAGAATGAGAACAATTTTCAAAACCAATCTGGCCATGATCTCGGCATCCCAGTTTCCATGTCGAGGGGCACTCTGACCGCATCCCCATTGCTGTCACTCCCTCTGGAGCATGGGTGCCCTCCTTGGGGACCTGAGGCAGCCCTGGGGACCCTGGGTGGCTGTCGGCTCACCAGCCTCCCCTCCGCCCTCAGGCCTTCTGTCAGGTGGCAGGGTGGTGCAGGTGCCCTCCTCCCCCGTGGCCGAAGCCCCCCTCTGTCCCAGGGGAGCTTAGTTGGCTCCTCAGGTGCCCTTCAAGGGCCTGGCTTGGCTCAGGCACCACGTCACAGCCTGGCTGGGCCTGAGGAGCCAGCTGTGTGCGAAAGCATCCCAGCCGGGGAGCAGAGGGCAGGCCAGGTGGGGCTCAGCCCACCTCACCTGCAAGTGATTGCCAGCTCGGGCCGCAGCCTCCGAGCCCTGAAATTGGAGTAGCGGTCCCTGCCCTCCTGCTCCCACCGCTGCTGAGAAAAGATAGCCAATAGCAGATAGGCCTTGTTCCCTCAGTAAAAGGAATTCGAGACTGCAGGTCCTTAATCTGAGGAAAGTTAACTTTTCGCTCATGATCAGGCCTCTTGCCTCACTGCGTGTCTGTGTTTAGGTCCTGCATGGTGGAAGAATCCGGGACCCTCGAATCACAGCTTGAAGCTACCAAGGTAAGTGCCCATTCTGCCCACTTCTGCCAGCAGGCCTCCTTGGCTGCAGGTCAGGGACGAGGTGGGCTGCTTGGATGCCCCCCTTCTCCCTTGCCTTAAAGCAGCCCAGAACCGCCATCACTTTAGAGGCTGCTGCCTGGAGCCCCACTTGGAGGAAAAGAGGCTTGTTGGGTCCTCTGTATCCTGTTGCCCTGGCAGGTCAACCCGCTGATCGGTGCCTCACACTGAAGCCTCTTCCTTTGTTGAGACTGTAGGGTTTTAGCTTCATCCCATCCCTCCTTTCCCCTTGTAGGCAGCCCTACAGGCCTCAGGCTGAGGTGTTGAGACTGAGGAGGGCTGTTAAGGAGGCATTTGAGCCCAGGGACCATGGCAAGAACCCCTGACCCACATGTCTTTGCCCTTCACCCCACAGCGCAAACACCAGGAGATTCGAGCCATGAGAAGTCAGCTCAAGAAGATTGAAGACCTGGGGGCGGCCATGGAGAAGCGCTGATCCTGGACAACAAGTACACGGAGCACAGCACCGTGGGTCTGGCCCAGCAGTGGGACCAGCTCGACCAGCTGGGCATGCGCATGCAGCACAACCTGGAGCAGCAGATCCAGGCCAGGTGCCCGCGGCTGCCCGGGGCGGGAGCGGGGAAGCACGTGCTGCCAGCCACCTGGGCTGGAGGACCCAGTCTCTGACCCTGTCCCTCCTTCCAGGAACACGACAGGAGTGACCGAGGAGGCCCTCAAAGAATTCAGCATGATGTTCAAGTGAGTATCCCTGCGCCCTCCCTGGTTGGGGAGGTGGGCTCAGCAGCAGGGCCTCTGGGCTGAGGCGTCGGCTTTCTGCCACAGACACTTCGACAAGGACAAGTCTGGCCGGCTGAACCACCAGGAGTTCAAATCCTGTCTGCGCTCCCTGGGCTATGACCTGCCCATGGTGGAGGAAGGGGAGCCCGACCCTGAGTTCGAGGCCATCCTGGACACTGTGGACCCTAACAGGTGACTGTCAGGGAAGGAGCAGCAGCAGCTCTGCCCGAGGCTCCTGCTGTGCCCTCCCCACTCACTACACCTTGCCCCCCACCCCAGGGACGGCCACGTCTCCCTGCAAGAGTACATGGCCTTCATGATCAGCCGTGAGACCGAGAACGTCAAGTCCAGCGAGGAGATTGAGAGCGCCTTCCGGGCCCTGAGCTCCGAAGGGAAGCCTTATGTGACCAAGGAGGAGCTGTACCAGGTCTGGAGCTCTGCTTCTTTCAGGGGTGGGTGTGTCCTTTGAAAGGGAAAGCCCAAGCAAGGTTGGCCCTGAGCTTGGGGGCAGAGCGGAGTCTAGAGTCGCAGCCCCCAGTCTTGAGGCTCAGCTGCTGTTTGCAGACCCTTTTACCCTGTTTTCAAGTGAAACTCAGCCCAGGCCAAAGGCTGTTAAAGGCAGAGATCCAGAAGTTTGGGCATGGATGTTTCTGAAGTCGGGCCCACCGCCCCCCACAGCACAGTTGGCATGGCTGGTTGGGGCTTGGCTGAGTGCACCTTTCCCTCCAGAACCTGACTCGGGAACAAGCCGACTACTGCGTCTCCCACATGAAGCCCTACGTGGACGGCAAGGGCCGCGAACTCCCCACTGCTTTCGACTACGTCGAGTTCACCCGCTCGCTCTTCGTGAACTGATCCTCTCCTCCTAGGTTAGCCTGGCCCACAATGCTTGCCCTACCGTCGCCTTGCTGCATGTCAATTCCTCTCTGTGCTCTTAAGAAAAATACTCCAGACAGTGTTGCTTTCCAGCGTAACCTTAACTTGCTTAGCTTGGTTTAAGATTTAATAGAAAACGGTGCTTCAGTAACCAGCTTTAGGTCCAGTCACCATTGCCACGTTGCTGCAGGGACCCAATTCCTGTCTCAAGGCCGGCTGCCCCATTCCGACTACAGAAAAATCTGAGCAGCCAGCTAGTTACCCTCTTGTTCGCCCTCCCTCAATTTTGTTTTCATGTGAAAGACAAATAAATGACTTGACTCCCCCAAAAGCTTGTCACGTTGTCTTCATTCGAAACACACAGCCCAGAGGTAACCTCCCGGACCTCAACTGGCCACCTCCGAGGCCAGCTGGTCCAGGTGCTCTGTCTCCCGGGCTCCCTGTTCAGTGAACTCACTGCTCAGCTGCCACACCTTTACTGTGCCCTTGGCATCACCAGCAGCCAGCAGTTGAGTCTGCTGGCAGTTGAATTCAAGACAGTAGACAGGGCTTTCGTCCTCGGTTTGCTTGACTGAAACTGCGGGCTTCTGGGAGCTTTTCTGGAGATCAAACAGCTGCACGTCACCTTCAGGGAGAGTCGTGGGGTGAGACAGGCCCAGAGCCGCAGCCTCTGAACCTTTTCAGTTCCCGAAGACATGAGAAGGCTGTGACTCAGTTCAGCCCTCTGTCCCACGTGACCGCGCCCACAGCCTCCCCAGCCCACAGTTGCAGGGACACGCTGGGCTCACGTCCCTTCAGTGGAGCAAAGCCCAGCGCCCGTGCCTTACCTTCCCCAGAAGCAGCCGCAAACACCAAGGGCGCACTGGGGACCAGCGCACAGCAAACAGGTACTTGTGGGAGAGCTGGAGGGAGGTCAGGGGTTGGGCCTGCAGCATGGAGTACAGGTGGACATGGCCGTCCGTCCCTGCGCTCAGGAAGAGATTCCTAGATGGGACACAGGGCAGGCGGCGGGTGAGCGCTGGGGGTTCAGGTGTGGCTGGGGCCTTTCTGACAGACTCCTCGTGGGCTACTGGGCTCCCGAAAGTAAGGAGCTGATTCCCTGGAGCCAACCACGGGAGCTCTGGGTACTGGAGCTCGGTGGGGAAGACCCAGGCCCAGGGCAGACTGCAGGTTCTTCAGGCAGTTGTGTGTGGGTCCTGGTGGGACTCCCCCGCCCTCCCTGTGCCAGAGGCCCTGTGGGCCCTCCCTACCTGTGGAAGGGGGAGCAGCTCACAGAGTAGACGGGGCCACCGTGGGGGGCAAAGGTAAACTGCGCCGGGGCCCGCAGGGGCACAGAGCTGGGCATCCGCGTGACAGCGGCCTCCTCCGCCATCAGGGAGCACTTGAGCGGGAAGCCGCCTTCTGTGCCCAGCACGAAAAGGCTGGGATCGAAGCTGGAGAAAGCCACCGCTGTGGCGCCCACCTCAGTCTCCCCACGGGAAGGCTGCGGAGGAAAACAGCAGCAGGGCAGAGGCGGGGGGAGTCTGCTTGGTAGCCCCAAGGAGCCCGGGGCACGCGCATGACTGCTGTGGCCCTCGGGGACTCCCACCTGCCCGCCCGCCCCTAAGGCGCACTGGCTCGGGGGGTCCCATGGCCCAGTGCTGCCTTGTGGGCCTACATCCGGGGTGGCAGCCTCAACCCTTGTACCTTCTTCAGCTTGGTGTTCCTGGGGAGCTGCTGCACGGCCAGGGCGAAGCCTGCGCTCAGCTGCAGCCGGCCGGCCCCGACCCCCTGCCAGAGCAGCACCTTCCCATCAGCGGCCACGCTCAGCACCTGGAAGCGGTGGCTGTGCCGGGGCTCCGGGAGCCAGACCACCTGGGCGACCGGGAGAGGAGCCAGGCACGAGAGGACACCTGCCCACCTCCCGGCAAGGCCAGCTGTCAGCCTCCACACGACCTTCCCCTTCTCTTCCAGGAGGAAAAAAAAAAGGGAGACTTCTTGCAGAGGCTTAGGAGCCACCTGACCCACCAGGGGGCAGACCCAGAGGGTTCCCAGGTGCCCCTAAATCCCAGCAGAAAACCGGGACGGCAGGTGCTCCATGGAGGCAGCCAGCAGGGCCAGGCCCAGGGGGCTCCCTCTAGGGGCGAGTGTGACTGGACCCAGGCACCCCAAGAATGCCGGAGGCAGCTGGCCAAGCGCGGACTCCCTGGTGACCTTCCTCCTGGGTGGTGGCCGGGGGCACCCCTCCCCTGCTCCGCGCCGTGGAGCAGACGCCCGGATGGCAAGGCCTGGCTCCAGAGGAGGTTACCTCCCGCCCTGCCCGGCGGGCCGCTGCCCTGACCTGGTACACGGGGTCCGTGTGCGTGTCGTCCGTCAGGCCCGTGCGCCAGAGCAGTGGGTCCTCGGGGCGGCTCATGTCCCACACCAGCACCTCGCCACTATACAGTCCACCTGGAGGCCAAGCGGGCGTGGGGAGCCGCCCACAGCCAGCAGCCCCACGTGGGGATGGGCACCCGCCCCCTCCCGTGCACTGCGCTAGGACGTGGGGCTGCTTCCTCGGAAAGGGTCCTAGTCCCCAGGCCTCCCGCTCTATCCAGCGGTGCCCACCCCAGGAAGCTCCCCCACCACCAGGCTGCTCTCCCCTGCCCGCACCCGCTGTTCCTCCAGCTTCACCTGCCCCTTCCCCATCGCACACATCACTATGGTCAGCACCCTGAGACTGCCTGCTTCACCCAGCCTCATGTTCTGACCAGGCTGTACCTCCGCATGGCCTGCACCACCCAAGACTCAGCTAAGGACCTGCCTCCTCCTCCTCCACGCCCAGTTACCCGACCCGAGCCCAGGGCTCAGGACCCCCTGTGGTCCCTGCTTCTGTCCCTGACCAGGGGCTGAGGGCCAAATGCAGGCCTCAGCTGCCCACTGTGGATGCGGAGCAGAGACACAGGCTGGGGGGCTCACCTGCCACGTGGGATGGCCGCGTGGGGTGGAAGGCCAGGCACATGGCGGCGCTGGGCACCTCCACCACCGCTGACGGCTGCTGGGGGCTCAGGCCTCGCCGGTCCAAGTTCCAGGCACACACGAAGGACCGCAGCGTGCTCCAGTCCCCGTCATCCAGCCTGCGGGGACACACCCGCACAAGCTCAGCCCGAGGCCTGGGCTCCATCCCAACCCGCGCCACCCCAGCCCACCTTGCTCCTACTGCCCGACCCACCTCACCCCGACACAGATGAGTCTCTGTCCCCATCACACACAGACACTGTGCTGGGTACCCAAGTGGCACAGGCGCCTATATGGCCCCCCAAGGTCATGACTCTCCCTGGAAAAGGGTCTCCAGGAACCAGGGACGGGGCCACACGTGGCAGGGGGAGGAAGCTGGGCATGTCTGACACAGCCTGGGAGAGACAAGGCAGGCCCAGGGCTCAGAGCCCACTGCTGATAGCTGGGCACTGGGAGAACCCTCCCTGTCTTTTCCTGCCAACCCAAGGCTCGGGCAGCCTTGAGAAGGAAGACTCCCACAAAGGCCAAGCTCTGGGCCCACCCCTCTCTGCACAGACGAGGAGACGGATTCAGACGAGGGTCTCAGGACCTCCTATCGCCCCCCACACACCCCTGCTGCCACTCACCGGCCATAGGCGCAGGCCACCACAGAGCCAGTGGAGTTCCAGGAGACACCAGTCACGTGGAGACCCTGCCCTTGGGCTGGGGGGTAGCTCAGGGTATGTAGGCAGGTCACCTGTAAGAGACAGGCCATCCCCAGCTCTGAACCCCAAAGCCACCCAGCAGGGGAACAAAGAGCAGACACAGGTGTGGGGCTCCCGATTCTGGTCAGGATTCAAGGCCACTGCCTAGCCCGGGGACAGTGTGGAGCCTTTATCCGATCATTCCCCGCAACAAGGTGCTTCCAGAAGGAAGAGCCTCGGGAACTGAGACAGACACCAGGCTCTAGTCAGAGCTGGACCCTGTACTCACATCTGTTCCACACAAAATCTCCAAAGCCTTGGCTTCTGGAGTGGCACAGGGGTGATGGCTGCCCAACAATGTGAGTATCCTAGATGCCACGTGACTGCACAGGCGAAAAATGGTCACAGGAGTACATTTCATGTTAGGTGTATCTCAACACACACTTTTTTAAAGCTTGGGCACCCTGTGGCTCAGCCCACAGCTGCCAGCAGCAGCTAACAAGAAGGCCAGCAGTGCTGGCCACGGGGAGGGTCTGGTACACTTTCCAGGGGATAATCTGCACCACAGGCCGAAATTCCTGCGAAAAGTCTCACCCTTCTTGACCTCATAACCCCAAACAGAGAAACCGTCCAACGGGAAAAACATCCAAACTCTGTCAGAAGCTGCACTGTGCGCCTCTGGTGAGAATGCAGAATGTGCAGGCACCGTGGAAGACAGCCCAGCAGTTCCGCAAGATGTTGAGTTGCCACATGGACCAGCAATGCCACTCCGAGGGACATGCCCAAAAGGACTGGAAACGAGCACGCCGACACGCGCACTTGAACACAAGCAGCCACAACATCATTCACGACAGCCAAAAACGTCCAGCGACTGACGGGCAAGCGTAGTACGTCCCCACCACGGCAAACGGTCCAGCCGTAGAAAGGAATGACATCCCGAAAGACACTACAACACCAGGACCCTTGACAACACTCTGCTAGGCAGACACAGTTATATAATCAGATGTTGTATGAGTCCATTACGTGAGATGTCCAGAGGAGACAAATCTGAAGTCAGAAAGGGGGTGAGCAGCTGCCAGGAGCTGTGGGGGAAACGGGGAGTGGCTGCTAGTGGCTATGAATTTTTGGGGGGGAAGTGATGAAAATATTCTAAAATGGACTGTGGCAAAGCTTACATATCTCTGTGCCCTGCGCTCTGTCGCTCAGTCGTGTCCGACTCTGTGACCCCATGGATTGCAGCCCTCCAGGCTCCTCTGTCCACAGGGGTTCTCCAGGCAAGAATACTGAGTGGGTTGCCATGCCCTCCTCCAGGGGATCTTCCCACCCCAGGGATCGAGTCCAGGTCTCCCACATTGCAGGCAGACTCTACCATCTGAGCCACCAGGGAGGCCCCTACTGGAAATAATATTAAAACCCACTTCACACTTTAAATAATTTATATGGATGAATTATATGGGTTGTAAACAATATCTCAGTAAATTTGTTGGGTTTTTTTCTCCTTTTAATTTTTCAGTTGTGCCACTCGGATCTTAGTTTCCCAACTTGGGGTTGAACCTGTGCCCCCTGGAAGCATGGTGTCTTCACCCCTGCACCACCAGGGAAGTCCTCAGCAAACTTGTCATTTTAAAACAAAGCCATGCGCTGGGGCCAGGAGGCAGAGGGGGCATGAGAAAAACTCTTGGGATTCCAGTTCCATGAATGTTTGCACTGTGTGAAAATTATGGGCCTGAACACTTGAAATCTGTGCCTGTGTTTATGCACGTTTTATGAATTCAATAAAAGTTTGTATTAAAAAATAAACTATAAGCATTATGTATCATAACAGCATTTGTAACTGCAACAGTTAGTACACTTTAAAGTCTAAAGATGAGAAGGCAGAGGGACAGAGAGATGGGCTGCTCTGTACCTTCACTGGTGGGTATCTGCCAAGACCAGACACAGCACACAGCGTGCATTTACCTGTGTGGAAAACCTACCTCAGCAAACCTGACTCCATGCAAGTCTATGGTGAAACACGGCGGAGCAGTTTAAAAAGGACAAGAATCTATAACGGAAAGGGATCTGAAAACATAAAACATGTATATTTATACACATCAGTTCAGTTCAGTCGCTCAGTCGTGTCCGACTCTTTGCGACCCCATGAATCGCAGCATGCCAGGCCGACCTGTCCATCACCAACTCCTGGAGTTCACTCAGACTCAGGTCCATTGAGTCCGTGATGCCATCCAGCCATCTCATCCTCAGTCGTCCCCTTCTCCTCCTGCCCCCAATCCCTCCCAGCATCAGGGTCTTTTCCAATGAGTCAGCCTTCGCATAAGGTGGCCAAAGTACTGGAGCTTCAGTTTTAGCATCATTCCTTCCAAACAGAAGCAGAAGATATTAAGAAGAGGTGGCAAGAATACACGGAAGAACTGTACAAAAAAGATCTTCATGACCCAGAAAATCATGATGATGTGATGACTAATCTAGAGCCAGACATCTTGGAATGTGAAGTCAAGTGGGCCTTAGAAAGCATCACTACGAACAAAGCTAGTGGAGGTGATGGAATTCCAGTTGAGCTGTTTCAAATCCTGAAAGATGATGCTGTGAAAGTGCTGCACTCAATTTGCCAGCAAATTTGGAAAACTCAGCAGTGGCCACAGGACTGGAAAAGGTCGGTTTTCATTCCAAATCCAAAGAAAGGCAATGCCAAAGAATGCTCAAACTACCGCACAATTGCACTCATCTCACATGCTAGTAAAGTAATGCTCAAAATTCTCCAAGCCAGGCTTCAACAATACGTGAACCGTGAACTCCCTGATGTTCAAGCTGGTTTTAGAAAAGGCAGAGGAACCAGAGATCAAATTTATACACATATTACACATATATAGATAACTGGATATATGTATAAAACTGAGTATATATACGTACACAGGCTTCCCTGGTGGCTCATACGGTAAAGACTCTGCCTACAAGGCAGGAGACCCTGGTTTAATCCCTGGAGAAAGGAATGGCTACCCATCCAATATTCTTGCCTGGAGAATTCCATGGACAGAGGAGCCTGGCAGGTTACACTCCATGGGGTCACAAAGAGTCGGATAGGACTAAGCAACTAACACTTTCACCACACACACACACACACACACACAAAACTTGAATCACTTCGCTGTACATCTGAAGCTATAGAACATTAACTATACTTCAGTTGGGTTTTTTTTGGCCACACCAAATGGCATGTGGGATCTTAGTTCCCCTCACCTGGGATCCAACCCACATCCCCTGCAGTGGAAACACAGAGTCTTAACCAGTGGACCACCATGGAAATCCCTAACTATACTTCACTTAAAAAAAAATCATAATAGGGAATTCCTTGGCACTCCAGTGTTTAGGACTCCACGCTTCCACTGCTGGGGGCCCAGGTTCAATTCCTGGTTGGGGAACTGAGAGCCCCACAAGCTATACCACATGGCCAAATAAATGAATAAAATAAAAATGGTCATAAATAAATAAAAAGGACACAGGTGAAGTCTATGTAGCAACCTGACAACACAGAACAGGCTTTGCTTTTGAAGAGAAAAGACCCCAGACTGGTCCCAAGTGGAAACACAGAGTCTTAACCAGTGGACCACCATGGAAATCCCTAACTATACTTCACTTAAAAAAAAATCATAATAGGGAATTCCTTGGCACTCCAGTGTTTAGGACTCCACGCTTCCACTGCTGGGGGCCCAGGTTCAATTCCTGGTTGGGGAACTGAGAGCCCCACAAGCTATACCACATGGCCAAATAAATGAATAAAATAAAAATGGTCATAAATAAATAAAAAGGACACAGGTGAAGTCTATGTAGCAACCTGACAACACAGAACAGGCTTTGCTTTTGAAGAGAAAAGACCCCAGACTGGTCCCAGCGGCTCCCGGCTGTCAGCCACACGTGCAAACAAGGGCCAGAGCAGGACAAGGCAGAGTGGCCCAAGGTGCCCGGGGGTGCCCCACTGGCTGCACTCCCCTAGGGGGCCTCCTTCCCATCTCTAACGCCCAAGTGTTCAGCCAAGTCATCACTGATTTTCCGATTGTGAAGGCGCAGTACTTGACTGAGAGCAGCGGCTCAGCCTTTCCGGGGCTACGACAACCAAGGACAGCAGGGAAATGTCAAGGCCAACACCCCGACAGCTGGAGTAGAGACAGAGCAGCCTGATGCCTCAGCCAACGCAGGGATTCCACTGGGGAGAAATAATCGAGAAATTCATGCAAAAGAAAACCAAAGTGAGAGAGACAGCCTCGCTTTAGCTCTGCCACACAGCAGCAAACTGGAAAAGACTACTCCTCTGCCCAACACTCAAAAAGGAAAGCAACTTCAGGGCCGCGAGAGGCCCACATGCCCCACGGCCACCCGGGGGTGCTAACCCCCCACCTGCTCACTGCTTCCGGAAGACAAGCTTCTAGAAGCGATGCTGTGCTGGGATGTCCACCAACGGGGACCCCAGGAAGGCTGCCTGTCTGCTCAGTGGCACGTCACGCAGGTGCTGGGCTGTCTGGGCCCCTCCTCTATAGGAACTGGCAGGGAAAGCTCTGCTGAGCGCGAAAGGTCGCCAACAGCCTGGACAGCGTTTTCCACCTTCGTCTAAGATGTTCTTGATGGCAACAGCAGCGGCAGCGCGCTGTGTGTCAGTGTCGAATGGGAAAGGCCTACGAACCACTATTCCCACTCACAGTACACGTTCCGTATTTTTGCAGTGACTGTTAAAACGAACGTGTAGTGCTTTTGTAATCAGAAACGAGTATTTATTTTTCTTGCTTTGCAGATTTATTTTTAATTGGAGGATAACTACAAAATTGTGACGGTTTCTGCCATGTATCAATATGAATCAGGCATAGGCATACACATGTCTCCCTTGTTTTTTTCATTTATTTTTATTTATTTAGCTGCACTAGATCTTAGCTGTGTATGTGGGATCTAATTCCCTGATCAGGGATGGAACTTGGCCCCCTGTGTTGGGAGCACAGAGTCTTAGCCACTGGACCGCCGGGGAAGTCCCTGTCCTCTCCCTCTTGAACCTCCCTCCCCATCTCGCCCCTCTAGGTTGTCACAGAGCACCTCTGGGTTCCCTGGCTGTCTATTTTACATATGGTAACGTGACTGTTTCAGTGTTACTCTCTCAAATCATCCCACCCTCTCTATCCCCTCCCCCCCCGCCACTGTGTCCAAAAGTCTGTCCTTTATGTCTGCATCTCCTTGGGGGCAGGAGGAGAAGGGGACGACAGAGGATGAGATGGCTGGATGGCATCACGGACTCGAACGTGAGTCTGAGTGAACTCCGGGAGTTGGTGATGGACAGGGCGGCCTGGCGTGCTGCGATTCATGGGGTCGCAAAGAGTCGGACACGACTGCGCGACTGAACTGAACTCCTTTGCTGCCCTGTGAAGAGGATCATCACACCACATGCATTTTCTAAAGAGGGGGAAAGTAATATGCAGGTGGACCAAGCGAACACACAGAGAGGTGGAAAAGCCGTAACAATGAAGAACAAGCGCTTGGGACTTCCCTGGTAGTCCGGTGACTAAGACTCCATGCTCCCAATGCAGGGTGTCTGGGTTTGACCCCTGGTCAGGGAACTAGATCCCACATGCTGCGACTAAGACTCAGACACGTCCAAAAACAACAACAGCAACAACACCGACAGCTCGCCCTCTCTGAACACGGCTGTAAAGGGCAGCTGAGCCCAGATGTCACCGTTCATGACCTCCTTCTTGTGCTCCACTTAAAAGTAACGACGAGTCCACACTTACTTGTGGCCTTGGCAAATGTTTTTCAGAGGGATTTTGAGGATTTCTCTCAAACAAATCCACTCTCCCGAACCTATCAACGATTTGGTGAGAACAGGGCAGCTGTATATCCAGAAACAGACAGAAGAGGAAAGGCGGGAGAGAAGGGCTTGACCTCTGAATACAGAACTGCTCATCTCCATTTCTCGAGGAAGAACACAATGCGTAAGAGAAGCCTTCTCTGCTCAGTCAGCAGCCTGTCCCCAGGCACCAGCAGGGTAGAGGAGAGGTCAAGGGCCCACCTTCCTTCAGAGGCTTCCTGATCTCAAACTGGTGGCTCCAACTGCACATTTGCGTTTACAGGGTGACTGCTCTGAGCTCTGCCTCGAGACCAGAAAAGGCTTGGCAGTGCAGAAGTCACTAGAGCGCCAAAGTGAAACCAGGGAGACTGGGACTCAAACTCCAGCTCAGCCAGTTACAGCTGTGTGACTGCAGACAAGTCCCTTAGCCTCTCTGAATCTCATCTATAAAATGGAGATTGTAGGAATTCCCTGGCAGTCCTGCGCTTTCACTGCCAAGGGCCCTGAGTTAGACTCCTGGTCAGGGAACTAAGATTCTACAGGTTGTTTAGCATGGACAAAAAATAAATATAAGATGGAGATCAGTAAAGAACTAGCTGTCCAGAAGGATCGCTGTGTTGGCACAGAGCGTGCCTTGGGAAACAGAGCTGAGTATCAAGGAAATAAGACCCAGAGTCAGACTGTCCAGCCTCAAACCCTGCCTCTACTGCCTACTAGCAGTGAATGGAAATAACAAGGCACCACCAAGGGTAGCAGGGAAGGCCCAGTGACTTCTTAGCTTAATACCTGGCAAAAAGTAAGAGCTCGGTGAATGCTGTTATGATTGTTATTGGTGTTCCTATTACTTGGCGGGCCGGGGCTTCCCAGGTGGCATTACTGGTGAAGAACCTGCCTGCCAACGCAGGAGATGCTGGTATGATCCCTGGGTGGGGAAGATCCCCTGCAGGAGGGCATGGCCACCGACTCCAGTACTCTTGCCTGGAGAATCCCATGGACAGAGGAGCCTGGCGAGACCATCTATAGGTTCGCAAAGAGTCAGACACGACTGAAGCAACTAGGCATGCACGCTGTTACTGGGTGGCACAAAAGAAGGACTTAAGATGAGCTAAAGCCACAACCCAAGGCATCCCAGGCCCGTACCAGCCCATCCCTACCGTCTGCTGCTGCTCGGCCCAGTTCACCTCGAAGCCGTCAAATGCATGGCTCTGCCAATTCTTGTTCAGCTCTCGGGTAACCATGGCCTCCACTTTCCGGAGAAAGGCCGCAAGCCGGGGGCCGTTGTACTGAGGCACAGAGGGCAGGCTGATCGGCTCGGGGGCCTCGGTCTGCACCTCAGCATCCACATGCTTCCGGGCCTGCACGGACGCTTCAGCGGTGGCAATGCTGGCCGTCTGGCAACTTTTCTGGAGGAGGAGATTGAAACGCAGTCACCAGCCAGCTCTCCTCGCAGCACCGCCTGCCCAGGCGCTCACCCACCCGCAGCAGCTGTTTACCCTTGGGCAAAAGGAGCACTGCTCACTCTGCCTGCCTGACGACCGTCCCCTTCCTCTAGTAACTAGCCCATCTTCCTTGGGAGGAACCCAGTTGGTGTGGTGTGGGTGGAGATGACCCACAGGGAGTAACCCTGTCCAGCCAGAGAAACCCACTCACGTGGTGTAAACAGGCAGTGGGAAAATTCAAGGTCGTGAATAGAAGACAGTCACTTTCTTATTAAAAATATACCTCCTAGGGACTTCCTGGTGATCCAGTGGCTAAGACTCCGCACTCCCAAGGCAGGCGGCCCTGGGTTCAATCCCTGGTCAGGGAACTAGGTCCCACATGCCTCGGTGAAGAGTTCACATGACACAAAGACCCAGCACAGCCAGATAAAAAGAAATTAAATATATATATACACCTTCTGTTAACAGATCTCCTTGACTATCGATTATAAAACATACCAATTATTTAGTAATAGCTTTTCAGGAGGAAACTATATTAAGTATACACATCAGTTGTGAGACACACCCCTTTTAATACCTGTTAAAATAGAGGTTGAAGAGATGTGTTCTAAATTGAGGAAATACAGAGCCACACAGAGAATGGACAGAGATCCGGGACACTGTGTGGCTGAAGGCTGAGTCCCCTCACTCCCCTGGGCAGTGACCACCACAAGCTAATACGGAGCACACAGCCCCTCATTTCACCCTCCCAACATGCCTGAGCTGCACACCTGACTCCAGAGTGGAAAAGGACCTCAGCGACCATGCTAGACGGGTGGTCTCCCTGAGCAGGGTTGTAGAACCACCAGGAGGCTGGCTAAGGGACAACCTGCTGCCCCCTCCCCATCAAAAGAGCTTCTGGTTCACTGGTCTAGGATGGGGTCTTTGCTAACAAGCCCCCAGGTGATGCCACAGGGTAGGTACTCAGATCCCATCTGTATGCTTCCTTTGGCCACACCCCAGGGCCCAGAGTCCATCACCTCTGCCCTCAAGGTGCAGACAGCACTCACTTCGCCCCCTCCCCCACCACCTTGATCTGAGGACCTGGGTCTCACCTGGGGCAGCAGGACATCCCTCTCTCCCTCCCTTGGCCACAGCCCTCTCCACCAGGGCATCTTCCAAGGTGTCCTGTGATCAAAGGACGCATGCGTGTCTGCGGGGAGCTGCTTGGGAGGCAGCCTGCTCCCCAGCTGCCACTTCTCTACACCCTGCCACCCGTTCCAGTTCCTTGTCCCCCGTTTAGCTGGGCAGAGGGACAGACATCACATCAGGGAAGGAGACGCAGCCTCCTCCCTTTCTGGAGGACACGGCCAACCTTTACCAAACGAGGGCTCCTATACGACTGAGATTCCTGTCACCCACGAGAGGCTCTCCTTGTGTGGCCGCTTGCCAGGCACCTGCACCTACAGAACAGCGACAGGGCCCAGACCCCCTTTTCCCTGTTTGGGTTTGCGCACCAGGCGAGTGTTAAGAAAGCCCAAAGGAAGGGGGCTGGCCCACAGGAGGGCAGCTGGGGAGGACAGAGTGAGACAGGGCTCCTCGCCAGGGGCTGAGAAATGGTGCCAGTGTGAGCACGGCTCCCCGAAGTCCCCCTTCCCAGCCCTTCCATGTCCTTCCCTTTCTGAGTCCTATATACACACCTGATGATACTCAGGCGTGATGGGAGCTGAGACGGTTCCTGACCTAATTCAGCACCTCTTTACCAGCACACCAACAAAATGTGATGCACTGTGACATATTCAGATGTTAACTAGCAGAAACTGTACCATGGGAATATCTTGGATACAATGTTGATGGGAATTCCCTGGTGGGCTAGTGGTTAAGAATCCACCATGCAGGGAAAACTGGTTCTATGCCTGGCCAGGGAAGATTCCACCTGCCTCGGGCAATTAGGCCCACCACAGCAACTGAACTCATGCAGAGCAACTACTGAAGCCCACGAACCTAGAACCCACGCTCCACAAGAGAAGCCACCACGAAAAGGCTGTGCTCCACAGCGAGAGAGTGGCCCCTGCTCGCCTCAACTAGGGAAGCCCGCGAGCAGCAACCAAGACCCAGCACAGCCAAAATTTAATAAATAAACAAAACTGACGGGAATTCCCTGGTGGTCTGGTGGTTAGGACTTGGCGCTATCACTGCTGGGGCCCGGGTTCCATTCCTGGTCAGGGAACTAAGGTCCTGCAAGCCTCGCAGGACAGCCAAAAAAAAAAAAAGAGTTGGGTGGATTTTATGATGCAACATGACGTTTACATTGTCTCCTGTCTCACTCATGTGAGACCTCCAAGAGTGTGGGGGTAACTTAACCCAGAACCAATATCAAAGTACTTCAGGCTATGACCTCCTTTTACTTGGCCTTGCCTCGGGTACATCAAGGTGGTGGTGGTTTAGTTGCTAAGTCGTGTCCAACTCTTGCGACCCCATGCCAGGCTCCTCTGTCCATGGGATTCTCCAAGTCAGAATACTGGAGTGGGTTGCCATTTCTGTCTCCAGAGAATCTTCCCAACCCAGGAATTGAACCCAGGTCTCCTGCACTGCAGGCAGATTCTTTACCAACTGAGCTATGAGGGAAGGCCATATAGCAGTGTAGCAAACAGTTACTCAAAGGATGAACTGGAGCTGAGAGTCAACCAACGAAGACAGCAATGATCAACATTTTCACCGAAGCTGCGAGGCCCTGTTATGCCGCAACACCTTTGGCTTATGATCATTGCCAGCTACTCTGGTGTTGTCTTCACATGTGTCTTGGAAAAAAAAAAACAAACATTTCGTCTCATAACTATTAGCAAACTCCAAAAGGTTGAGAACCACAAATCCAATTCCTGAAAACCTGTGAGAGGCCAAACCTCAGGTTAAAAGCAAACACCTCCAGCAGGGGGTGTCATTTGCTACGGAACCCACGAAGGCGAAGAAGCACCCCGGGGTCCAGGGAGAGGGAGGAGCGGACAGATAGGCAAGTTTAACTCAAAGCAGGAGGGGAGAAATTCGGCAGAATCAGGCTGTGGATGACAGGACACAAGAAAAGGATTCCATTCGGTATTTCCCGGAGGCCTCTGGGAGATGCAAAAGTACACAAGACCCATTCCCTGCCCTCTGGGAACTCACAGTCCAGAGACAGACCTGAATGCCCAAAATGAATGCATCTGCTGATAAAAAGTTCTAGAACTAATTGGGAGTTCATGTACATTCATGGCTGATTCATGTCGATGTGTAGCAAAACGAATACAGTATTGTAAAGCAAAACAAACTAAAAAATAAAAATTAATTAAAGAAAAAAAACAAAACTCAAAAAAAAAGTTCTAGAACTAAATGGTAGTGATGGCTGCACGTTGTAAAGGTATTTAACATCACTGAACTGTACACTTTAATATGGTAAAATGTGTATGCATCTTACCACAAGAAAAGAATGCACCCTATATCCTTTTTTTTTCACCCTGCGGCATCTGGGACCTTAGTTCCCTGGCCACAGATTAAACCTGTGCCCCCTGGATTGGAAGAACAGTCTTAATCACTGGGCCACCAGGGAAGTCCCCCACTCTACATTCTGAGATTCAGATAGGCTTCAGAAAGGTAACACTGTTGGAAAGGAGGATGGATTATACTAATGGTTCTCAAGTTTTGCCACATATGACAATAACCTGAGGAGCTTTTATAAAACCAGATTCCCAGGTCACACCACATACCAATTAAACCAGAATCCCTGGAAGTAGGGACCAGATATTCATATTTTTCAAGACTCTCCAGGGCATTCCAGTGTCAGCCAAGTTTGAAAAAGCAGAGACCAGGATTAAAGCGATTGGGAGCCCTTCATCTCAAACACTTAGACGTGAGCACCCCCAAACCTGAACAGTACTGGGGGTCAGTTTCAAACTGTTTGCTTATTAGCAGTCTCATTTAATCCCACATAAGTATTGTAACAAGACCCACTTTGCAGATCACTTGACTGGCCAAGGCCAAGACCCCAAAGAGTCCCCATGCACTCAAAGCCAGGTCTGAACCCAAAGTCAAGGACCCTGTCCCTCTGTGAATAAATCGAGATAAAGCAAGAAAAGTTAAATCAAGCCAAAGACCACTAATACTTCAACAACGACAACCAAAAATCCATCACTGGAACATAAAATTGCACTCCAATACTGCATCACTACATGGGCCAAGCAAAGAACAACGTTTGGCTTTCCCAAAAGAATCTGCAAAAAGAAATTAAGAAGCTGCGTATAAAAATTTAGTAAGGGCCTCTGTAACAATCTAGAAGGGCAGGATGGGGAGGGAGGTTCAGGAGGGAGGGGACATGGGTATACCTATGGCTGATTCTTAAAGGTATCTGACAGGAAACAACAAAATTCTGTAAAGCAAGTATAAAAATTTAGCTAAGGGCCTCTGTAACAATCTAGAAGGGCAGGATGGGGAGGGAGGTTCAGGAGGGAGGGGACATGGGTATACCTATGGCTGATTCTTAAAGGTATCTGACAGGAAACAACAAAATTCTGTAAAGCAAGTATAAAAATTTAGCTAAGGGCCTCTGTAACAATCTAGAAGGGCAGGATGGGGAGGGAGGTTCAGGAGGGAGGGGACATGGGTATACCTATGGCTGATTCTTAAAGGTATCTGACAGGAAACAACAAAATTCTGTAAAGCAATTAACCTTAAATTAAAACAGATATAATTTTTTTTTAATTTAGCTAAAACACTCATCACAGGGTTCTGATAAGAGAAAAATTGGAAACAATCCATCAAAAAGGACTGGTTAAATAAAATGAAGTTATAGTAGTGAGTGAAAAAGTGGGTCTACAACATATTATGGTGTGATTTCATTTTTTTTTTTTTTTAAATGGAGGAACACAGACAAAACAGAGAGGGAGCAGGTGTGAACCAAACTGCCGGAAAATGAGACGATGGGGTGGTTTTTATTTCCAGTTTTTCCTCATCCAGATGTTTTCCTAAATTTTGGACACCAGGACTTCCCTGGAGGTCCTCCCCTCCGAGCTCCCAGTGCAGGGTGCTCAGGTTCAGTCCCTGGTCAGGGAACCAGATTCCACATGCCGTAGCTGGAGTTTGCATGTCACAACTAAACAGCATCTGGCGTGCCACAACTAGGACCCGGCACATCCAAACTAATAAATACTTAAAATAAATAATTAATCTAATAAATTTTGGACACAGAAACTTTTATAAAGAGAAACAAGTTAATCCGGAAAAATTAACTCTTTCTTTGGACCCCTTCAACAGTCTTAGAATCTTTATTTTGGCCATGCCAGGCAGGTTGCAGAATCTTAGTTCCCTGACCAGGGATCAAGTCCACATCCTCTGCAGTGGAAAGGCAGAGTCTTAACCACTGGACCACCAGGGAATTCCCAGTACTCTTAGGATTTAAATTAAGAATCCCCTTCAATAAAACTTCCCTGATAGCTCAGTTGGTAAAGAATCTGCTAGCAATGCAGGAGACCCCGGTTCAATTCCTGGGTCAGGAAGATCCTCTGGAGAAGGGAGAGGCTACCCACTCCAGTATTCTTGGGCTTCCCTTGTGGCTCAGCCAGTAAAGAATCCATCCACAATGTGGGAGACCTGGGTTCAACTCCTGGGTTGGGAAGATCCCCTGGAGAAGGGAAAGGCTAGCCACTCCAGTATTCTGGCCTGGGGAATTCCATGGACTGTACAGTCCTGCAGTCACAAAGAGTCAGACAGGACTGAGTGACTTTCACACACACACTTCAATAAAACAGCAGAGACTGACTCAAATGAACCACCTAAGATGAACGCTTTTATAACTCAAGTATTACAATCAGTTCTTAGAGCGCTACTGGTTCAAATTATAGGTACAAGAAATTATGCCTCAATCTCATTCTTTGTTTTAATAAAAAAAAAAAAAGTGAAAAGTTTGACTGAGTCAGTGGTTCCCAATCTGAACTCTTAAAATCTGAATCTTCAGCAAATAAGAGCTATTTCAAGTATTTTTAAAAGCCAGTGAATGTGAATTACACATTTACCTGCAATAAAGATGAGCAAAAATAACTAAAATATCCACTGCCTTTTTTTTTTTTTTTTGCCATACCACACAGCATGTGGAACTTCCCTGACCAGGGATCAAACCTGTGCCCCTTGCATTGGGGGCAAGGAGTCTTAACCACTGGGGCACTGGGAAGTCCTGCCTTTGCTTTTTAACTAGAATCTTTTCTGTCCAGTATGGTGAAGTAGGAAGTGCTCTGAAGCCAGATCAAATCTGGCTTGAGACCTGCAGACTGCTGGCCTGAGGGAAGAAACTTGTCCTCAAGTTCAGTTTAGTCGCTCAGTTGGGTCTGACTCTTCGTGACCCCATGGACTGCAGCATACCAGGCTTCCCCGTCCATCACCAACTCCCTGAGCTTGTTCAAACTCATGTCCGTCGAGTCAGTGATGCCATCTAACCATTTCATTCTCAAGAGTTAATCAAGAGTTAGGACTTCAAGGATTCCCTGATGTTCCCATGTTTTTAAGACTCCGAGCTTCACATGCTGTGTGGTACAGCCAAACAAAATTTTGAAAAAGGAGAGAGGGTAAGACTTCATGGAAATCTCACCGGTACCGGTGTTGGTGGGGAAATCGTCTTCTGCAGGACCTCTCATCTGTATGGAAAGCAAAGCCTCAGTTTCCTGTGTGGGAAAAATGCAGCCCCCTTTCAATGCTCTTTTTCACTGAGGGAAAGCTACATCCTTAAAATGATCTGCAAGCCCTAAACTTGATCTGCCTCTCCTTACCCTTTCTGGCTTCACCTGTGACCATCCTTGCCTTCTCATTCCTTTCCAGCCCCACCTGCCTCCTCACACACACCAGCTTTGCTTCGACCGCAGGACCTTTGAGCTCCCAGGCCGTTCCACCTCAAATAACCTTGACTAACTCTCACTGCTCCAAGTCTTTGCTGGAGCACCACCCTCTCAATGAGGGTGCAACCACCCTGCAAACAACCCTTTCACTCCGCAACCCAATCTTTCTAATCCCTCACCCTTTTTCTTTCAACCATGGCACTATTCACCTCTAACACACTGTATATTCACTTCTTACCTGCACTGTTTACTTTGTGTCCCCTGCAGACAAGCGCCCCGTATAAGCTCCAGGAGGGAGCTCACCCACTGATGACAGGAATCCCCAGGGACACAGCAGTGCTCCAAGTCCATACACACAGACCCCTCAGGAGCCCTGGCACCCAGAAGCCCTGCCCTCGTTTCAGACAACCTCGTTTGTGTGCTTTGGATTAAACGACGTACTAGAAAACCTGTGTATCTCGACCTTAGGATGAAGTGTGGTCTTTTTTTTTTTTTTAAGTAAAAGTCAGTTTGAAATGCCTAAAAACTGCAGTTCACACAAAATCCTTCAAAACCTGGAGTCTTTAGAGTCTTTAAAAACCCTTTTGGTTGCTACTCAAAAACCAGGGAAATTGAGACGTGAGTACCCCCAAAGGTTAGTTTCTGTGGGTTAAAACAGAAAAATGACCTGGCCCAGCGGCCGCGCGACGCCCCTCGCCGTCCCGCCCGCGTCACCCCGAAGCGCGCTCGCGCCCTCACCGTCTCCCCGCGGATGCCCGGGACGCCCCTCCACTGCGAGGGCACGGACGCCACGCCCAGGGTCTCGTCCTGAAGCGGCCCGGGCCGCTCGGGGCCCTCGGTGCTCGAAGTCCCGCTCGTCGCCAGCGCCTCAACTCCCGCGCTTTCCGCCAGGCCGAGCTGCTCCGGGGCGCGCTGGTTGCCATGGAGACGGCTCCGCCGGCGCCACCCCACCCCCAACCTCCCCGCCTGGCGCCGACGCAGTCCGCCGCGACCTTCGCCCCCGCGCCTCCAGAGCGGAAGGCTGGGGCGGTGAGGCTACCGGCGCCATTTTTCAGTTTGTCAGAGCGCACGCTCCAACACCCGAGAAGAAGAGATAAATTATTGTTTTCCCATGATGCGACAATCACTGCTGGTTTTTGGATTCTCCAACCGCAGAGGGAGCACGCCTGGGGCTTTCGCGGCTACTCTGGGTGGGGAGGGAAGTACGGAAGCCAGGCACCCGTGCCAAGTTCAAAGATGGCGCCGAGCGGCCCGGCGCAGAAGAGACGGCGGGAGCCTGCGGCCGCAGCAGGCTTTCGAGTTATGGGGCCTGGGAGTGCCGAGCTGGCGGAGCCGCCGAGCGCTCCAGGAGAGCCCCAGTTGGCGGCCACCTCGAAGCCAAGTGCTCGGTCTCTGAGCCTCGATTTCTGCCTCAATAAAATGGCGATTTTAAATATCCATATATGGATCCAGAGTGTGGTTGAGTAGTTGGAAGGCCCAAATGAAGTCGAACGTAGAAAAAAATGCAATTTAAACCGAAGTTAAAGACTGGAACAACTACCAATTATTGAGTGTCTATCGTATATGTTGATCCTAATAAATACTTAAAATAACTATGAAAAATCAAATGTTATATGTCGCTTGAGGGTGCTGATTGTCCAAAAAAATAATTTCCCCAGCTCACCCATAAAGGCCACATCACATTTGTCTAAGACCCCACAGACCCTTGCTTGGCCCCAAGACCCGGTTCTGAGCTTCTTGGCAAGAATCCTCTGGCCAGGTCCTCTGGGCTGCTTTCTTCCTGTCCCTGCGCCCAATCAGAGGCTCCTCTGCACCGCCTCACTACTGATGCTCATTAGGACTCAGTTCAAGTCAAGGCCGTAAGGCCCGATTAGATTAGCGACACTGGAAAGACAGAAGCAATAGAAATTTCTTCCTAGAAAGAAAGTGAACCAGACAAAATTCTCCTTGTAAGGCCCTGTTAACACTAGAAAAGTTTGCAAGCATCACTAAGGATGCAAAACTCATGTTCAAAAAGAAACTCAAGGCTGTGAGGGTAGGAGGCTTGGATATGAAGACTAAACACTGCTATGTCCTGTTTTCAGATTTGACACCTCTCTGCACCTTGGTTTCCCAGCTATAAAAATAGATATAATCAAGTTGCAGCTAGTAGAATCTGCTTTATCGCAGTAGGAAGGAGACTATTTCAAGAAGAGGAGGGTGGGACTTCCCTGGTGGTCCAGTGGCTAAGACTCTGTGCCCCCATTACAGGGAACCAGGGTTTGATCCCTGGTCAGGGAACTAGGTCCCACATGCCACAACTATAAGATCCCACATGCCACAGCTAAGACCCAGTGCAGCCAAATAAATAAATAAATATGTTTAAGAAGAAAAGAAGGGTGGCCCAAGATATCAAACACCCCCAAACAACTTCAGTAGAGTAGTGGGAACGAAAACCAGCTTGCAGAGGGCTCAGGGATGGAGAAAGTAGAGAGGGTGATGGACATTATTGGGAAGTTCAACATAGGAAGTAGGTGTGAGTGTAAATTGGTAAAACCTAATTGGAGGGTAATTTGACCTTCAAGTGTGCCTCCTCTTTAATCTAGAAATCCTACTTCTGGTAATTTTTCTTGAATTAACAATTACAGATTCACACAGATGTTGAGAGCCAAGGATATTCAGCCATTATTCATTCACGGTAGAATTATAGCAAGATCCTGCAGCCAGCCTAAATTTCCAGGCAAAGTCATGACACACAACAGGTATTCACTAAATATTGAGAAAGAATGGACAGTGAGCCTTTAGTTAAGTGTGCTGGGTGGAACAGTCTCAGGTGGCCGTTAAGAGTGTTACTACTGTTTAAATGTGGCAAAATGTTTGCAGCATAATAAGGTTCTTATAAAATGGCAGAAAGTGAAGAGGAACTAAAAAGCCTCTTTTTTAATTTTTTTTAAACCCTCTTGATGAAAGTAAAGAGGAGAGTGAAAAAGATGGCTTAAAGCTCAACATTCAGAAAACGAAGATCATGGCATCTGGTCCCATCACTTCATGGGAAATAGATGGGGAAACAGTGGAAACAGTGTCAGACTTTATTTTGGGGGGCTCCAAAATCACTGCAGATGGGGATTGCAGCCATGAAATTAAAAGACGCTTACTCTTTGGAGGAAAATTATGACTAACCTAGATAGCATATTAAAAAGCAGAGACATTGCTTTGCCAACAAAGGTCCGTCGAGGCTATGGTTTTTCCAGTGGTCATGTATGGATGTGAGAATTGGACTGTGAAAAAAGCTGAGCTCTGAAGAATTGATGCTTTTGAACTGTGGTGTTGGAGAAGGCTCTTGAGAGTCCCATAGACTGCAAGGAGATCCAACCAGTCCATCCTAAAGGAGATCAGTCCTGGGTGTTCTTTGGAAGGACTGATGCTTAAGCTCAAACTCCAGTACTTTGGCCACATCTTGCGAAGAGTTGACTCATTGGAAAGGACTCTGATGCTGGGAGGGATTGGGGGCAGGAGGAAAAGAGGACGACAGAGGATGAGATGGCTGGATGGCATCACCAACTCGATGGACGTGAGTTTGAGTGAACTCTGGGAGCTGGTGATGGACAGGGAGGCCTGGAGCTGGTGATGGACAGGGAGGCCTGGCGTGCTGCAGTTCATGGGGTCAGCAAAGAGTTGGACAAGACTGAGTGACTGAACTGAACTGAACTGACTGAAAATGCAATTTATATACATTGTTTCCATGTGGTGGAAGTGGTAAAGAACAGCCAGTCAATGTATTAGACGTAAAAGAAACAGGTTTGATCCCTGGGTTGGGAAGATCCCCTGGAGAAGGAAATGGCAACCTGCTCCAGTATTGTTGCCTGGAGAATCCCATGGACAGAGGATTGTGGCGGGTCATAGGGTCACACAGAGTTGGACCCGACTGAAGTGACTTAGCATGCATCCTGGTTTTGTAACAGTATGTTTCTAAAAAAACTCAGAGCTACAGATCAAATATTGATAACAGTTGCCTCTGGGTAATTAAAGTTTTTCCTTCTTTGTAGGGTTAAAGTTTTATGTGGTTTATTTGTGAAGAGAAAAGAGAGAATGAATGAACAGACAAACGCTTAGCTGTGCTTGTGAGAGTATTATACCTTGAATGAGCAGGACAGTTTGAAACCATTTACCTCAGACTGGGACTTGAACCCATGTGCTGAAACTCAAACTGAGCCCAAATCCAACTGAGATCACAGACCTGGTTTCAGGACCTAATGAAGCTCAGGTTCTTGATGTCTCATCTCAGAAAGAATTCAGTGAGAGAAAAAGTGATAGGTAAGAAGTGGATCTATTCAGAGAGAAACACACTGTGCAGATAAGAGTATGGCCCTCCGCAGAGGCTGAGTACAGAGGCCCCGAAATGTGGCATGGTTAATTTTTATGGGCTGGGTAATTTCATAGGCTAATGAGTGGGAGGAATATTCCAACATATTTGGGGGAAGGGATGGAAATTTCCAGGAATTGGGCACCGCCCACTTTTGGGTCTTTTGACAGTGCCTTGAAACTGTCATGGCACCTCTGGGTGTGTCATTTAGCTTGCTGACTGAGGATCTAGGTCTCCCATCTTGGACCCATTTGATTCTAATCGGTTTATGTTTTGTCCTGGGGTGATGTCATTCTTTCAAAAGTTGTGCCCTGCCTCCTTCCCTCCTGTTTCAAGTTGGAGGAACATTTCCAAGATGAGAGAGTCTTGAGCAGGCTTATGTGCTAGAAAGGAGGGTACTCAAATGAAGAGCAGGACTCACTGGAGGAGGAAGGGAGAAGAAGGAGCTGTGGGACAGCAGGGATACCTGCATTATTTCTCGGCCCCCATTCCCCCATCCTGAAGCCACAGGCTCTCTGGCCACACTCCCTGTTACCTTGACAGCCATTCGAACTCCTCCACCGACCTCCGCCTCCCTGTCCCTTCCCTTTACCTGGAGCACTCCTCCCTGCTCTCCTGTTTACCTCAGGACCAGATGCCAAGCCCACTGCTGCTCTCAGGGGACTGAGCTTCTCCACTCTGGAGCACTCCTCAAAACTGTAATTTAGTAACAAGGTAGTAATGATGTCTTTGCCCCAGTAGGTCAGCTCCCCCATCATGGGGACCATAGCTGTCCCCAGAGCCCAGCACAGTGCCTGGAACACACAGTAAAAACGAATTGAATGAATGTCTAGCCATCAGTAAGAACAGTTTCCAGCCTTATACATAGGACAGAGCCTCCCACTCTGGTTTTTTTTTTTTTTTTTCTGACAGAACCATGCAGCTTTTGGGATCTTTGTTCCTCAAACAGGGATCAGCAGTGGAAACATGGTGTCCTACCCACTGGACTGCCAGGGAATTCCTAAACACAGTCGCTTCAGTCAAGTCTGACTCTTTCAGACCCTATGGACTGTAGCCCGCTAGGCTCCTCTGCCCATGGGATTCTCCAGGCAAGAAAGTATTCTTGAAAAGAAAGTGGGTTGCCACGCCCTCCTCCATGGGATCTTCCCCACCCAAGGATTGAACCCCATGTCTCTTAATGTACCCTGCACTGGCAGGCAGATTATTGACCACTAGCGCCACCTGGGAAGCCTGAGGCCAGAGACCCTCCTAAATCTCCACTAGGCTTCACCCTGCCTACTTGGTTGTTAAGGAAGCCTCCTGCTTCCTACTTCTACTTCTTGGTGTCAAAAAAATGTTCAGTAACTGTGTGTCCAGAAAGTGAAGTCGCTTAGTCGTGTCTGACTCTTTGCAACCCTGTGGACTGTAGCCTACCATGCTCCTCCATCCATGGGATTTTCCAGGCAAGAATACTGGAGTGGGTTGCCATTTCCTTCTCCAGGGGATCTTCCCAACCCAGGGATCGAACTCCGGATCGCCTGCATTGTAGCAGATGCTTTACTGTCTGAGCCACCAGGGAAGTCCTTGTGTGTTCAGAGAATGTTTAAATACATTCAAGGAGGCAAAAACTCAAAAAAGAAGCCATCGCCACTTTAAAACCCTGGTGGCAATTATTTTAGGAACTTTCAGTTCTTTTAGTAAAACAACTCAAATTTTGAGTGTCCATACCATGCTCCAAAAAAGATCTTCACGACCCAGATAAGCATGATGATGTGTTGACTAATCTAGAGCCAGACATCTTGGAATGTGAAGTCAAGTGGGCCTTAGAAAGCATCACTATGAACAAAGCTAGTGGAGGTGATGGAATTCCAGTTGAGCTGTTTCAAATCCTGAAAGATGATGCTGTGAAAGTGCTGCACTCAATTTGCCAGCAAATTTGGAAAACTCAGCAGTGGCCACAGGACTGGAAAAGGTCAGTTTTCATTCCAATTCCAAAGAAAGGCAATGCCAAAGAATGCTCATGAGAGTCCCTTGGACTGCAAGGAGATCCAACCAGTCCATTCTGAAGGAGATCAACCCTGGGATTTCTTTGGAAGGAATGATGCTAAAACTGAAGCTCCAGTACTTTGGGCACCTTATGCGAAGAGTTGACTCATTGGAAAAGACCCTGATGCTGGGAGGGATTGGGGGCAGGAGGAGAAAGGGACGACCGAGGATGAGATGGCTGGATGGCATCACAGACTCAATGGACGTGAGTCTGAGTGAACTCCGGGAGTTGGTGATGGACAGGGAGGCCTGGCGTGCTGCGATTCATGGGGTCGCAAAGAGTCGGACACGACTGCGCGACTGAACTGAACTGAACCATGCTCCAAGGATGAAACAACTAATTATATAATAATAACACTTCTGGAGTATGGACTTCTCAACATGCACTGCAAGCACTTTGCATGAATTATCACAACGTCCTCATAGACCAGGTATTGTTACAATCCACATTTCACAGATACAGGAAAGAATGAAGGCTCAGAGACCCTTGTGACTTACCCATGGTCGTGCATAGCTGGTGAAGTGGAGGTTGGACTAAAACCCAGAACTGCCTGATCCTTTCTTTAGGCAGGCCTATGCTCCTTTCTTTAAACCACCCCATGCCTCAACTTTCTTATTTATAAAATTGAGATGCTAGGCCTATCCCGTTGGGTTGAAATAGGACTGGATGAGTTAACACTTGGAAAGGAAGCACACAAAGCAGCACCTAGTATACTATCACTATTTACCAGTACTCTTTAATTATTGCCATTATTATTACCACCAAGCCATAAGGGATCAAAGAGACCACACAGAGGGAGACTGGGCCTTAAAAGACGGGAAAGATTAGTCCTGTGTTGCAGTGTAGGTTCTCAGTGTACACACACACACATACACACATAACACAACTGGTCATCTAAATAAGTGCCATCTGTCACCAAGGTGACACCAATTATGTGCTAGGCACCACGCTAGTTCTGAGGTCTGCGATGGTTTCTGCCCTCTACAAGCTTACAGCACAAGAGAGACGATCATATGATGAAGCTTGCATCCCCTCAGGGTGACGGCCAGGGATGTGTGACCAGCAGAGGGCCTCTGCAGTTTGGGATCAGAAAGAACCTTTGGGAGAGAGGGCTTCTAGGCCAAAGTCTGAAGAAAAAGAAGTCCATGTGGCAATGACAACTTGAAGGTGAAAATAGGAGTAGAAAGAGGGAGGCGAGGGGGAAGAAAGAGGGAGTCTTCCAAGCAGAAGGAAGAACTCGGTACAGAAGTCTCCAGGGCGACAGAGAACCTGGTGTCTTGAGGCTGCAGGTGGACAGGGGCCAGGTCATGAAGATGCTAAAGGGACATGAGGTTTGGAATTTATCACTAGTTTACCAGGAAACCAGTGATGGATTTTTAGCAAGGGAGTGACTTAATTGGATTTATATGTTTTAATAAGATGCTTGGCTACAGAATGGATTGTGAACAACTAGATTCCCTTAGACCAAGACAGCCCTACTAATTTTTTATCTCTAAGCTGGGCTCTGGGATTTCCCAGGTCATTCTTTTGTGCTCTGAAACTTAAGAGTCACTTATTCAAGAAGAATTCCAGAACTATTTAGAGTAAAAGCGGTACCAGAGAAAGAACAGCTTGGAATAAGAAAATCCCGTGCAGTTCTAGGCAGTAGGCATTACCTCAAAGTTACATGGCAAGCTTCCCAGCTCAGTCCTGGGAGGCCTTTACCAGCCCAGGTAAGGGCTTCATTACTCCCTCCACTCATTCATTCATCAAATGATTATCCTACACCCCCTGAGAGTCAGACACTGTGCTCCAGAGTAGCCAATACCACCAGTTCCAGCTCTCTTGGAATTTACACTCTAAGAAGTGATTACAGGGCAGAAAGCTTGGAAGAAGCCTAAGGTCATACCACTGGGGTGATGGAGACTGGGGTGAGAAGGAAGTGGTGATAAAAGGCCCAGCCTCAGGCCTGTCTCATGGAAGAGCACAAATAACCAGTTTATTCAACAAATATTAACTGCCTGACTACCATAAGCCAAGGACTAGAAGGAAAACAAAGCAAAGAGGGAAACAGAAGGATAAGGGTGCATCCCTTGAACTGCAAGGGGATTAAACCAGCCCGTCCTAAAGGAAATCAGTCTTGAATGTTCATCAAGGACTGATGCTTACACTAAAGCGCCAATCCTTTGGCCACCTGATGCGAAGGACTGACTCACTGGAAAAGACCCTGATGCTGGGAAAGATTGAAGGCAGGAGGAGAAGGGGACAACAGAAGATGAAATGGTTGGATGATAGATATCACCGACTCAATGGACATGAGTTTGAGCAAGCTCTGGGAGTTGGTGATGGACAAGGAAGCCTGGCTTGCTATAGTCCATGGTTGCAAAGAATCAGACACCACTGTGCTTCTGAAATGAACTGAATTTTACCCAAGGCAGACAGGGAAGGCCTTTAGGAGGAGGTGACATTTTAGAAGTCAATTCAATCCCCCAGGCTGCCCCTCCTTCTGCCCCTTGGCCTTTGCTTCCTCCCAGCACTGGCTCCATCCCACCCCCACCAGGAAAGGCCTGGCTCAAAGGTGGACTAAGACAAAGGAGCCTTAATAAACTCATTAAAACAGCTTTGTCAGAGCTGGAGTTGGAGAGCTGGGAGGAAGGGAAGGACAATAGGGTAAAATTCCCGCCCCTTCCCCAGCTGGGGGCCCAGGAGGATAAATCCTCCTCCTGGTACTCACAAGCCTTGCTATAGGTTCAGCCGCGTCCTGGAGCAGCCATCCATCCACTCAAACAAGGTGTTACTTTCTCTTTGGACCGGTTGTGTGGGAGTCCCTATGCCAGCCCAGTTAATGATGATTATTAGAATATCATGGAGGAGAGTTTGGCATCTGGCATTGGGGTTTAAAACCTTGGCTTATTCTACAGTTGCTGTGTGACTTTGTGTGCTTCCTGCCCTTCTCTGAGGCTCAGTTTCCTTTCTCTCAGCTCTGCAAATATTTTTGTTTCCTAGCTCTGCAAAGTGCTGGCTCTTTTTTTTTTTTAATTTGGCCAAACTGCATGGGTTTCAGGATCTTAGTTCCCCAATCAAGACTGAACTCCATACCCAGTCCTAACCACTGGACTGCCAAGGAATTCTTTTTATTTTTTAAATCTGAGATTGAAGATGTTTCTTCTTAGACCAATCTTCCCTGAAGACTTGATTGGAAGAGTCTTTCCTTGTTATCCTCCATTGCAGTCTTGTTTGACTGCTTTCTTGGCAGCATTCTTAATTTGGTATTACACAGTCACTGTTTGTTTCCTCCTTTGCAATGTCTACCTACCCTATTACACGCTGAGACCACTGTCTCCTTGGCCTCCAGTTTACCTGTGCCAGGCCAGTGCTCACCCATGGTAGGCAGGTCACCAGTATATGTGCCCACCTTGCATACACATAAGGGGCTTATCTGATAGCTCAGTTGATAAAAAATCTGCCTGCAATGCAGGAGACCCTGGTTTGATTCCTGGGACAGGAAGATCCGCTGGAGAAGGGATGGGCTACCAACCTCAGTATTCTTGGGCTTCCCTAGTGGCTCAACTGGTAAAGAATCTGCCTGCAATGTAGGAGACCTGAGTTCGAGAAGATCCCCTGGAGAAGGGAAAGGCTACTCACTGCAGTATTATGATCTGGAGAATTCCATGGACTGTACAGTCCATGGGGTTGCAAAGAGTTGGAGACGACTGAGTGACTTTCATTTCACTTCACTGCATACACGGAACGTGGGATGATTAAAATACGGGCCACATCTGGTTATTGTGAGGCTTCAGGGCATCTGGCACCTGAAAGAGCTTAATAAAAGGTAGCTATAATTAAAGTACCTGGTTCTGAGCATGTTTTTTGTGTTTGGGGGCTGGTGTGACCCTACAGAGGGAGACTGGAAGTAAAGCAAGTAAATATTCACCATTCCAAATGTTATAGTCTGCATTATACAGATTACAAACAAACAGCTGCGGTTCAGAAATAAAGAATGATTTGCCATGCAGCAGAGTACATAGATCTGTTTTGTTTTTAGAAAGCAAACCAGAACTCAATACATGAAGTGCCCTTCAATCAGTTACCTTGTCAGGTTATCAGTATGTATTTATTCTGGGGCTAGAGTTTAATTCCGTGTGGTAACAGTTTCTTCTGGAACAATCTTTTTAGTTTGATGGCCCTCAAAAATAAAAATATCCTCTGTCCCTTGAAGATGGATTTGATTTTGAGAGTCCAGAGTTATTCAGAGACAAAATAAATTATTAAATTAGGATTTAAAAGGTTGATCTTTTTTTGATTTATAAAATGGGTTGTGAACAGGACTTTTGTTCCAGTTCATTTAAAAGAATAAACCCATGAGAATGCCCTCAAATTTTCTGAAAATTGAAGCAAAATGAAAGAAGCCAGTTTCACCACATATTAAGAAATAAAGTAAAGCCAGACATATTTATTTATATGAAATGCCCAGAAAAGGCAAATTTATAGAGACACAAAGTGGTTGCCTGGGGCTGGGGGTGAGAATGGCATGAGGTTTCTTTTGGGGGTGATGGAAATGTTCTAAAATCAGATTGTGGTAATGTTTACACAGCTTTGTGAATTTACCAACAATCTGAATCGTATGCTTAAAATGAGGGAAGTATATGGCATATAAATTACACCTAAATGAAACTATTAAAGAAAGAGAAAATAAAATAATAACACAGAGTGTGGAATTTATATTGGGATAATCACAGCAGGCATGCATGCTAAGTCACTTCAGTCATGTCAGACTCTTTGTGACCCCATGGACTGTAGCCCTCCAGGCTCCTCTGTCCATGGGATTCTCCAGGCAAGAATACTGGAGTGGGTTGTCATGCCCTTCTCCAGGGGATTTTTCCAACCCAGGGATCAAGTCCACGTCTCTTATGTCTCCTGCATTGGCAGGTGGATTCTTTACCACTAGTGCCACCTGCGAAGCCCTGGGATAATGATAGGTATCAATTTAACTGAACAGCAAGTCCAGAAACAGACTTAAGTATATGTTTAATGTATGTCAAAAGCAATATTTCAGAACGGAATAGACTACTTAAATTGCTCAGTAAACAGTGTCCTCAAATCCTTTTGAACACATGCACTCCACTAGCTATGAGTTTTGTTTTTTCAAAATATTTATTTACTTGGTTGCATGCAAGAGACCCTGGTTGGATTACTGGGTCAGGAAGATCCACTGGAGAAGGGATAGGCTACCCACTCTAGTATGCTTGGGCTTCCCTGGTGGCTCAGCTGGTAAAGAATCCGCCTGCAATGCAGGAGACCTGGGTTCAATCCCTGGGTTGAGAAGATCCCCTGGAGGAGGGAACTGCAATCCACTACAGTATTCTGGCCTGGAAAATTCCATGGACTGCATAGTGAGTTGGACACAACTGAGCCTCTTTTACTTTCACCAGGTCTTAGTTGCGGTATGTGAAATCTTTAGTAGCGGCAGGTGAAATCTTTAGTTTCAGCATGTGGGATCTAGCTCCCCGACCAAGGATCAAACCCAAGCCCCCTGCATTAGGAGTGCAGAGTCTTAGCCACTCGATCACAGGGGAAGTCCCTAGTCTATGATATTTGAATGATGGAACTATATCGTTTTCATCTGTGTAACTATAAGGCCTAGCTTAGTGCCCGGCCACATATAATATCCATTCCTCAAAAGGCTGAGCTGTAAATCCCTTGCAGTTTTCAAAGTCTCAGGCAAAGGAATTCTCATCTTTTAAAGAAAAGATTCCTCGCAGATACTGTCCCCAAACCAAAGCTTCTCTCTATCTAAAATGTACATCTAGACTTCCTTGGTGGTCCAGCAGTTAAGAATCTTCCTGCCAGTGCAGGGGATATGAGTTTGATCCCTGGGTTGGGATGATCCCATAAGCCATGGAGCAAGAAAGCCCATGGGCCACAACTACTGAGCCCATGATCTAAAGCCGACAAGCTGCAACTACTAAAGCTTATGCCCTGCAACAAGAAAAGCCACCAAAAAGAAGCCGGGGCACTGCTGCTAGAGAGCAGCCCCGCTCACAACTAGAGAAAGCCTGTGCGCAGCAATGAAGACCTCAAAGTACATCCATTCTACTTGGAACTCATTCCTCTTCTTTTTTTTTAACTCCAACAATTTTATTGAGATATCTTCACATACCATAGGCTTCCCTGGTGGCTCAGACAGTAAAGCGTCTGTCTGCAATGTGGGAGACCTGGGTTCGATCCCTGGGTCGGGAAGATTCCTTAGAGAAGGAAATGGCAACCCACTCCAGTACTCTTGACTGGAAAATTCCATGGATGGAGGAGCCTGGTAGGCTACAATCCATAGGGTTACAAAGAGTCGGACACGACCGAGCAACTTTTCTTTCTTTCCTTCACATACCATATGTCAGTTGTTTAAAATGTAAGGTTTAGGGTGGAGGTGGGGGTCGGGATTGGGAGTTCATGTACACTCATGGCTAATTCATGTCAATGTGTAACAAAACGAATACAGTATTGTAAAGCAAAACAAACTAAAAAATAAAAATTAATTAAAAAAAAATAAAAAATAAATAAAATGTAAGGTTTAATGATTTTTAGTATAGTCACAGAATTGTGCAATCAACACAACTAATTTTAAGACATTTCATCATCCTGAAAAGAAATCCCATACCACCCACTCAATCATTGCTGATCCAGCTTACATCTCACCTTCTCTGATTTCTGCCAGTAGATTTGTTTGCTTTGTTTTCTCTAGTCCTATAGAACTATGTTCATATCTGTTATAGTTTTTGATATGAACTAGATCTCATTCAGGACACAGGCATATCTTAATCAGCTGTGAGTTTTGCGTGCTCAATATAGAAAACAGAGACCCTATTACTACCTGGAAGTCCTGCAAGACCAGAGCCTCTAATACTATCTGAGCTCAGCAGCCATCATGCACCCCATTTCAATGACCCGACCTCCTTGCTTCTCCTGGAACACGTTCCTGCCTTAGGACTTAGTCTTTTTCGTTTCTCTGTCTAGAATGCTCTTTCCCTGAAGGTCACAAAGGCTGCTAGTCACTTCTTTGAGGTCTTTCCCGAAATGCCAGCTCATTAGAAGGGCCTTACCTTATTATCTGTATTTGTTCATAGAATTTTTCATAATCATTGTTGCCTGGCATATATTAGACATTCAATGAATACGACTGATTGAATGAATGAATATGGTTCCATGTAAGCAAAATTTCTTTTAAATATGTAAATTCCAGTATTTCTTTTGTCAACATTATGAATTGTAGCACCAGTTCTATTGAAAACAAAAGTGACATGTAAACAGTTATTTGAGTAAAATTAAACCTTATGAACCTCAGTTACTCAGTGAGAGATGGCTTATGTCCCATCCATTCTTACATTTGCCATCACTCTTAACTGGAGCTTTCTCATAAAAAGACTAAATCAGTATACATTGACTAAAATTGTAATTCGAAAGGATATATGTACACCTATGTTCACAACAGTGCTATTTATGATAGCCAAGGCCTGGAAGCAACCTAAATGTCCATCATTAGATGAACAGATAAAGAAGTTGTGGTATATATACACAATGAAATACTACCGAGCCATTTAAAAAAGAATGAAATAGTGCCATTTGCAGCAAGCTGGATGGACCTAGAAATTACCATACTAAAGTGAAGTGAGTCAGAAAGAGATAGACAAATATCACATGAAATCACTTATATGTGGAATCCAAAATATGTCACAGGGAATTCCCTGGAGGTCCCAGTGGTTAGAACTCAGCACTTCCACTGCTGGGGGCCCCCAGAGAGGGGGGCACAAACTCCCTGGCTGGGAAACTAAGATCCTGTAAGTCACTCAGTGAGGTCAATTAGTTAATTAAATATAAATAAAATCAAATACGACACAAATGAACTTATTAACAAAACAGACTCACAGACCACCAGGGAAGGCCTCTTAATTTTCTAAGTTTTAATACAAATACTACTGTTAGCTTTTTGTATTTTGGGCACACCATATGAGACCGTAGTTCCCTGAGCCAGGATCAAAGCCAGCCCCACCCCTGCTTCCCACCTGGCCCCTGGGAGTGAAAGCACTGAGTCCTAACCATTGGACCACCAGGGAGTTCCCGACTATGAACTTTAAATAAGTACGAAGGAGCCAGAGCACAGTGAGAAGGCAATGAAAGAAGTATCAAATGATCTTCAGGCCTGGCACTCACTTAAGACAAAATACTGCCTTAATCCCTGTGTCTCCTTTGTGTAGTATGACAGGAAATTTAGCAGGAAATGACCATCTACCATCTCATAGAAAACCCTTGATGTGTTCTGGGCTCACCTGGCAATCATGCTCTGGGTGGTAACCCATTTGCATCATATTAAGGCCAGCATTGTGTGCAGAGGAATCAGAAAGACACTGTTTTTTTTTTTTTCACAGTGATGGCAAGACCCTCCAATGGTGTAAGAATGTTGTTGTTGACTTGTCCAAGTCTTTTCGACCCCCTGAACTGTAGCCTGCCAGGCTCCTCTGTCTATGGGATTTCCCAGGCAAGAATACTAGAATGGGTTACCATTTCCTTCTCCAGGGGATCTTCCTGACCCAGGGATCAAACCTTCATCTCCCCCATTGGCAGGTGGATTCTTTACCAATGAGCCACCAGGGAAGCCCAAGACATTGATTTGTTTGTTTATTATTATTATTCCCATGCCACAAGGCATGATCTTAGTTTTCTGACCAGCCTGTGCACCCTGCATTGCAAGCACAGAGTCTTAACCACTGGAACACCAAGGAAATCCAGAAAGATACTTGTTTGAATCCTGACTCTTCTAACCCTGTTTCTTTGATTTTTGGATAAGATTCTTTGAGTATCAATTTTTCGTTTGGTTTGATTCTCCCATCTGTAAAAACAAGGACATGATACTGTCCTAGAAAGGTTGATAGGGAGGGTTTAAAAGAATAATGCTATTGAAATCCTCTCATACAGCTATGGGTATTAGGGGTGTTTTGGAAAATTCTGGTTCCCAGAGGGAGCCTAGCCTCAGGGTTATGGAACATCATGATCCTGTCAACTTGTGGGTGGGGCAGAGGGAGGCCTTTGCCTTGCCACCTTTTCTGCAGCCAGTTCTGGAGCAGAGTTATACGTTGCCTAGTAACACCTCTGGGAATCCAGGAAGTTCAAGTTTTGGAAGCTGTGGAGGAAAGGAAAGGTGGGGTCTTGCATGTTTGAATTTAACTGACAAGTACCAAGTAGGTGCTGTACTTAGATGATTTAAGTGCCTCCAAGTACCAGAGCTCAGGTAATCTTTTAGTTTGCCTTAATGGGATACATACAGAGGGGTTTCCCTGGTGGCTCAGCGGTAAAGAATCTGCCTGCCAATTCATGAGATGCAGGTTCCATCCTCGGAGAAGGCAATGGCACCCCACTCCAGTACTCTTGCCTGGAAAATCCCATGGATGGAGGAACCTGGTGGGCTGCAGTCCATGGGGTCGCTAAGAGTCGAACACAACTGAGCGACTTCACTTTCACTTCTCACTTTCATGCATTGGAGAAGGAAATGGCAACCCACTCCAGTGTTCTTGCCTGGACAATCCCAGAGACGGGGGAGCCTGGTGGGCTACCGTCTATGGGGTCTCACAGAGTCGGACATGACTGAAGCGACTTAGCAGCAGCAGCAGCAGCAGCAGGTTCCATCCTGGGTTGGGAAGATTCTCCTGGAGAAGGAAATGGCAACTCGCTCCAGTATTCTTGTCTGGGAAATCCCACGGACAGAGGAGCCTGGCAGGCTATAGTTTATGGGGTGGCAAAAGAGTCAGACACGACTTAGTGACTAAACAACATAGATACAGAAGGTTCAAAATGTACAACAGGGTGAAGAGTGAAACATCTCCCTGCATCCCTGTCCTTTCATTTCTTACCACCCAGTTCCCTCCCCAAGGATGACCAAGTTATCATGGTCACAGAAGTCCTTTAAGAGCTATTACAGGTATACAGGCAAATAAATGAATGTGTATTTTTTTCCTACCCTCCCTTTTACGCAAATGGTAACATTCTACCTACTTGGTAGGACTTTGTTATTTCACTTCACCACCTGGCTCTGATTCTCCATTTGGTTCCACAGTTGCAGCTCACTCCACTGTATGGGTTACCCCTTTTGGTTCCCTGCAGCCAAAAGAAGTTATACGGTTGTTTCCAATCTTTCACTTTTATGATGTTGCAATGAATTGCCTGGCACAGGTGCAACCTCATTTACCTATAGATAAATACCTAGGAGGAGAATTTCTGGATCAAGGGTATGTACGTCTGCACTCTTGATAGTTACTCTGATGGTTAGATTGCCCTCCAAAGGGACTGTATCTATTTAAGGGGCCATCTTCCAGGTAAGGTGTTTTTAGACTTTTGGATCTCAGATTGGAGGGTTAAAAGAAAAAAGGAACCTCAAGATAGCTGGCATCTATATGGGTCTCACGGAGAAGGCAATGGCAACCCACTCCAGTGTACTTGCCTGGAGAATCCCAGGGATGGCGGAGCCTGATAGGCTGCCGTCTATGGGGTCGCACACAGTCGGACACGACTGAAGCGACTTAGCAGCAGCAGCAGCATACGGGTCTCAAGAAGCTCCTTTTGCTACTCCTAGTTGATCCCTTTGTTCTTTGTTTCTAAAAACTGAGCCAGTACAGAATCCTGTTAGTACACACCCTCTGGCTGCTACAAGCAAGAGATTTAGGGTTTGCTCCTCAACTTTCAGAACTGTCCTTGGCTGATACTTCCAGAAATCTGCAGCTAGGGCATCTGTCCTCTCCTCTTGCACACATCCTGCTCCTTCTCCACTGCTCTGACCATCCAGCCACGTATTCTGTGGCTTGGGAGTTAGCTGACTCCCAGTTTCATCAAAAGAGAGTTTTTGTTTTCCACATTTTTTTTTTCAGGACAATTTTGTTGGTAAAAGCAGGGGGAAAAATGACTAACTGTCCTTATATTGAAAATCCTAAAACAAAGATGTTAGTATTATTATCACCCATTTTACAGGTGTGGACACTGACACTTAGGCTGATTAGAAAGTACATCCCTCTGAGAAAGTGACCCCAGAACTGTGGTTCCCATCATCATTCAGTTATTCCACCCATGACCTTAAGTAAATTCCTTCTCTTGGGTCTCAGTTTGCCCACCTGTGAAACCAACACACTTGAGACTTCCAAAATGTCTTAAAAGAAGCCCAAAGTTCCCCAGAAGCTGTTAGAGAAGGCGAGCAAGAGATGGTGATGGTGGTGTGCAGTCTCCACCAGAAAACAGCTCAGCTTTTTATCAGTATTGACATCACTGATTTCTGTTGATTTGTTAAAAGGGTAGTTAATTGGTGAAAAAAGGAAAAAAATTTACACTATCTCAGAGGTTGGAAATTCATGGCTCATGGGCTGCAAGTGGCCTGATAACAGGCTTTATTTGGTCCACAAAGTTGTTTTTTAATATATATTTATTTATTTGGCTGTGCCGAGTCTTGGTTGCAGCATGTAGGATCTAGCTCCCTGATTAAGGATTCAACCTGGGTCCCCTGAATTGGGAAGGCAGAGTCTTAGCCACTGGACCACCAGGGAGTGCCACAAAGTATGTTTTTAAAAGTTTAACTAAAAAAAAAAGCTTAATTAGAGGATCAGATGGTTGGATGATATCACCAACTCAAGGGACATGAGTTTGACTAAACTCCAGGAGATAATGAAAGACAGGGAAGCCTGGTGTGCTGCAGTCCATGGAGTCAAAAAGAGCTAGACATGACTTAGAGATTGAACAAACAAAACAAAAAGAATAGAGATTTCATATAAAAATGTGTATCTCTGCCTGATCTTGAGAAGAATCAGAGATATGGCAGCTTGGGGTTCACAAACCAAGCACACTGGTGTAGCAAACCCCGGATCCAGAAACTGGATCTCCAGGAAGGACTCGATAAGGCCCTAAATGCCCACTTCAGACGATATCCCTCCCCAGGATGAAGGTAACCACATTCAAACTTCTAATAGCATAGATCAGTTTCACCCATTTTTCTGCTTTATATAAGTGGAATTACACAGCCTGTCCTATTTTGTGCCTTGTGCCTTTACTCAACATTCTGTCTGCAGGCTGCATTCTCATTATGGATGTAGCTGTAGTTCATTTGCTTTCATAGTTTTAACACATTCCATTGTACTTATCTCACAACCTATTTATTCGGCTGTTGGTAGACACCTGTATCCTTTCCAGATCTTGACTGTTACAAATCTCGCTGCTGTGGACATTCGCTGTTGTGCACATTTATCATTCCTATTGAGCTCACAGGTATGCACTTCTGTTGGGCATGCAGCCAGCTGTAAAACTGCTCTGCACTGGTAGAGCTGCATATGGTTTTCCAGAGTGGTTGTATCAACCTATCTTTCTTCAACCGCTGTGAATTCCAGTTGCTTCCTTACTCAGTTATTACCTGACAAGCTCTCAAAGGCATTGCGTTTGGGGATTCCCAGACAAGATGCCTTCTACAGGTTCTTTTAACTTTTTTTTCCCCCCTAGTTAATCTATTGATTTGACTGGGCTGGGTTTTAGTTGTGGCACTAAGGATCATTAATTGTGACATGCCAACCCTTACTTGAGGCCCGTAGGAGCTCGTTCCCTGACCAGGGATTGAACCTGGGCCCCTCTTGCATTGGGAGCATGGAGTGTTAGCCACTGGACCATCAGGAAGTCCCAACAGGTTCTTCAAACTCTTAATCTTCTAATCATATCTGAAAGGATGGATGGCTGCACCCAGTTGTCTCAAGGATAACTCCTTTTGCTCTTCCTTTGTAATTTTTGACTGGATTCCTGTAACATTCATTTATTCCTCCAAGCTGAGATCTAACTACCTGGGAAGTAGTTACCCAGACTTGGGGGTGGGAGTGGAGAGACCGAAGGTAAGGCGAGGGCACGTTGAAATCCTCCAGAGGCCAGAGGAAAAAAAGAGGACAGGTCCAAGTTCTCAATGAGGGCAGTGCTGCCTCCAGACAAGATTTGAGAAAGGACTGGGGGATGGGTCATTGGGGTTTCAAGTCAAGACCAAGAGGGTCCTAGAAAGAAGAGAACTGCTGCCTGCCCAAGGAAAACACCTTCCCCACACACCCAAGGCCTAGAAAGCCCTTGCAGAGTAAAGAGCAAGGAAAAGAAGTTTATTTTGATTGGAGGGTGGGCAGTAAAGGCGGGGGAGGGGGGTGTGTCCTACTGTCTTGTAAATATCCCCTCCAGGCACATTCCCAGCATATTTAAACCTCTGTCACCTGGGACAGCTTCAGTTCTCTGAGCTCGCAGTTCCTCTCTCTTCCCTGGGAGGATTCTTGGCTTTTTTTCCCCAGCATGGCCCCCAAACACCAGTCTTCTCTTCCACCCCAAGCGAAGAAACTGAAGAAAGCCAGGCCGACTCCTGCCTCCAGGCCAGACGAGGCATCTGCTTCTTCAAACTTGCCGAAGAAAGGTACGTCCCAGCGCCACGTTTTACTGATTTAAGGGATTTGCAAGGATTGAGTTTCAGGTGATTTCCCCCCGCCCCTCAAACCTTTTGAGTTGTGACTGCAAACTCCCCTGAAGGGTTTTCAGCATGGGGCACATGGGTTAGGTTTACGTTTAGAAAGAACCAGAAGGGGTGAAAAGTGGGAGGCCTGGAGCACATGTGAGTTCAGTTTTGGCACTAACCCCACACCTATGTTCCAGCCCGCAAACTCTTCCCTTTGGTTTCTTAGTTAAAAGGCACCAGCAGCCAGCCCGAGGCTGGTGGAAATGTAGGTGACCCCTCTCCTCTCCTTCACGGCTATCAGATCCATCCACCTCTCTTTCCTGCTGTTGGCCGCCAGCCCAAAACTCTGGCCGGGATTACTGCTACCTCTTCCTCATCTTGCTTCCGGCTTCCTTCTCCTCCCTTCCAGCCACTGCGAAGCCAATCACGTGACTCCCAGGCCTTCCTATTGCCCTCGAGGTGCCCACCTGGTCTCTGAGGACCTCTCCCGGTTCAGGCTCTCTCAGCACCTTTACCCTCTTTTCACCTCCTGGGGCTCCTCTCACCTTGGGGCCTGGAAAACCCACAGTCCTCTGCCCAGGTCACTCCCCTCTCCCTACCTGTGTATTCCTCTGCTTCTGCAGTTTCCTACTGAAGTTACCTTTGGGGCTATTCTCCTTTGAGCCACAGCTGCTAGGTGGCCCCTAGCAGGAGCCCCCATCTGACCCTGCAGCACCCAGAGTCACCCCAGTCTGGCCTTGACATTCTAATTGTTGGTTTCATGGTCTGCCCCACCCTCGCATTAACCCTTAACTTGGAGGTGAGGGCGGTGTTCTGCAGACACATGGCTTGGAGTAGAGCACAAAGTGCATTGTTCTGGTGAGGAGGCCTCCCTGATAGGTTAG
>SJXQ01012888.1:335888-345933 GCA_006408695.1 Aepyceros melampus
CCCCCATCCCGGAGGCCGGCCCCGGCGCGGCCCTCGGCCTCGAGCTGGGGCGGGGTGGGGGCGCGGGGAAGCACGCGGCCGGCGGCGCCGCGGCCCCGGGGCCGCTCGGAGGATGCTCTGGCCGGCCTCGGGCCGTCCCCCACGTGGGGTGGCCAACCCCGTGGCGGCAGCGCGCTGAGAAACCGAGCGCGGCGGCCGCGGGGTGTCGGAGGAGGGTCTTTACAATGGCTCGTTGGCAAAACCTCCTGGCCTTGTCCGTGAAGGCTTTTCTCGGCAGGGGGGCTACACAAACCCCGGCCGGTTGCCGGAAATGAACCGTGCGATCCGGCCCCTTCACGCCCACTTAGCTTTGTAGGTTTTGCGGTCTTCACCCGACAAAAGGGCACCTTTGCTTAGCACACCCTCCACCCCCCACTTTGCTTCTCGGTTCTTTGGCTCGGTTTCTGACTGCATGCTTGGTCGTTGTAAGTGTACTCCAAAGTCGTGTGGGGCTGCCTGTGAGATCAGCCCGCCTGAAAATGGGGTTGGAGGGTAAACTGGAGTGTTCACAGTGTTGGGATAGTTTTAAGGCCTTCCCCGTCTTGTAGGCATGTCTGATGTCTTAACAGTAATCGATATTGAGCAATATTTTCAATATTATAAAAGGTGCTTCCAACATGGAGATAGGTGGTGTCCTAATTTTTGATATTGTTGTGGGTTTCCGTATTCTAGCTACTCTTCCGTAGTCTTAACAGCATGATTTGTGAGCACTCTTTTAATTGAAAAGTAGTTTGTCAACTGCACGCATGAACACGTGGAGAGCATGCCTTGTAGTAGGCAGGTTTTTTTTTTTTAAGAGCTTTATTGATATAACTCATGTCACAGACTGTTAACATCAGGAAAGAGAACTAGTTAAATTTATCTTCAAATTTAGTATTGAGTCTTCTTTACGCACCTTTTTCTTGCAGAAAAAGAACAGCAAGAAGCAATTGAACATATTGATGAAGTACAGAATGAAATAGACAGGTAAAGTTTTTCTCAGTTTACTTTGAAGTTTCTGACCTGATTATGTTTTGGTAATCATTGAAACTATGGCCAAGTAAATCTGTATCTACTGGCTAAGTGGAGATGACTATAACTTGGAAATATTAAGATTCAGTGTTACTTTTTTTGTGATCTATTTGTAGGTCACCAAAAAGTTGCTAATGAAAGTACATTGACCTTGTATAAAGATTGGGATTGCTTTCATAGGGTGAGAATTGTTGCAGTGTGTGGACTTCTGATAGTGTAGTATTATAGCATTAGTGTTGCTCTGACTTGCCTAATAACTTTGTTACGTGATTGGCAGCTTTTTATTCTTGAGAGAAAGGATTGAGGTTAGCCTAGTAATGGGATTAGATAAAGTATAAAATGTTACCAAAATGCTGTTTTGGCACTTTAAGAACTGTCAGTTATTGAGTGCCTGTTGGCAAAGCTGATTAGATTGCCATCTCAGTTTTGAGTCTCTGACTGCAAAAATTTAGGTGATTTGATTATTACAAATAGGTACTTTGCATTGTTCTAAGGCTAACGAGTCAATAATTTTAATCTCAGCCGTTTTTGTATTTGTTAAGTACCATCGTTGGTTAATGTGTCTCTTCATTTGCTTCAGACTTAATGAACAAGCCAGTGAGGAGATTTTGAAAGTAGAACAGAAATATAACAAACTCCGCCAGCCATTTTTTCAGAAGAGGTCAGAATTGATCGCCAAAATCCCAAATTTTTGGGTAACAACATTTGTTAACCATCCACAAGGTATGTGATGGCAGGGCATTATTGAAGGATATGGGATGTCCACTTGTTGTAAAGGGGAGGGATCTTGGTTGAGGACTTGATCCTGCATGTTTGGTTACCTGCAGAGGTTGAAACAGGGAAAGACTTGCAATTAATGCCTTCTGTTTAGAAGATAATCACATGCTAATGTACAGTTGTGTTTAATTACTTGATAAAAGATGATGGTAGCTCTGACTCTGAGCCATTTGGTTATTCAGTTAATAGAGGATTTATGAGACCAAATTTGGGCAATTTTAAAAGGGATCGCTGAGTTGTACGTTTGTATAATCACTTGGTCTCCTTGTGGGTCTAGTGTCTGCACTGCTTGGGGAGGAGGATGAAGAGGCGCTGCATTATTTGACAAGAGTTGAAGTGACAGAATTTGAAGACATTAAATCAGGTTACAGAATAGATTTTGTAAGTATCTGTAACTCATTTGTCACTATGGAAATTAACTTGAGCTTTGTTAGAAGGGCTATTTGTATTGACTTCTGATTCTCTTATTGTTTATTGTAGTATTTTGATGAAAACCCTTACTTCGAAAATAAAATTCTCTCCAAAGAATTTCATCTGAATGAGAGTGGTGATCCATCTTCAAAGTCCACTGAAATCAAATGGAAATCTGGAAAGGTATTTGAGGACTTGTGCATTAATATTTTATATAGTTTGATTTAGTTGAACCATTTAACTAATACTTGGTGTTTGGGATGTGTTAAATGCAGATCCTTAAAAAAGATCTGTGTTAAAGCCAAATAAAAGAGCTTACGGTCTTACAAGTTAACGGAGCAAGTTTTTGTAGATATGGACTTAAATCATTTTGAATTTTACATTGGTGGCATTGTTTCCAAAAACCTATTTCTGTCTGCGTTTAACTAGTAAACATAAATATTTTAAATTATACTGTCTCAAGATACTGGTTGTTGAAGTAGAACTAATTTTATATGTATTAAAAAACCAAATCTAGACAGTAACTTTCAAGAAAAGGTGGCATACAAATTTGACAGCATTCTTTGCAGACATAAAATCCTAAGGTTTCTTCTCTTTATTAACTGTACTTTTTATAATTTCATATAAGAATAATAGTGTGGATCATATAATGTCCAGATTTTGCTCTGCTTTTGGGTTAAAAACCTTATTTAAGTTGTAGAGACAAGGTGTAGAGAGTCTATATATCATAACTTCTTCCATCTTCATTTAGGATTTGACGAAACGATCAAGTCAAACACAGAATAAAGCCAGCAGGAAGAGACAGCATGAGGAACCAGAAAGCTTCTTCACCTGGTTTACTGATCATTCTGATGCAGGTGCAGATGAGTTAGGAGAGGTCATCAAAGATGACATTTGGCCAAATCCATTACAGTACTACTTGGTGAGTTGAGAATGTTCTTTTATTTAAGGTTGTACTTGTTCTATTTGTTTGAAAGTGAATTCTTAAGGTGACCTTCGGTCTTGGTTTTCCCCTAGGTTCCTGACATGGATGATGAGGAAGGGAAGGAGAAGAGGATGACGACGACGACGAAGAGGAAGAAGGATTGGAAGACATTGATGAAGAAGGGGATGAGGATGAAGGTGAAGAAGATGAAGATGATGATGAGGGGGAGGAAGGAGAGGTAAAAAGATTTGGTTAAATCCAAACAGATAATCAGAAAATTCACCATGTTACTTTGGAGATTACATATATTGTGTAGTGAAACTGATTCAACTAGTTGTGGGAAGATTTGTAGAAAGGATAGGCTGTTTTGTCCAGGATTTAAGGAAATTTTGATAAGTTTATTATATCATTGATTTAATTAGTTCTACTTTTGTGGTTAGTTTTTATGACTAGTCAGTTATATCATTCTCTAGCCAGTACTCAGTGTAAGCACTGTGGACATTGCAACTGCCCAAATTCTGACAAATCTCCCAAATAACAAAAATAGGCATGTTTTGGACAAGCTTTTATAAAATTCTTTGCGTCAGATTGAGATAGATTAGGTTTTGGTTTGATTACTTGGTCTGAAAGGTGTCTGATATGATTAGTACTGGAAGTTAATATTATCTGAAACATCAGATATATTAACTTTCAAGAATCAGATTGAGATGCAGATTGGGAAATTCTCTGGTGCAGTGGGTAGGATTCAGCCCTCTCACTGCTAGGGTGCAGGTTTGATCCCTGGTCAAGAAACGGATCCTGTGAGGATCCTGTGAGCTACGTGGCCTGAGGGGGGAAAAGTAGTTGATGCAGACTGGTGTATAGTTGGCATTTCATATCAGTTGTATCTGTCCGTTCCTGTTCTTCAGATTGAACCAACAGCTGACTTTTTTCTTTTAATTCTCGAAAGTTCCAAAAAGCAGAACTTGAATTTGCTGAGTGTTGGCAACTATTTACATTGTATTCACAACTATTTACAGTGTACTATTACAACTAATCTGGGATAATTTAAAGTACGTGGGAGAATGTGAGTAGGTTGCATGAAAGTACTTGAGCATTCAGAGGGTTGTGTTCTGTTTTGTTTTGAAAATTTGTGTTGCTGTGCTGAGCTGTATGTGGGATCTGAGCTCCCCAACCAGGGATTGAACCTGTGCTTCTTGCAATGGAAGCATGGAGTCTTAACCACTGAACTACCAGGGAAGTATCCCTGAGGATTTTTGTCTGGAGGAGGTTCTGAACCATCGCTCACACATGCCAAGGGACCACTGTGGAGGTTCATAGAATCCATTCCTGCTGGCATTTCATTACGTTCTGTGGGGTCCATCGTGCTCCATGTGAAGATTGGGGACTGACCTTGGAATTAATCCTGAAGATTAACTGCCTGCTTTTTTCTCTTACAGGAAGATGAAGGAGAAGATGACTAATGGAACACTGATGGATTCCAACCTTTTTTAATTTTCTCCAGTCCCTGGGAGCAAGTTGCAGTCTTTTTTTTTTTTTTTTTTCCTCTCCTCTTGTGCTCAGTCGCCCTGTTTTTGAGATCTCTTTTCTTCTTTATACCATGGTTCACAACTTATTTGGGGGGGGGGATACCTTGAGCAGAATTCAGTGGGACAAGAATCTCTACCCCTTTCTGTTCCAAATTTATTTTTATCCCTTCCTGTCTCAACAAAAACTATGGAATCAACACCACCATGCTCTGTGGGAAAAAAAGAAAAACCTTCTGCTCCCTTAGCTCTGCTGGAAGCTGGAGGGTGCTAGGCCCCTGTGTAGTAGTGCATAGAATTCTAGCTTTTTTCCTCCTTTCTCTGTATATTGGGCTCAGAGATTACACTGTGTCTCTATGTGAATATGGACAGTTAGCATTTACCAACATGTATCTGTCTACTTTCTCTTGTTTAAAAAAAGAAAAAAAAAACTTAAAAAAATGGGGTTATAGAAGGTCAGCAAAGGGTGGGTTTGAGATGTTTGGGTGGGTTAAGTGGGCATTTTGACAACATGGCTTCTCCTTTGGCATGTTTAATTGTGATGTTTAACGGACATCCTTGCAGTTTAAGATGACACTTTTAAAATAAAATTCTCTCCTAATGATGACTTGAGCCCTGCCACTCGATGGGAGAACAGCAGAACCTGTAGGATCTTATTTGCAATTGACATTCTCTATTGTAATTTTGTTTCTGTTTATTTTTAAATTTTTCTTTTTGTTTCACTGGAAAGGAAAGATGATGCTCAGTTTTAAACGTTAAAAGTGTACAAGTTGCTTTGTTACAATAAAACTAAATGTGTACACAAAGGATTTGATGCTTTTCTCTCAGATAAACTTAATAATATGACTTTCCAAGTTTGACTTGTGTAACGTTATTGTCAAACTTTCTGTCACCCTATCTTCGTATTTTTTGATACGCACTTTGCAGGATGACCTCAGGGCTGTATTGATTGAGTAAAGGGATTTGAATCAATGTATTTATGTCTCCATAGCTGGGAACCCATCCTGGGTACAATTTGCCATTAGTTTCTGAAATTTTTCGCATCATTGGGGATACCAGATTGCTGAAAACTCGGTTCTAAATGTGTTGTACCTTTGATTTGTATATCAAATCATCATTTCAAAATACGGGCTTTTATTTACTTAGATATTAATAGTGCCTGCCACCACCATCAGACAGACCTGGTGCTCCTCTGCCGAGTTAACACAGGGCAATTGTTCGCATGTCTTCACTGGCACTGTAAGATGTGGCCGAGAAGACAGGCTTTCAGAGTAAGAAGTCCGTGTTGGTGGTAAGAAACTCAGGTTAGGAGTACTTTTATCTCAAAGTACCAGCTTTTTAGCATATAGCTCTCCAACGAGACCTGTCTGTGTGAATCCGAAGGAGATGATGGACTGCTCTATCTGCTAAATGCCATTGTGCATAAATCACATTTTGAGAAGCTACCTAGTGCATAAGCTTTTTAATGCTGTAAAATATAGTAGCTAAAATTAAATGCCACTTAGCTTTTTCAGAGATGAATTAATGGACAGGTGGGTCAAATTCAAAGCTTTTTGATGTATAAAAACTTTATAAATGGAACTACTCCATCAGTAGGCAAAGTGTAACAAAAACCTGTCTAGATGGATAGCGTGTAATTTCTGCACAGGTCTCTGTGCAAATACATCACTGTATACCGGTCAGGAATCTTGCTCCAATAAAGGAACATAAAGATTTTTTTTGACTGGGGTCATTCTCCTTGTTTCATAGAGAAATGTTACTACTTACTTTTGGATTTAGATGTTAAGCTAGTTTTTCTGCTTTGTTTTCATTTGTGTTCATTGTGACTGGGAAATGTGGAGAACTGCCCCTTCAAGTAGTTCAGTAAGTATAGCATAGGTCCATACAACTACATAGAAAGGTGTGTTTGGAAGTCGTGGACAAATTATTTGAAATGTCAATTCCTGAGGGGATTCAGTCTGATTTTGAGTGTCAACATTTGAAGGGCTTTTTGCTAGAGAAAATAGTCACTTGAAACAATATTCATAAATAACTGGTTTATGTTTTACAAAGTGACATCTTAACCAAAACTGGTTTTTGTATGCTGGTGCTGTTTCTGGGGGATGTGCTCAAAAGATAGGACCCCTTAAAGGGAATTTCATCCTGATTATGCTGAGACTACCCTTTAGATTCCCTTACTCCCAATGAAGGAGTGCTAGGCTGTGAGAAGGCCAAGGGGGCAAACAAATTGGTTTACTGGAAAAACTAAGGCCGCAAAGTAGTCTGCATTGTTCCCAACTGCAAGAAGAGTTTTTGGGCAGGCCCTTAGGTTTGTTTCGAAAACTACCAGGTGAGTGGCTTAAAGCTCCTTCGGTATCAGAACATCCTAAACAAAATGGGAATAGTGCCTGTTGCGGTTGTTTCTCTGGGGCATCTACTTGCCAAGCTGTGCCATACTCTGCTTATGAGGAGAGCTTAATAGCTACATGAATTGGGACATAGAGGATAGTAGCTTGTGGGGTTTTACATTTAAAAATTTCCAAGGATTCTCTGCAGTCAAGGTGGTCTGACCGCCATGACAGGTACTTAAGATTTCAAGCAAGTGACTCTGAAATGCAGTTTGTAACCCTAACCTAAATGTCTTGGGCTGACAAATTTGTTTTAACATCTGGCCTGCTTCACAACTGTGTTAGCTGTTTCAGGCTTTGGATGAATGTATAATTGTATTTGTGAATTTAGTAATCATCATTACTGTTTGATAACATCTGGTTTTGTGGTTTCACTTGAGCTTATAAACAGATATGGTTTTTCTGCCTTTTTTGTTAGATTTTGCTATAAACCGTTCCTAGTATTGTAAGAATGGAATTCTTTAGGGGGAAAAATGAAGATGTTCAGGATTTCTTGAAGATTGAGACAAACTCGTTTAAAAAGGACAACAGCTTATTTTGAAAAATCTATCCCTCACCATAGCAAAAGTGTTCCCTTTTGTATGCATGGCTGTATTTAATGGAGATTTACAAGTTCTATCTTTAATGAATCTTGAGGGGAAAGCGACTACAGTTTTGTGATGAGAAGAATAGGAAGTGGAGGGTGTGTGCCAACTTGATTAGTTAGTGACATTGCATACTCAAGATACAAATCTAAGGGGCAAGTGTAGATGGAGTGGTGTCTGCCATACCCAGAAGGAAAAAGGTAGAGGGGAGATGTTCACTCATGTAGCTTGCTGGGACAGTTCTTTTCAAGTTGATGTTACACAACTTTAATAGTTCATTAGCCAGAGTTGGTTTGGGCTGTTCACTATCCTGGATGTTTAATGTGAACTTCAGTTTTCCTAAGAACGATTTTATGAAACACCGTCACTCGTCAGACATCTACGAAAGATGCAGCTCTCCATACTTAGCCATCAGCTGAAGGCTGTGGGTTTGTCCAGCCTGGGGTTCGTTAGGAAAGGTGGATGTATTCTACTTTGGAACCCTTTTTTCCCTTAGTAGCCACAAAGCAATGAAACACTTCAACGCAAACTTAAAAAAATCATTGAATTCCTCTACATAATTCAGGTGCTGTCGTAACCTCTGTTATTTGTTAGCATCAACATTCAGCTAAGGGCACCTCAATAAACCCCACCTGAAAATCTACCATGTGCCTCCTAGCTTACTAGGTGTTAAATATTTGTCTAGCCGTCAACAATTCTGGTTTGTATATATGTAAAATTGTCACTTGTTCTGATTATGAAGTCACTTCCCCCTCTGAATCACGTTGCCTTTGCATATATATGTTGGTGTAATTTGGTTGATTTTCCATTGCAGGACTATCCCAGGATTGCCCACATTATGCCACATTTCACTTTTCATTCACTGTGAGGGAACTGGTCAAAGAGGAACTGACACGATTTCTCCTATGAAAGCATTGGAGGGTACCTCTTCAAAGTCAGCAAATAAGCCACCTTCAATATCTGACCCTTATTCACTTCCGGCCCTGTGGAGGAGGCTCCTTCTAGTCAAGTCGTGGCAAAAGGTGCTGGTGAGCATAGGAACAGCCCTATGTTATTCAATCCCTCAGTCGTGTCCCACTCCATGACCCCATGGACTGCAGCACTCCACGCTTCCCTGTGCTTCACTGTCTCCTGGAGTTTGCTTAAATTGAGTCAGTAATGCTATCTAACCATTTTTATCCTCTGCTGCCCTCCTTTGCTTTTGCCTTCAATCTTTCCCAGCATCAAGGTCTTTACCATTGAGTCAGCTCTTCCTGTCAGGTGGCCAAAGTATTGGAGCTACAACCCTAGTGTTGCTCATTCTGGCTGTCTGGCTCTTTGTGACCCCAGAGACTGTAGCCCAGCTTAGCGATTAAACCTCCACCTCCAGACTGTAGCCTGTCAGGCTTCTCTGTCCATGGGATTTTTCCAGGCAAGAATACTGGAGTGGATTGCCATTCCCTTCTCCAGACAATCCTAGACTAGTGGGCAATAAAGAACCAGGGTACCCCAGAAAGCCATTGCCAGAATACCTAGCTCAGCCTATTTTCCTGAGATGGTGTTTTTTTTTTTTTTTTTCTCCTCAAGGTTTAAATGTGCATTCTGTTTAGATGAGTGCTTTGGAGCAAAGGCTGAAAAGCACTGGCTGAACCAGAGTTCCAGTCTAGTCAAATGATGGAGGGGGTGGCGGGGGAGGTCCTGAGAGATTTTGGATTCATTCCTAATTTGGTATCATTTGAGTAAGGCTTTATTTTCCCACACATACATTTTTAAGTGTCTACAGACAGGGCCAAGACTTCTTAGGGGGCGACAGGTATGATATTAGCCCATTTTATTTACACCAATGACATGGGAGAGAAGGAGAGATTTCTTCGGGCAGGAGGGAGCCAGGTCGTAGCGGGGTTCCGAGGAAGAGGAGGCTGACCCGGCCCGGAGTGGACCGGTCACACAGGCCTTGCCCCGAGGCCGGCAGGCGGCGCTGTCCGCACCTGGGCCTGCCCCTCTGGCTGCAGCGACCCGGCGGCGACTGGAGAACCCCCAGCCCGGGAAATGTCCCTTTCTGGCCTTGAATCCCGAGGCGGGGTCCAGAGTCGCACGGGAGCGGCAACCTTGGCCTCAGATGAGGCGCCCTGGGTTCCAAATTCCGCGGGGACGTCGGATCTGGGGCTTAGGGGTCAGCAATGGGGCTCGATCCCGCGCTACCGAGGGGCGGCGCTGATTCCCGGCTCTCGCCAAGGCTAGCAGAGCTCGGGAGGGGGCGCCGGATCCCGCGTCTCCGGCGCGACTTCCCGGGAAGTTTCAAGTTGGAAAGCCCTGGCGGCGGGGGCCGGTGCTTCCGGAACCGAGTGGTCGAGAGGAGGGGCCGAGCAGCGGGAGCGGCGCCATGGAGGAGGGGGCGCAGCGGCA
>SJXQ01012888.1:371638-382984 GCA_006408695.1 Aepyceros melampus
CCTTCAGCCCCCTGTCCTCCCCCTCCTACCTCCCCAGGCCTCCTTCCCACGTCTCAGCACCAGGGCATCTGTGTTTAGGGGATTCCTTGAATCAGCTCAGGCCCGACCCCCAAAACCTTCTGATCTTTCTCAGCAACATCATCCTTCACTTTTCCCCTGCCCACCCAGGCCTTTTTCTTCCTCTGAGTCTACTGGTGGTCACCAAACTGGTGGCACGCGAGGTTCACCCAGAGATCCTGACCCAGCAGGATCTGGGCAGGTCTGGGTAGGGCGAGGGCAGCTGTGCTTTGCCCAGGTACAGGGGCTCCACACCTTGCAGGGGCAGGTCCCAGTGCAGTGCTGGGAGCCACCCCTCGTCCTCAGACCTCCAGCCTCTTTCCCACTCCATCTGGCCCTTGGGAACTGCTGCCAGGTGTCATCCTGAACCCTGGACAGCCTTCCCACTCACACTAAGCCTCTGGGTTGGTGGTGGGAGTGATGTTCACTGCAGCCTCTTTGTGCCAAAGAGGCGCCACACTGCCTTTTAGGAGTTAAGGGACACCTAGGGTGGGACAGGACTTGTGGACTTCTCCTAAGCACCCTGCCCTCAGGCTGGTCAGCTCAGGTCCTATAGAGATTTCAAAGTGGTTGGGGTAGGTTACGGGTCAGTCTTAGCCAGTGCTTCTCAAATCTCCTGGAAGCTCTGTTGACAATGCATATTCCCAGGCCCACTGCCCAGACCCACTGTAAAAGAAAATCTAGGGTAGGGCCTGTACGTTTTTAACAATCTTTTTAGGTGATCCTTTGGGGAGGTTAAGTTGGAGAACCACTCATTTTACCATTCTCAAACTCAGACAAATCTGTCAATTAAATGTTTAAGCAGTGCCTTTTGCCAAATATAACTGCAGAAACAGCCAGTGAGTCCTTCTCTGGGGAGACTCTGAACTCCAGGTGCACCCCTCACCTCACCCCACCATGACACTTTCTATTCTACACTGTCTTTAGAACCAGGGTAAACTTAACTATGTCCCCTTCTAGAAGGGATCCTGGAGGAAGCATGGCTGATACTGATGATTGCGAGACACAGCGTCCCTAAGGGTCTTTCTTGTGCACTGATGGGCTGAGATTCCAGCAGATGATACTTCAGACCCGGAAGTGAAAGCCACAGTGCAGCCGAAGGCCTGTGTCCAGGACCTGCACGTTCAGAAACTCATGCATTCTGCCCAATCTTAGAATACATTTTACCACAGTGTCCTTTCTTTAATTGGAATGTCTTTGGCCAAGAATAAGGACAAATTCTGACCTGACTTGCTAATGCCCAGGGATGAGAGGATGGGATTTGTTGGGAACAAAGGAAAATAAAACTTACAAATGCGGGCAACGATGCTCTGTTCAGAGCTTGATCATCTAGCTTCTGGCCACGTGGTGGCCATTACGACACTCAGGGAGGCCCCAGCTGGACATCAGTATGCTGTCCGCCTCCACTCTCAGCTCTGAGTTGCCCCTGGAATTGTTAGCCATTCCCAACCACGAGAGGGCCCGGCTGTGTGTCCATGGCTCCCCCAAGCCCAGGCTCCAGGCAGAAACACTGCCAGTCTCTCACCGGGCCATTTCCTTGGTCTCCTGCCGCGCGGTCGCCATCTTGATCACGTCCCTCAGGAGGGGCATCCCGCCTTCTTTGATCAGCAGAGGGCAGTACTTGTCCGCTGTGGGGGGTGAGGGCAGACAGCACGTGACCTATCAGCCTGTGGCCCCGAAACCCTCCCCTGCTCTGAGGACGGCCCTCCCAGGATGGGGGATGAAGTGAGGGTGTGGCTGCAGGAGCCATGTTGGCCCAGCCCCCCAAGGCCAAGTTCCTGAGGCCACCTGCGGGAAATGAGGGCTGAATCCCTTGGGAAAGGCTCTTCCCTTCATTTCATGGTGGCATTTCCCCCCAAATGTCACCCACTCCAGCTCCTTCTATTCTCAGAAGTGTTTGTAAAAACAAGGACTTCCCAAGCACCGCCCCTGGGGTGTCTTGATTCAACAGATCCAGGAACCTGTATTTATCTGAACTTTTAACAAAATATCTCTAGGGGATTCTGGGACCCACTGGGAGGAAACCACCAGGCCTGCCCACTGCAGGGCTTCATGGTTCACTCCCCAAAGAACATTCTAGGGCTCGGGATCCAGGGCTGTATAGCCACTCCAGGGAGAACATGGGCATTTCAGTGGCCTTCTAGCAGCTGTACAGTATAGTATACTGGAGCTATTTTTTTATCATCTCCATTTAATGATGAAAGAGCTGAGGTGCAGAGAAATGAAGTAGCCCCCTCGAAGTCACTGGAGAGGCCTGTCTGAGAGAGTCCTGGCTCAGAGCTCTTCCCAGCTGCCACGCTGCCTCTCTGAGGTAAGGTGCTACTTTTTAGTAAGACTAACCTCAAGGAATAATAAAAAGATTGGCTGAACTGCCATGTGCCACATGCTCTTCTCTGCACTTTACATGTCTTATTTCACAGCAATCCTATGAGCTAAGGACTATTATTAGCCCATTTTAAATATGGGGAAAATGAGGCCCAGGGAGCTTGAGAAGCCTGCTCAGAGCAGCGCAGGCAATCTCCCCCCAGGGTCTGCCCTCTTTTTTTTCTTTTCTGGTTTGTTTATATAAATGTTTATTAAAATGGAAAGCTGTTTGCTCGTCTCTCCCAGGAGCATCCATCCAGCTGCCTGTCACCTGGTAAGGTATGTGACTGCTGCTATCATAAATGCTTTTGGAATCTTCAGAATAAAAACGTATCTGCCTTTGTTTAAAAAAAAAAGTCCTTGTTCCACGCCTTGCAAGCCAACCCTTCTCTTTACACCTTTATATAAAAGGTCTCCAAAATGTTCACTCCAAGCAAGCTATCCATGGATAAACACATATATGGAGGAACAAAACAAGTTGGTCTGGACACATCAAAGTTTCAAAGTCCATCCCCTTCAACTTCCACCTAATTCTGCGGAGGACCTGCACTCTCATCCCCTCTGCCTGCCAGTTAATAGGACTGAGCGGTATCCATGCACCAGGGCTCAACACTTTCCACTGGTTCTCTTTTCCCACCAACCTTATGAAGTAGGCATTACTATCCCCATTTTACAGAGGAGAAAATGAAGGCCCAGGGAGGTTAAATTACCTGCCCAAGACCAATAGCTAGTAAAGCAGAGCACAAGGGGAGAGCCTGGCCTGCCATCAGAGTCTCTTAGTGCTATACCCTCCTCTTCCTCTCCCCAAAAGGCACTGTGCAGAGGACTTGGTCCAGGATCTTCTCAGGGAGGACGGGACTCTCTTGCAGAAAATAAGTGAGAGTTGTTTTCAAGTTCTCTCCTGTCCTCTCGGATGTCTATTTCCTCAGGAGTTAGTTCTGGTTTGGGTTGATCTTACCCTGCCTTACAGAAGGCACAGAGATTTTTATTTTCTATTTTTCTGGTTGTATGGTGTGGCAGGCAAGATCTCAGTTTCCTGACCAGGGATGGAACCCGTACCCCCTGCAGTGGAAGCATGAGTCTTAACCACTGGACCACCAGGGAAGTCGCAGCATGGAGATTTCTGACTATTCACTCATCTGAAGCAGGAAATATTGAGAAAGCTGCGTGTGTGGGGTCTCTGGATGGGCTGGGTCGTCTGCCAGGCCTGCTTCTGCAGATGAGGCAGGAGCGAGCCATGCTGCTGGGTGTCCCACTGATGCCAGAAAGAGGTGAGGGAGGGCGCAGACACTGATGCCACCTCTCAGCGCTCCCACCCGGATCATCGTGGGTGAGGGAGCCAAGGGGCGGGTACTCACGGTAGACAGACACCAGGTTGTAGAGGGCCCAGGTGGCCCAGTGCTGGCTGACAGGCGAGATGCCCTGGGGAAGGAGGCGAAGAATTGGCTCAAATGACCTGCAGGAAGAAAAATCAAGGTCACTTTTGATGCTGGGCATTGGCAGGGTGCACTGGGGGCTCCTCCTCACTGAAGGGTCTTATAATAATAATACCCTAAGGGTCTTATAATAAGCAGGCCAGCAGGATGGAGGGTACACGGTGGGGGGCAGGCATATGGTCCTTCAGTGCACTTCAGGCTCCACAAAGAGAGCTCCCTTGTGAGAGGTCATGAGCATGAGGGAGGAGGACACGGATCAGGTGTTGCAGAGATGGCGGCAGGGAGGAGAGCCCCAGCCTGGGCCGTAGGGCGGAGGACACTGGGAAGGAGAAGAGATTGTGACTGCACTTCCCATCATGGCCTTCTATGCACCATTTGGAGTCATGGTCCAAAAGCTTGCAAGAGGTACGTGCGACCCCCACAAACCCCCTCCCCAGGTCAGTGATTCCACTTCCTCTCTCCCCTGAACGGATGGTAATTGGAGCGTGGGCAAAGCCACGAGCATGAGCCTGTTCTTCCCGATATGGGCTTTCAGCTTCAGTGTCAATCACTATGCCATGGCCCAGGCGCACACAGAGGTGACTCAGTTATACAACAGGGAAGGAGACCCATAGCTGCAACTGGAAATTCAATCACATGATAGTAAGACTTGATGCCAGCTGGACGGAGGTAGTTAAATCTGTGCACAGAAAACTGCTGGAAGGAGAGACGCCGAAATGTTAGGGGGATGCTCTTTTCAGGAATGAATGGTTTCTGTTTGTTTCCTGTTGTTTATGTATTTTCTCCTTTTTTTTTTCCTCTCTCACAACTGAACATGGATCGAACATATGTGAATGGCAGGCTTAGCGTACACAGGTGCTGATGTGAGGGGAAAGGCACCAAGCTGAAGAGGTGAGGTATGCGCCTTTACTCACACACCTCGTGGACCACATGTGGGCTCTGCATGGACCACACCTCAGTTAGAAAGACCCAACTCAGGACTAGAAGGGCAAGTAGCGCCGACCAGGCCTCCTTAGGAAGGAGCGGCCTGTCCCAGCACTGACCCCACGTCCACAGCCCCCGCACCTGTAATTGATGTTTCTCCGTGAGTTGATGTCCCAGCTCTGGATGGCTGCCCACATGCGCTCCTCCACCTCCTCCCGCTGGGGTTCACAGATGCCCCAGGCCTCGGGCCCATCAAACATGATGTGGGAGAGGACGCCGCAGGCGTTGTAGGAAACCTCAATTCCATCTGCCTTGCTCTCCAGCAGGTTGCTACCAAGAACAGAGAAAAATGGAGTCCTGATCCCCCAGGCCTACTTCAGATACAGGCTGCTGACTCCAACTCATAGTTACATGCCAGAGAGACTATTGATTTCTTTATCACTTATTATCCACACCCAGATGGCACTTTTTTTTTGGCTGTGCTGCACACCTTGTCGGATCTTAGTTTCCTGTCCAGGGCTTGAACCTGGGCCCTTGACAGTGAAAGTGCTGAGTCTTAACCACTCAACCGCCAGGGAATTTCCCATGACTTCTTTTTCATTTAAAAAAAAATTTTTTTTTGCCCATGCTGTTCCCTGAACCAGGGATCAGGGAATCTTAGTTCCCTGAACCAGGGATCAAACCCACACCCCCTGCATTGGAAGTGTGGAGTTCTAACCACTGGAACCCTAGGGAAGCCTCCCACAAATGACTTCTAAAGGGAATCTGAGGTCATTTACGATATCGCTACAAGGGGACCATTTATGGAGGGTTCAAAGGATAAGAACTTGCACCATAGAGTGAAGGTGACATTCCTAACAGAAACCTAAACTGATAGCAGTTGCTACAATTGAGCACTGATTAGAGCTCTGAGCATCCTGGCAGCCAAGAAGAAAAGGGAAACGAGCAAAGTACCAACCTGAAGACACTGATGAACTGGGAAGTCATTAGCTGGGGCCGTAGATCCTTCACCTCTGCCACATTCCCCAAGAGTCCCAGCATATTCCGATGCAGCTCCTGCTTCTCCGGGAACTCCTGGCAAGAGAAGAGCCACTGGGGTAAGAGCAGTGAGTACCTGATTTGTGTCTGATGCTGGTGACCTGAAAGCTTTATGAGCACTTGTCCAGCCATTTCTGGACAAAGAGAGGGTGCAATTTACTGCCCTCCTACCTCCCAGGAGGTACCTCCTATGCCTAGGACAGTGCTACGTGTACACTACAAGGGATTAACATGGTGGGGCTCCATGCCACAAACTCAAAAGCTGAGTGTGCAGAGCTGACCTATAAAATTATGAATGGGACAAACATGATTCTGTTTACCAAAATTCAAAATATTAAGCTTCAGGGAATCTTTTTAGAAACTAGAGCAAGAAAATAATGAGTTTTAGGATAAGAGGTCATCTTACTGGACAGAATTCTGTCCAGCTGACACCTCAGTGGACTCCGGTCAGACCTGGGCAGTTGGAGCAACCACGCTGAGAAGGACTGATTTGGGTTTTTCCTTGGAGTGTGTGTTGTGTGTTAAGTCACTTCAGTCGTGTCCCACTCTGGAACCCCATGGACTGTAGCCCGCCAGGCTCCTCTGTCTGTGGGATTCTCCAGGCAATGCTGGAGTGGGTTGCCATTTCCTCCTCCAGTGGGTCTTCCCAACCCAGGGATTGAGCCCATTTCTTTTGTCTCCTGCACTGGCAGGCGAGTTCTTTACCACTAGTGTCACCTGGGGATTCCCTTGGAGGGGGGCCTCCAAGAGAGGCCCAGCCAGGCCGTCCGGGTCAGGGAAGACCTCCACAGCACATCCTGGGCTGGTGTCTGAGTGGGCCCCCACTGCCCTTCCATGGGAACCACAGGGAGAGGGGAGCTGTGGGACCTGGGGACAGAGGAGAGGCGGAGTTGGGGTCCGGCTGCTGCTGGAGAGGCGCTACCTTCAGGCAGTCCAGGAAGAGCTTCATGCCGTTGAAGTTGAGGAACATCTCGCAGTTGTCGGGTGTCTCGTCCGTGATGTTCCACAGGGCGCTCCAGGAGAACTCCATCACCTGGTCGCACTGAAGCGGGGAGAGGGCTCAGCACAGGTGTGCCGGGACGAGCCCGCAGGTACCCGGTGGGGGGATCCCCGGACAGAGGCGCACACCCCCAGGGCAAACCAGTCCCCTCTCAGCAGAGGGGACAGGGAGGCTGGCTCCACGAAGACGCGACTTACTATCTTGTCCAGCAGCTTCTTCTGAATCAGCTTCAGCATGGTCTGTGGGCAGAGAAGAGAACTTGAGGGGGGGCGGCGGGGCCAGGGCTTCAAGAGCTACTGTGTCCTCCCAGAACCAAGATGGAGGGAGGAGTCAGTTACTCCATTCCTGTTAGTACCTCCTGACGAGACCACATCTGCCTCTCTAGGCGCTACCCTGGTTGCCTAGTGGCTGGGATCCGCCTTCCAATGCAGGGGACGTGGGTTCGATCCCTGGTTGAGGAACTAAGATCCCATATGCTGCAGGGCAACTAAGCCTGAGCACCACAACTACTGAGCCTGCTGTAGCTAGGAACCGACACAGCCAAATACACACATATTAAAAAAAAAAAAAAAACAACCCTGCCTCTCTATTTGGGAGGTTGTTCGAAGAAGTGCGACCCACAGACCTGTACTTAGCATTAGGAGGCCTGGCGCAACTTTGACCCGCCCAGCTTTGGGCACCTCACACCCTGTGGACTTCAGCCTCCTCAGCAATGACTGAGAGGAGACTGGAGGTGCCTCCCTCATTCTTCCCTTCCCTTCTCCAGCAAATATTGATTATCTTCCCCATTGTGTGCTGGGCCCTGTGCTAAGAAGTGCTGGGATGATGGAAGGATGTAGCATGGTGTCTTTCCCCATAGAGCTCACACCCAGGGAGGAGGCTGATGTTAAACAGCTAGTCCCTCAGATACTTCTTTAATCCCAGCTGGGAAGACTTAACAGGGGCACCTGGTCTGAGTGGGCAGGAGTACAGTGGGACCTCCCAGGACAGTGGAGAGGCTGGGAGAGAATGACAGAGAGTTCTAGATGGAGGATATCTAGGGTCAGAAGCAACGTTCACCACTAGGATGTGAATCCCAAATCCACCCTTTCAGCAGGGGGGCTCTGGAAGAGGGAGGGAGGGGAGGAGGGAAGGGCAGCAACCCTCCTGCACGCACCACAACAAAGCCCATCTTGCCCACAGCCTCCTTGTGGTCGTTGTCCACCTGGCAGACCAGGGCGTTGCACAGGTGCACGGCGATGCGCTGGATCGACTCATCCTGCCGCGTGGGGTTAAGGATGCTGAGCAGGAGCTCGTTGACGCGGCGGTACTGGAACTCCAGCTCCTCCGGGATGCTGAAGTTGCAGAGCGTCAGGCAGCAGTTCCGCTGGACCTGGGTGAGGCCAGGAGACAAGCGGAGCACAGTCAGGGGTGGCCCTGGAAGCTGGACCCGAGATCTCTCTAGAAGTGTGGGATCGTCCAGAGCTGTGGCAGTCCAGGAAGGCTTTCTGGAAGAGGAGAAAGACTAAGAGGCTGTTTATTTTTTTTAACATTAAAAAAAAGCGAACTATAATATACAGAGTTGGGGGGTGTAAAATACCAAGGTATAGTTTTGCAAATAATTTTTAAGCAAATGAACTTTTCAACAACCACGGAACCGCGATCTGGGTCAGGAAAAAGGACACTGCCGGCAGCCAGCCATCCCTATGTGTCCCTTCCTGATTGTAAGCCCTCCCTGAGAGACAGCCCTATCCTGGCCTTTCCATATGAAAGATTCTCTAGCAACTTGTAGCTTCTTGTTCCACTGCAGCTTTGTGAGATCAACCATGTTGTTGTTAGTAGGTGAAATGCATTTCTTTTTTTCATTTGCAGTGTAGAATTCCAATGGATTCATCCAGCCCACTGCTGGTGGACACTTGGATAGACTTCGGTGTCTGGCTACTTCATGGCAGCCATGTGTATGGGCTCCTCCAGGGCCACCCCCAGGTGGGGTGGAGCGTCTGGGCGACAAGGTATGCGTGTCTTCAGCTTTACCAGGTGACTCCAGAATGTTCTCACAGTGGCTGTACCAGTTTATACTCCCACCAGCAGCACAGGAAGGTTCCGGTTGCTTCACCCCCTTGATTTCTTTTTGTGTTATCTGTGGGTTATTTTTTTTTTTTTTCATAATATTCTTGGCACATTTTCCTCATAATTTAACTTCCTACCATCCTTTCTCATTAGATACTGGAAGTCCACCACACTTCATTACTTATGTAAATTAGAGAATATTACCAACCTGGGTTTGATCCCTGGGTCGGGAAGATCCCCTGGAGAAGGGGAATGGCGACCCACTCCAGTATTCTTGCCTGGAGAATCCCATGGACAGAGGAGCCTGGTGGGCTATAGTCCACAGGGTTGCAAAGAGTCGGACACGACTGAGTGACTAACACTGCCGAACCCTTGTTAATTCTGTCTTTTCCCCCATAATATACACACTTTTGTAATTTGGGGAAAAAATTATTTTAAATTATAGAAGCAATACTTACTCACTGTGAAACATTCAAACAACATTATCTGAGCAGAAAGTGAAAGTCCCTCACTTTATTCTTCAGAAGTAATCCCATAAAGTTTGGTGCACCACCATCAAGATTTCTCTACCGTGGAAATACAAATATGGGGAGGGGAAGGGTGAAAGAGGTTTCATCCCCATTGGTCCAGGACGTCTCTCCACTTGTCCACCCACGGGGTCATCCATGTTTCTATGTTAGGATGCACAGATTGACTGTCGTATCCCACAGCGTGAGTGGATCTAACGCTACATTGCAGAGCCAGGCCCCTATTGTTGAACGCTTTTGGTTTCCTCCGACTTCTATGTATCAGAAAGGGTGAATGTATATATATTTTTCCTTTATGCAGATCTCTTAACTGTGGAATACCTAGGCCAAAAGCTAAGTGCGCTTACAGTTCTGGCAGGTTCTGCCAGTTGCCCCATGAAGAGGCTGTCCCAGGCTTTCCTCACCAGTGGAAAGCGGGAATGTGCTCTTCCCCTAGCCTTCGTCAATGGGTATCATCAATCTCCCCAAAAAGTGGTTTTTATTAATATCTATTTCTTTGAATGAGTTTATTAATTTGCAAGTCTTCAACTAGCATTCTTTTTTCTTTAAAAAGAAAAGGGACCTCCCTGGTGATCCAGTGGCTAATCTGTGCTTCCAATGCAGAGGACACAGGTTCAGTCCCTCGTTGAGGAACTGAGATTCCACACGGTGCATAGCACGGCCAAGGGGGAAAAAAAGACAACTCTTTTACCTGATGATAAAATCTATCTCAACAAAGGAAAAAGTTGCTCTCAAGTCTGGAGTTGGGAGTCAGTGGGAAAGGGGGCCTCCTCACTCTTGCAGTGGCTGCGTCCCCACCAGAGCCCTTCTGGAGGACGATGCAAGAATATATACCAAATGCTTTAAAAATACACAGACCCACTGCTCCAGCAGTTCTCCTTTTAGACAAGTCTCATAACAAGCTAGCTTACATGTATTCAGCAAAGCCTAATTTGAAAGTGCAGAACATGGGGACTTCCCTGGTGGTCCAGTGGGTAAGATTCTGAGTTCCCAATGCAGGGGACCCAGGTTCAATCCCTGGTCAGGGAACTAAATCCCGCATACCGCAAATAAGATCCCGCTTAATCACAACTAAGAGCTGGCACATTCAAATTAAACAAACAACAAAAAAGAAATAGCAAACGTTAACAGCAACCTAAAATGTTCAACTGTGGGGCTGACTCAGTCAGTGCAGCCCACGTACTCGGGGGAGCCCTTCCGACTACTCCGTGGGGATGGGGCTTGGCCACGGCCTCCAAGTCCCCAGCAGAGTCAGCACCAGGGCAGCCTCTCCCTGGGGGAGGTGCTGCACTCGGTGCTGACATCAACAGTTAGGAAGCTGAACTGTTAAAACCAGCTGCCCCGGGGGAGGAGTGCTAGGATTGGCACTTTCACTTTCTAGTTGGTCTTAGACATTTTCTGTTACTTAAATTTGTTTTCTAAGCATTAGGGAGCTCATTTTGTCATCAGAAAAGAAACATGACTTTTCAAATTTTGTTGTAAAGTGTTTGTTGATATGGGAGATATTCACACTCACAAGATGCTGTTGAAATGAAAATCCATGTTATAGGACGCACAGGATGGTCCTGTTTACTCAATAATTATGCATAGACTAAAAGCCAGAAGGATGTTAACAGTGGCTATCTCTGTGTGCCGAATTATGGCCTTTTTTCCCCTCCTTTATACCCATAATTGTAATTTTTCTCCAGTAAAAACTTGATTACTTTTATAACAAAAGCAGCTATTGAAAAAAAAAAATGCAAACACCACCCAGCCCAGCAGAGCATCACTGGGAAGAAGGGCTAAGAAACAAGCAGGAGCAAAGGCCCAGGGCCCCCGGGGGAGGGCGGGGTGGGGACAGGCTCGGGTGGGGTCAGCTTGGGGCCTGAATGCTAGTCCCAGAGACTGCGAGCAATGCCCCAGGAAAGGGAGGGTTGGCAGGGGGCGGACAGAGCCAGGAGAGAAAGGGGGA
>SJXQ01012888.1:383918-419442 GCA_006408695.1 Aepyceros melampus
TTTTTGTCACCACTCACCTGGAGATGGAGCATGCTTGGAACATCCCGGAAGTGGCTGAGGGGCGGGATGTCTGATCCTAATTCCATCTCTAATCCCAGGGCAGACACCCCCCTCCCTTGTCCTGGGGCGCCCTGGTCCTCCCCTCCCCATGCCCCCCTCTTACTTTGTAGGCCGGAATGTGCGTCAGGCGGCACAGGGAGGTCTCGAAGAGCCCAAGGAACTGCAGTGGCCTCTTCAGGGCCCGGAAAGGCATGATGCTGCTCTTGGAAGGCTCAATGCTGAGGGGAGAGGGTGCTGGCATCAGTGGCGTGGGGCCTGTGGCTGCCTTGGATCCAGCACAAGGAGAGCCTCTCCCTGGGGGTGGCGAGGCATATTTCCTTGGGGCCCTTTGCTAGGCCCTCTAGCCTTTATTTTTTATTTTAAAGGCAGTAGGGGACTTCCCTGGTGGTCTCCTGATTAAGATTCTGTGCTTCCACTGCATGGGGCACGGGTGTGATCCCTGGTATGGTCAAAAAAAAAAGGCAGGAGACAGACATAGACCCCACCTCTTGATGGGAGGGTGACAAGGTCACATTGTAGAGAACATGTGGGATGGGAGATAACTGTTGCAGCCAATCCTGCTTGCCGTTCTAGGGAGGGCATGTCACCTTTAGGCTCCCGCAACAGCCAGGAATGGACATGCCCATCAACCAAACTCCAAACTCCACTCCAGTCTAGGCTGGGGTGAAGGCTTAAGACCAATGACAGTAACAGGGGACATATGTATACATATAGTGATTCACTTTGTTGTATAGCAGAAACTAACCCAACATTTTAAAGCAATTATACTACAATTAAAAAAAAAAAACAAAACAAAAAAACACGAGGGACTTCCCTAGTGATCCAGTGGTTAAGAATCTGCCTTGCAGTGTAGGGGAGATGGGTCTGATTCCTGGTTGGGGAACTAAGATCCCATATGCTCAGATGCCGCAACTAAGACTCAACCCAGCCAGATAAGTAAATAAATATTAAAAAAAAAAAAAAAAAAGACCAAAGACAGCTAGATGGGGCTCTGAATCACCTCTCTCACCCGACCAACCCGGGGCCCAGCCTGTCAGCGGTAACCCCCAACGAGTGGTGGGGCCGGTGGCCTCCTGCAAACACCACCACGTGGCTCAGCCTGTCTGCGAGCTGCAACCTCCCAGTCACTCCTCGCGCTCGCGCCTCCAGCCTCTGCACATGCTCTTCCCTCTGCCAGAGCGCCGTGGTAAACGTCTTCTGGCAAACTCAAGAGTGAGCTTTCGGCACAGCCTGGATGCCATGCCTCCTCCTCCTTCCTTCTGATCCTCAGGGCCACTCCGGAGCCCCGTGTTGCCCCTACCGCAGCCCCAGGGATGACCTGCCTGTCCCCACTAGCTCATACCCTCGCGAGAGGGCCTGATTGATTTCTTCCTTGTCAGCACGGCGCTTGGCAGAGGGGCGCCTGGTCAACGCTTGTTGGATGACACCCGCCTGCGAACAGGGCAGGTGGGGCCCCACCTGGTCTGTCCTGCTTCCTCGTCCATCTTGGAGATGCTGCAGTTCTCCAGGATCATGTGGCCGGAGATGTCCAAGGACATAAGGTTCCCCAGCTTCTGCACGAAGAGGCTCAGCACCTTGCGAGTCAGCTTGAACTTGTAGTAGCTGGAGAGGCGGTCTCGGGAGATGTCCAAGTGTCTGGAGGTTGGGGCAGGGGGGTCATGGGTCAGGTCTGGACCCAGACTGGGGCCACCTCGTAGACTCTTGCCGCTTCAGTCCGAGGTCCCTGCTACAGCCGACCCAGGCGCCCTGAACAGCCCTGATCCAGCCAGAACAGGGGGCATAAAGCACGGGACTGTCTCTTTTAGCCCCATGTGCTGCCTGGCTGGGGGCTCAGGAACCTTCTGGGACTGCCGACCCCCACCTCCCCGTGCCAACCCCACGAGCTCAGAGCTCACCGCAGCTTGTGCAGCTGGACAATGGCGCGGATGTGGTCGTCCGACAGGTCCATATTGTACAGCACAAGGGACACCAGGCTGTCTTTCCATGGGTGAGGAAGGCTGCATCGCTCGTCTGGATGCCCGAAAGGTCCAGGGCAGCCAGCGAGTTGAGGGGCCGCAGCAGGGACTCCACGGGGACCCCATCGATCATGCGGCCCAGGTTGAGGAAGCGCAGGCGGCTGAAGCCCTCGAAGGTAAAGTCCTTGACCAGCACCTGGCAGGTGGGGTTGACAAGGCACTCGTCTTCACAGCCCCCAGGGTTCTCCTCCTCATAGAAGATGTTCGCGCAGCCAAAGAGGCTCAGAGATACCAGGGTGTGGCTGAAGCTCCTTAGAGTCTGCAGGCTCTTGGCGGACAGCTTCTCACAGTTGGTCAGGTACAGCTCCACCAGGTCCTGGTGGCAGGTACAGCCCCGTCATCACCTCCGCTCACCCCTACCCTGGCCCTGGGCCTGGCCCTGAGCCACAGGTGGGATTGGGGAGGGGTCTGCACAATAGGGGGCTTCCCTGGCAGCTCAGTGGTAATATGCCTGCAGAGCAGGAGCTGCAGGAGATGAGGGTTTGATCCCTGGATTGGGAAGATCCCCTGGAGGAGGGCATAACTACCCACTCCAGTCTTCTTGCCTGGAGAATCCCATGGACAGAGAAGTCTGGCGGGCTACGGTCCATGGGGTCACAAGAGTCAGACCTGACTTAGTGAGTACACACGCATGCACAATAGGAAGGGTGCTGGTGGGGCCTTGGGATTCCTACTCCAACTCCCTGCCTGCCTGTCTCGGGGTGGCCTCCCGCGGCCGTGCCCGGGGCCTGAGCGACCAGGTCTCACCTGCTTGCGAATGGCCTCCAGGTCCTGGTCTTGAACCAGGTCCTCGCGGAGGTGGATGCGGGTGAGGCGGGTGCTGCGGGGGTCAGAGAAGAGGCTGAAGAAGCTCTCATGTGGTTCAAAGTTGCAGGCGGCGTTGACCAGCTCCACGTACCTGGGAGGGAAGGAAGCCTGGTTCAGGGGAGGGCCCCCTACCCTTCCTTCAAGGCCCAGCACAAGCCTCCCCTGATCATCCCAGCAACAACCTCATCTCCTCCTCCTCCTCATAGTACCTGGTTGGATCCTGAGCACCTGACCAGTGAGTTTACAGGTGGCCCCAGGACCCAGGAGTCCAAAAGTAAACTAACTAGTGATGAAGGGCCTCTTACCACTGGCAAATCCCAAGCTCTTCCCCCCTAAACTGTAGACACTTCTGTAACAAACACGCATATCTGCACTCCCTGTCTTCTTTAAGCTAGCTTCTGATTCCTTGATCAGCCCTCTCAGGACCCCATCCAACAGCAAGACTGAGCCGAGGGGTCTGGAGCGCTGAGCCGGGTACAGGGCAAGCACTCAGTAATAATTCTGCTGAGATACCAGTGGAGGCAAGAATCCTGGACTGGTGAGAAAAGCTGTGGAGTCAAACACTCTAGAATCTAAATCCCGGATTGGATGTTCACTACCTGGGCAACTTCACACAAGTAACTGAACTTCCCCAGACCTCAGTGCCTTTACCTGTAAAATGGACACAACTCTTGTCTGCAGAGTGTCTAATCTAGCGCCCTATCTACATTAGACACGCAGAACACTTTTTATGAGTTGGGCTCTTGGGTCACACATAGGTTCCCATTTTTATAGGCAACTTTCTGTGCTAACCATTTCCCTCTGGGTAACCTGGACCGAACCCCCAGAAGTCAGGCATGGATATTACTCTTCTAGGAGTCTATACTAGCAGGGAGTCCCTTGGAGAAGCCACAGAGAGCGTTTCCGAATGATCTCATCCCTGTTCAGGGGTCAAGCAGTCAGGTACTGGTGCTTTAACATGTAATACGTGTTCAGGTTCACACAGAGACATGTGTGCACAGGCACACATACACACACATGCATGGACACACGTGCACACACACACACAGGACAGCAAGTAACTCCTTCATTTACATAAGTTTCTACATCTTCTTAATGCAAACCAGCAGTTTCACACTCAAACCTGCCCTGTGCACCAGCAACCCACGTGTGGGCACACACATTCCTTTACGTGTATACCCCGCCACACACATACCAACATGCGCATGACAACTTGATGGCTACAGACAGGCCAGTGCTCTCCTGCACCCACGGATAGCCACGTGTGTGCACACCCCCAAGGGGGCACACGCAGGACTCCCAACCTCTCCACACACACCCATGCCAAGGCTCGGGCCCCGCCCCAGCCCTGCGCCTGCTCACTCGTTGACGAGCCGGTCACAGATCTCGCTGGGCAGGAAGATGTCCGGATGCAGCCGCAGGGTCTCCTTGTCCAGCAGGTAGCCCAAGGTGCCGTCCAGGTTGCGCAGGCAGAAGTCGGTGCAGAGGGCCATCAGGGACTCGGGGGTGTCGGACGCCATGCTGGGAGCCGGCAGGTGGGCCACACTGGGACAGGGGCCCCCAGGGGCAACGGTGATGCCCTGATACTCACAGGATCATTGGCAGAGCTGCGGCCTGGGGAAGGGGAAAGAAGTTAAGCAAGCCATGGACAAGGGCCAGGACCCCAGCTGCCCTAGGTCCGGTCGCTCTCTGAGTAGTGAAGCCGAGCTGCCTGGAAGGCACATACAAATTGAGCAGTTTAGGGACTTCCCTGGTGGTTCAGTGACTGAGAATTTGTCCTCCAATGCAGGGGACATGGGTTCGATCCCTGGTCAGGGAACTAAGATCCCACAGGCTGTGGAGCAACTGAGCCCGTGTGCCACACTACTGAGCCCATACTCTAGAGGTCACAACAAGAGAGAGGCCCGCGCGCCAACATGAAGACCCAACGCAGCCAAATAAATAAGCAAAAATTAAAAACAAAAACCAATCTTAGCAGCTTAGCAGGGTCAGGGCCCGGGACTCCTGACTCCTCCCTCCCCTGCCCCCCTGCCCCGCCCCGCTCTGATGCGCTACCATCTACGCATGATTTGACCTGTGCAAAGAGCAGGGGGCCTCGTCAGAGCATCTCCGTGACGTCCCAAAGTCTGTGGGCCGAGGCCCATGTGGGGGACCCAGCGCTTGGGTGGGGCTGACAGCGGCTTTTGCTGCCTGCTACACTGGGGTGTCCACTACTGTGTCACCCACCCGTCTACAGCTGTCACGGTGGGGACACGTAGTGTGTGCCAGGGCTTAACACACAGGGCATCACTGCATCTCACCGGATACGATTCGGAATGGGGGCTCCTCCCGGGGGGAAAGGAAGACACATGACCACAGAGAAGCTGTATATTAATGTTCAGCGTGGTGTGACCCCGGAGCACCAAAAATGGAAACAACTCAAGTGCCCATCAACTGACGAGTGGATAGACAAAAGCACGGTATAACCACGCCATGGAATCACTCAGCGGTGACGGAGCGAGGTGAGGCACGCTCGCTACAACCTTGCACCTTGAAAATGACACGCTAAGTCAAAAAAACCAATCCCCAAAGGCCACCTACTGTATGATTTCATTTGCATGAAACGTTTGGCCAAACTGTGGGTAGATCAGCGGTTGCCTGAGGCTGGGAGGCTGGCGGGTGGTGCAGGGAAATGGGGAGTGACTGCCAAGGGCTGTGGATTTCTCTTTGGGGGTGAAAAAAGAAAGTTCTAAAGTTGACCCTGGTGACAGTTGCACAACTCTGTGAATAGACCCAAAACCCACTGAATGGTTCGCTTTAAACGGATGAACTGGATGGCCTGGGAATTACAGCGCAATAGAACTGTGATTGAAAAATCAGGGTCGCATCAGAGAAACACAAATGCTATACGATATCACTTAGCTGTGGAAATTTAAAAATAGAATTAACTAGTGAATATAACAAAGAGAAACAGACTCACAGATGTAGAGAACACACTGGTGGTTACCAGCGGGGAAAGGGAAGGGGAGGGACAAGACGGGGTCAGGCTCAGGTGTAAAATAAGTAGTGTACAAGCATATTTTGTTCCAGCATAGGGAATATAGGCCAATACTTCGGTAACTCTAAATGGAGCGTAACCTTTAAACATTGTGGATGAGTATGTTATACATAAAGTTCTAAAGTTGACCCTGGTGACAGTTGCACAACTGTGTGAATAGACCCAAAACCCACTGAATGGTTCGCTTTAAACGGATGAACTGGATGGCCTGGGAATTACAGCGCAATAGAACTGTGATTGAAAAATCAGGGTCGCATCAGAGAAACACAAATGCTATACGATATCACTTAGCTGTGGAAATTTAAAAATAGAATTAACTAGTGAATATAACAAAGAGAAACAGACTCACAGATGTAGAGAACACACTGGTGGTTACCAGCGGGGAAAGGGAAGGGGAGGGACAAGACGGGGTCAGGCTCAGGTGTAAAATAAGTAGTGTACAAGCATATTTTGTTCCAGCATAGGGAATATAGGCCAATACTTCGGTAACTCTAAATGGAGCGTAACCTTTAAACATTGTGGATGAGTATGTTATACACCTGAACATACACCAGTGTACATTAACTATACCTCAGTTTAAAAAAAAAATGGGGACTTCCCTGGAGGTCCAGTGGTTAGGACTCCAATGCCTTCACTGCTAAGGGCCCAGGGTTCAACCCCTGGTCAGGGAACTAAGATCCCACAAGCTGTGTAGTGTGGCAAAAAAATAAATAAAATAAAAATGAGGTATAGTTAGGGAGTTTCGGATGGACATGTACACACTGTTATATTTAAGATGGATAATCAACAAGGACCTACTGCATAGCACAGGGAACTCTGCTCAGTGTTATGTGGCGGCCTGGATGGGAGGAGAGTTTGGGAGACAATGGATACATGTATATGTACGGCTGAGTCCCTTTGCTATCCACCTGAAATTATCACAACATTGTTAATTGGCTATAGTCAAAAAGAAAATAAAAACTTAAAAAAAAAAAACAACCTGGAATGAAGTCTCCGAGAATCTTCATGATCTTGAGGTAGGTAAAGTTTTCTTAAAAGGACTCATAAGATCAGTTCTAATGAGGTGGATGACACTGGAGCCGATTATACAGAGTGAAGTAAGTCAGAAAGAAAAACACCAATACAGTATACTTACACATATATATGGAATTTAGAATGATGGTAATGATAAACCTGTACGCAAGACAGCAAAAGAGACACAGTGTATAGAACGGCCTTTTGGACTATGTGGGAGAGGGAGAGGGTGGGATGGATTGGCAGAGTGGCAGTGTAACATGTGTGATATCATAAGTGAAACGAATCGCCAGGCCAGGTTTGATGCAGGATACAGGATGCTTGGGACTGATGCACGGGGATAATCCAGAGAGAGGGTGTGGGGCGGGAGGGGGGAGGTGGGGGTTGGGAATGGGAGTTCATGTACACTCGTGGCTGATTCATGTCGATGTGTAGCAAAACAAATACAGTATTGTAAAGCAAAACAAACTAAAAAATAATTAAAGAAAAAAAATTACCCATGGGGGAAAAAAAACAAAACAAACAAAAAAAAAAGGACTCATAAGATAAAAATGATAAACTGATATGCACTGAAGAACCAACATTCATACATACACAAAAATTAATTTGAGATGGACCACGACCTCTATGTGAAAGGTGAAACAAGTAGACTTCTAGAAGAAAACATAGAAGTATATCTTTATGATTTTGAGTAAGTTCTTAAATAGGTCACACACAGGAAAAAAAACCCATAAAGAGAAACTGACAAATTGGACTGCCTCAAAATTAAGACTTTTCATCCAAAGGTACCATTAAGAGAGAGAAAAGACAAGTCACAAACGAGATGTTTCCAATAATATATCCAACAAAAGACTTGTATTCAGAATATATAAAAACTTCTACAGATCAGGACACAGAATCCAATTAAAAAAACAGGCAAAGGACTTGGACGGGCATTTCATAAAGGATAAGGAAACAAACAGTAAACATAAGGAAAAGGAAAACCACAATGAGATGCCATTTTGCAGCCATCAGAACAGCTCCATTGGAAACAGCAAAACAGGCAACGCGGAGCCTGAGTGAAGCTATGGAACAAGAGGAGGCCACCCACACTGCTGGTGGGCGTGTGAACCGCTGTGAACTGCGAGTGTAGCTAGAATACTGTGAGACGCTATTACAGCTGAACACACACACGTTCAGTGCTCCGCAGCTCCACTCCCAGGTATACACCACTGGCAAGGCATGGACATGTTCAGGGAGAGACAGACAGAACGTCTACAGCAGCACTCTTCCTAACAGGACAGAAGCTGAATGTCCAGACACGAGAGTAAAGATTACGGTCGACTCACCAACGGAACACCACAGCAATGAGAACGCACCACCTCTCAACAGCCTGGATGAGCCTCACAATGCTGAGCGCAAGGAGCCAGACGCAGAAGAGTGTATACTCACACGCTAAGTGAATCCACTTATGTTTTACTTCCTTATGTTAAAAAACAAGATAATCTGGGAATTAACTCCCTGGTGGTCCAGCGGTTAGGACCCCACACGTCCACTGCAGGGGCACGGGTTCCATCCCTGGGGAACTAAGGTCCTGCTGAAATGTGACATGGCCAAAATAAAAAAAAAATTTTTTTTAAAGGAGGAAAATCTAATCTGTGGTAGCCGAAGTCAGGACTGTGGTTATTTGAGGGGGTTGGCTGGGTGCTGAGAAGCTTCTATCCCTTATCTGAGTGCTGGGCATACAGGTGTGTGCACTTTGTCAATATTCAGAGAGCTGTCTATTATGACGTGTGCACTTCTAAAAATGTATATTGCAATTCAACAAAAAAGAAAATGGCCTGGACACCAAAGAGGTCCACATTTAAAAGGGATTCGGGATCTGGGTAAGTGATATTCCAACTGACTACGCATCTTCAGCTACTATGAGTGGCTAAGACAGAATGAAAACTGAACCTTCAACTCCAAGTGGAGTGAACAAGACAGGAAACAATCAACCATTTATAAGCCCAAGGACAGGCAGGAATTAGTCCCAGACCATGTTCCTATGACAGTCTACGTCAGAAAGGGGGAGAAAGGAACTTCCCCGGTGGTCCAATGCCTAGGACTCTGAGATCCCAACGCAGGGGGCCCTGGTTTAATCCCTGGCCAAGGAACTAGATCCCATATGACGCAACTGAAAATCCTACATGCTGCAAGGAAGATGGAAGATTTTGTGTGTCGCAACTAAGACTCAGAGCAGCCAAATAAACAAGATCAAAAAGAAGCAGGAGTGGGGGAATAAGCAAAATGAATCTATGGTGTTAGAAGTCAGGGTGGTGATTACCTTTGCAGGAGGCAGTAATCAGAAAGTGGCAGGGGTCTCTGGGTGGGCTGGGCTAGGTGTGTATACTTGCGGAAATTCAAACTGTCTGCTCAGGCTCTGTGTGCCTGTCCTAGTCTATAGCACCCTTCAATAGTTTTTGATTTATTTTTTTCAAGTGAAGGCTCTGTGGTTAGACAGAGCCATGTTTCAATTCAGTTCCACAGTTCACTTGTAAATTATTCAACCTCTCTGGTCCTCAGTTTCCTCATCTGGAAAATGGGGACGACAATCCCCACTTCACAAGATTGCTGGGAAAAACACCTCATCTCAGGCGTGACACAACTCAGTGAACACCAAGTGGTTATGACCCCACCTTACAGAAGAGAGACTCAGGCTCAGAGAGAGGGGCTGTCCAAACTGGGAGGGCAGCCTCCTCTTTCGGACAGCTCTGCAGCAGGTGAGGCCCGGCAGCACCCCTAGCTTCTTGGAGCCTCTGCACCCACATTTGAGGCTTCTAGGCTGCTCGGGAAATCGAGTGGGTGACCACAGAACTCTGTGCCCTTTGGAATGGCCAGTTCTAAGTTCTGGCACCACTGGGGACCGTGCTCTGAGAGCTCTGGAGCCAGGCCAACCCAGCTTCCAGTCTCAGCCCCACTGATTGAGGGCTGGTGGACTGGGGCAAGTGTCTTCACTTCTCTGTGCCTCGGTTTCTTCTCTGTAACAGAGAACACCACGTGCAGATAACACGGAACAATATAGAAAGGGCTTAGCCTGGTACCTAGCACATAGCAACTGCTCACTAAAAGCTTTTACATCACCATCACCGTCATCATCCCTTTCTCCTGCCTCATCTGCCCTGGCCCCTATGCAGAGTCTGCGCCCCCAGCTCCAGGCCCCGGCTTCTCAGGCCTGGGTCTCCTGCCCCCAGGCTCACTGTGCCAGCTGTGCCACCCATGCCGTGACACCCTTGGGAAAAGCACAGTGAACAGGCGGCCTGGGCCCTGCCTTCCCTTGCTTGCGCTCACTCTCAGATCTTCAAGAGGGCAGCAGCCTCTTGCCCGGAGGCGTGCACACTGCTGGCAGGGCCACGCGTCCTGCTGGAAACTGCCAAGTTCATCTCTTTAAGCAGTCACTCAAGGCCTCCAGAAGTGGAATCAGCTTTGCAGCCTGCTCGCCGCCTCCGACTCCCTACTCCAGCCACACTGGCCTCCTTCAATGGCCTCCTGGCAATGGGCCAGAGGCACAGGGTCACCTTCAGATCTTCGGTCATCCACTTTCTCCCCTAAACCCTGTTCCCAACCCCCAAAACACATTCCTGCCCCTCCTCCAGGAAGCATCTCCCAACCGCTCCAGCCCACGCTACCTTTGAACTCTTTACTCAGCTGATGTCTCCACACTCTCAGGCCTGAGTGTTGCTTCCTCCGGGAAGCCTTCCCTGACCTGCCCAGGACTCTCACGCTGGCTATCCCCATGGGCCCTACCACAATTAACATTTTGAACTGATGCTGGTTTAACGACCCAACTTCCCTGCCAGCCAGCCAGCTGCAAGAGGGCAGGAACCAGGCTGTCTCTTCCGGCCCCATCCCTGTACTTGGCCCAGGGTTCCTGTCTATGGGGCACTGTGGGCCTGAGAGTGAGTGAGATCAGGCAGGTCTTGGTCCTCGCGGAGCACACTGGTTCTAAAGGGAGACAGACACCCCCACCTAGGCAGCACACAACACATGCCATTGGGCCCCATGCTCTGAAGGAGAGGGTGGTACCTGGGGCTCTGGGTGCGCGAGCCCCAGGGGACCTGCCCTGGGCTGGGGAGTCAGGGCATGTGTCCTTGGAAGTGACATTTCAGCAGCAGCGACCCAAAAGATGAGTCATAGTTCACTCCGGTGGCAGGGAGAGAAGGGAAAGGCATTCCAGGAAGAAGGATAAGATGCTCCCAGACTGAAAGGGCAGAGGGTGCGGGGCCCTGGCACCACAGGCTCGATTCCACGACTCCAGCCGAACAAAGGCCACATGCCCCACGTGGGCACGGCATGTGTGTTGTAGGGTTTCAGCACAAGCAGGGAATCTGGGGGGCAAGGCATGCTCTCGGATGCTCCCCGCCCACTGTGCCCGGGACAGTGCCAGCACCCAGGGGGCAGAGCAGAGCCCTCCCCACTCTGAACGAGAGATCTGCAGGGGGTTTACCCTTTCCGCAGGACAAGCCCAGTCACCCAGATAGCCGCTCGGCCCTAACCTTGCTCCTCAGCTGGAAGAAACACCAGTTTATCAGCTGCCAAGATGAACCAAGTGCCTTCAAAAGATAACCGGCCAGATGGCATGGATCTGCAACCAGCTTTTGGCAGTGCCAGCCCTGTTGCTGGGGGCGGGGATGAGCTGGAGGAAGAATGGGCCGTCCATCTCAGCACAGAGGCTGAGACACCTGGGCGCCCCCTCCACTCGTACCCCTTCCGGCCAGAGGTGGGCATCTCTACCCACCCCACGACTAGCCCCTAGGGCTCTGCATTCTGGCCCGCCTGACCATTTGGGATTCTGGCAACTGGAGACGGAGAGAATTCTGATTATAACAGAACAAGCACACAGCAAGAAGAACCCTGCGTCTTCCTCCATCCCATCTCTTGCCTGCATCTGACAGGAACTGACACCCTGGGGTTGGGGGGCAGTGGAGAGCGAACAGTAACAGCCGCCTCCAAGTCGGCTGCTTCCAGTCTAAGCTCCATACGGCTTTATTTCATATAGTTTCTAACTTAGCCAACAAACGACATTCTCTAGGATCCTGTGCTGGTGGCTAATTCATCGCTTGTATAATAATTTGTCTAATGACTCCTCCCCCAGCCCAGGACGGGCTGCATGGATTTAGGAGAGGAATCCTCTCCACTTCCACCCTCCTGGATCCTCCGGGCCTGGCCTGTGCCTGGCACATAACAGAATAAAGGTTTGCTTCTGCCCCAGTTGCCACATTAAAACACCCTGAGGTAGAGACTGTTACTCTCTATTCTGATGAAGACACTGAGGCTTGTTAAAGTCACACAACTAACAAGAGTGGGGTGCAATCCAAACCTAAACCAAACCCATGCTTCTCACCAAGCCATCCTGTCTCCTGTCCATCCAATGGAAGAGGAAGGGAATCTGGGATCCAGAGGAGGGCGCATGGGACCCCGCCAGTGTCCTGACACCCAGCCAACAGAGGCTGGGGGAGTCAGAAGCTCTAAGCGGTGCCCACCCTGTGAAATATTAACCCAGGAGCTACAGGAAAAACCCAAACAAATATCCTATTTACAGAGGCTGGAAGCTTTCCAGGAGGGAGTGGATCACAGGCCAGATAGAGGGGGTGGGAGGCTGCTATGGAGGGGTCAGGGAAGGTGCTGGGGGCAGGGGTGCAGGCGAGGATCTGAGGGCATCCCAGCGGTCTCTGACCTGCAGAGACTAATCTGCAGGGTGGGTGACATTAGGAAGATGTGGAAATGGAAAGCGCATCACCCCTCACTGGTGTACAAAGAGGCAGAGTGGCCTCAGGGACACAGGGGTTTCATGCTTGCAATCAAACAGCGATCACAGTCATACTGAGCACTGTATTCCAAGGACCCTGCTAAGTACTCCGCATGTGTGAACTCATTTAATTTTCCCAACAACCACATGAGGCAGGAGTTATAATCAACCGCTCACAGAAGAGGCAGCTGAGACTCAGTGGTGAACTGGCCACAGACTATGTATACATACACAGGTCCATGTGTGCATATCAGTATGTATACATGTATTCATTACTCTGAGACCCAGAATTTGTGCTCTCCACGCATGTGTTCATTGAAGCCACAAATAACCTACAAGGACCTATGGTCTTGTTTCCCAGATGAAGAAACTATGGTTCAAGGTGTGTGATGATGCGCCCAAGTCCCCCGGGAGGAGCTCGGCTCTCTCCATCATTACGCTGTAGGCAGGAACCTTTTCTGCAAGCCTCAGCTCGCCCTTCTGTAGCATGAGTCTTCGCCTCGTTATAAACTGGACTGTCCTTGGGCACTGAGCATAGATGATCAGGCATCACGGTAACTATCCTACAGGCATATATTATTTTTTGACCACAGGACTAGAAGCTTCCTAAAGAAAGGACCCAGTGTAACTCATGGGGTCTCCATGACACAGTAACCACGTGACTGGTTGGTTGCGGGTGAAGGAGCCTCAGCTCCATGAGGTCCCCAGGCAATGTTCGCCAGCCTCAATATTCATCAGGGTCCTTATCTGTCCACGCGTTGCCAACAGCACCTACCACATGGGTTTGCTGAGGAGACGTGATGAAATAATGGCAAGAAGGTGGTAACCAATAATTATGGAGGGATTTCCCAAGAATAATGTTTGGAGAGATCCTTATGCCCATTCCTGAAGCTGGAAAAATTAGTGTCAGTGATTGAACCAGTCACAGGATATTGGTCTCAAAGTAAATGCTCCAACAGGGGTCTCTGAATTTGCATTTCAAGAGTCAAGAGCAGCTGAGGTACTGAAGTCCTCTGCCCCCAAGTGAAACCTGCAGAATCGTGGTGGTGCTAATGACGAGAGCTGCTCTTACCTCTGCAGGGGACATTAGAGCGCACCAAGGGAAGGTTGCTCAGTCATGGCTGATCCTTTGTGACCCCATGAACTACACAGTCCATGAGATTCTCCAGGCCAGAAGACTGGAGTGGGTAGCTGTTCCCTTCTCTAGGGGATCTTCCCAACCCAGGGATTGAACCCAGGTCTCCCGCATTGCAGGCGGATTCTTTAGCAGCCAAGCCACAAGGGAAGCCCGTTGGAGTGCGCTGAATTCTTTTAAAACCTGTGTCTCGTTTCTTTCTCCCAGCAACATAGAGCTAGAATAGACACAGGAAAATGGAGGCCCAGGCAGGGGACAGGACTTGTCCAAGTTCACGCAGTGAACCAGCTGCAGAGCTGGCCTTGACCCCAGCTCCCTAGATGACTGGTCCAAGGTTCTACCCACAGCAACTGGCTCCAGCACCTCAGCTCTCAGAGTCAATGTGCTATGACTTTTCATTTTCAAATCCTCTGGCCCAGCTGCCCTGCTCAGCTTATGAACCAAGCTTGTTGACATACCCAGGCTTGGGGGTTGAGGAGAGACAGCAACCACTACTGTTCCATACCTTATCAGGCAGGCTGCAAACATCTCGGCCTCTGCTGGGCACATCTAGGATCAACAGTGTCCATCAGCCACACACACCCCCACCACATGCCAACATACACTGCTCTCCGCAACCCGTCTCCATGTCATATCTATTTCGACACCATCATTTGGCCTATATTAAATGGAAAAATGGGGACTTGCTGGGCCCTTAAAAAAAAAAAGAGCCCCCATAACCTCCCACTGGCATCAGAAAAGCCAGGATCCAGCTACTATGACAGTGATGTGCACTGTTCCCACTGAGGGGTGACAACAAGTTTCCACTTTGTCTCCCCAACTGTTCTCCAGAATTCTACAAGTTCAGAGAGGCAGCCAAGAGCTAGTGACATCATCAGCTGGTGCTAAAAAGAAAGGCTTTGAGACAGACACATGCAAACATTGCCTCACCATTGTCATTGCCACCAGCATACCTGCAAGACTTATTGAGGACTTAATATGCACCAAATAATGCACCAAGCACTTTAGGATATGACCTCTCGTTTAGCCCAACAATCCTATGCTACAGATGAGGACAGAAAGGTGCAAAAAGGTCCTTCGTTCAGTTCTCATAACCAGCAAGCAAGTGCTATGACCAGAGTTAACTACAGTGCTCTATTTCCATCCTTTTTAAAATTTATTCCATCAATGGTCATTGCCAAGATGGAGAAAGAGTACTTACAACGCCAGGCAGAGGACAATGGCCGTCTGTCATCTAGAACAAATCTGTATTTTCTCTGACCACCAGACACTTCAAATTAGTGCAGTTCTGAAAGGTGTCCCATTGGACATCTTATGACCCTCTATCATATGAACAGCCCCTGACACCCTCCCCACCAATGTCGCATCCATACTCTTCTCTGATTTCCTTGTCAATCACTCCTCCCCTCCTTCACTCTGCTCCAGCCCTACTGTCCTCCTGCTATGTCATAAAACCATCAGATTTACACCTCAGGACCTTTGCACTTGCTCCCTCCCTCCCTTCTATCTCTGCTCAGACATCACCTTATTAGAACCCTTCTCTGGATCATCCTCTATAAAAAGGGCAAATTCAGTATCTGATCCTTTCCATGGCCCTTCCTGCTCTATTTTTCTCCACCCTACATATATTTTTCTCCATCTTACATAACTTTCTGATTTGCTGAATGAACGAGTGAACTGGAACAGAGAGACTTCTTTACCAACTGGCAACCACCTCCTGCTCTCAAGTACAGCCTGCTATGACCCTTTTCAAAGCTGTCCTCAATACTCATTCTAACCAGCTTGAATCCTGAAGAGAAACACTGTTTCTGAGGAAGACCACATGGGGGGTGGAATTTTTCCATGGGGGCATCAAACATTCCCTCTCTAATTTAAAAATCAAACACCGTGCTTCCTGGCACAAAGACTGGCGATCTTGGACACCTTGGGCCCCAACGCAGCCAAGTCAAGTTCCACCCACAGAGCTGTAAGCCAGCAGTCAGTTTCACTTTCAACTCACCTATCGGGCTCCCTTGGCCCTTAGGCTTACAATACTACACCATCCCTTTCCCACCCCGTTGGATTCCCACCACCCCATTCGTGTCATCTCTGAGTTTTCAAGCACTGCTTTGGGGGAACTCAAGCTCATCCAACAGGTAGGAGGGGCAGAGGCTGGTTCTTCCAGCCCTGCATCTATCCCCCATTTTGTAGGGGCCATGGACAGGGCGTCATTTTCTTTCTGGACGAAGGGTGCTCAGGTTTTTAAAGGCACGTTTCTCAGACCTGGCAGCAGGGGTAGACCAGGGAATTCTCCCACACCTCTGGCTCAGATGGACCTTTGCAAATGATTGCAGCGGCAATGGTGAGGCACCGGAGGCAGGAGGAGAAAGGGTTAGGACGCAGATCCATCCCTTGGCCCCGGGAACGAGCGGGGTGTGCTTTCCTCGAAGAGGAGGCGCAGAGGATGCAGCCCGGGGAGAATCCCGAGCCAGAGCTTCTGCGGAGCAAGGGATCTCGCCATGCTAGGGCTGGGGTCTGGGGAAGACCGGGGGTCGGCGGGGCGGAGCTTGGGAATCCCAGGGACCCGATCCCCGGGAGGGATGGGGGTCGCGCCGTGGCGCGGGGAGTGGGGAACCCCGTGGCCGTTACCTTGCCCTTAGGGCTGCGGGCGGGGCGGAGGGCCGCCGGGCGCTGACTCCGGGGCCCGGCCCCACCCCCGATCCGGCTCCTACGGCTCGGAGCCTGCAGCCGCCGCCGCCTCCGCTGTCAACAAACCCCAGGCGCGTCACTTCCGGGGCCGCCCCTTAGCAACAGCGAACGGGTTCCCCGGACCGGTTCCCGCGGCGAACGCGGGCGGCGGCGGTCGAAGGTTCCGGGGCCCCGTGTCGCCTCCTCTCCCGGACACCGGCCGGGTAAGTGGGTAGTAGAGGAGGGGAGCGGTGGTTGGTCCCTGCTCCAGTCCGTCCTCCGGGCGCTCCTCACGGGAGCTCGCGGGGCTGGGCCGCTGATGCGGGGGGGAGAACCGGCTCGGTGACACCGGCTTCCGGCGGCGCTCTGACCTGAGGTTCCCCGGAGCCCGGGAATGGTTAAGGGCGAACTGACTCCACCTTCCTCGTCAGCACCGACGAGGCGCCTCCAGCGCCTGCCCCTCGATCCAGCGCCCTATTGGACGTCTCTCCCTGGTTTCTCCGCAGGTAGCTCACTCCCACGCGTCCGAAAGCACTCACCGTCTCCTCCCGAACGCGGTGCTACGTCTGCAGTTAATTAAGCCCTCCAGGCGCCTCGGCTATCACCTTGGGCAATGGGGAGTCGGCTTTGCCCCCTGCCGTTTTCCTTGGCTCCTTGTCCAAGTCGTCAAATCCTCTAAGGGTCTCTCAAACCAGCCCTCTCCTCCTCCAGTAGGGCCAGTCTCTTTCTACCATCGTTTCGTCTCTGGATTTCTGCAACAGCCTCCTGATGGAACGCCCTGCTCCTTCCCCTCATGCTCTCCATAGTTCCATAGTGAATGTTTCCAAAACTAATAAATCGATCAGGGTACTTGCTTAATAACCCTTAACATAGACAAGGATGATCGGCACCCGCGTCTCTCTCTCTCCACTTTCCCCCCTTTCTTGCCACCTCCTCCCCCATCCTTTCATTTCTCCAATCCAGACAGCTTAAAGCACTTTTGGTTCTTTTAATGATCTATCCCGCGTGTGTGTGTGTCTGTGTGTGTGTTAGTCGCTCAGTCTTGTCCGACTCTTTGCGTGGTTATGGACAGAAGTCCTCCAGGCTCCTCTTTTCATGGGATTCTCCAGGCAAGAATACTGGAGTGGATTACCATTCTCTTCTCCAGGGGATTTTCCCAACCCAGGGATCCAACCCAGGTCTCCTGCATTGAAGGCGGATTCTTGACCGTCTGAGCCATTTGTTCCCTACTAATCACTTTTCTTGCTCCCGTCTATATCCAGCACACACCTCTTGTCCTTCTTGTCTCAGCTTAGATGCTGCTTTCTTGAGAAATCCTTTCTGACATGATACCCCCCGCAATTCTGATAACTAATTTTGTGGATGTTTTCCTTCTGCATAGCATTTTTTAGTCTATGTATGTTTAGACCATGTATAAATATATTTGTGCAATTTTGAATCCTTTAAAAAGTGTTTTGATTTTGAATTATCAAACAAGATATGCTTAGGACTTCCCTGGCAGTCCATGTGTTAAGACTCCAAGCTCACAGTGCAGTGGGCATGGGTTCGATCCCTGGTTGGGGAACTAAGTTCCCATATACGGTTTCAGTTAAGTTGCTCAGTCGCGTCCGCATCTTTGCAACCCCATGAACTGCAGCACACCAGGCCTCCCTGTCCATAACCAACTCCTAGAGTCCACCCAAACCCATGTCCATCGAGTCAGTGATGCCATCCAATGATTTCATCCTCTATCGTCCCCTTCTCCTCCTGCCCTCAATCCTTCCCAGCATCAGGGTCTTTTCCAGTGAGTCAGCTCTTCACATCAGGTGGCCAAAGTGTTGAGTTTCAGATTCACCATCAGTCCTTCCAGTGAACACCCAGGCTGATCTCCTTTAGGATGGACTGGTTGGATCTCCTTGCAGTCCAGGGGACTCTCAAGAGTCTTCTCCAACACCACAAAAACATTAATTCTTCAGTGCTCAGCTTTCTTTATAGTCCAACTCTCACATCCATACATGACCACTGAAAAAACCATAGCCTTGACTAGATGGACCTTTGTTGGCAAAGTAATGTCTCTGCTTTTTAATATGATGTCTAGGTTGGTCATAACTTTCCTTCCAAGGAGTAAGCGGCTTTTAATTTCATGACTGCAGTCACCATCTGCAGTGATTTTGGAGCCCCAAAAAATAGTCTAACACTGTTTCCCCATCTATTTGCCATGAAGGGATGGGACCGGATGCCATGAACTTAGTTTTCTGAATGTTGAGCTTTAAGCCAACATTTTTGCTCTCCTCTTTCACTTTCATCAAGAGGCTCTTTAGTTCTTCATTTTCTGCCATAAGGGTGGTGTCATCTGCATATCTCAGGTTACTGATATTTCTCCCAGCAGTCTTCATTCCAACTTGTGCTTTTTCCAGCTCAGCATTTCTCATGATGTACTCTGCATATAAGTTAAATAAGCAGGGTGACAATATACAGCCTTGACGTACTCCTTTTCCTATTTGGAACCAGTCTGTTGCATGTCCAGTTCTAACTGTTGCTTCCTGACCTGCATACAGGTTTCTCAAGAGGCAGGTCAGGTGGTCTGGTATGCCCGTCTCTTTCAGAATTTTCCACAGTTTATTGTGATCCACACAGTCAAAGGCTTTGGCATAGTTAATAAAGCAGAAATAGATGTTTTTCTGGAACTCTCTTGCTTTTTCAATGATCCAGCAGATGTTGGCAATTTGATCTCTGGTTCCTCTGGCTTTTCTAAATCCAGCTTGAACATCTGGAAGTTCACAGTTCACGTACTGCTGAAGTCTGGCTTGGAGAATTTTGAGCATTACTTTACTAGCATGTGAGATGAGTGCAATTGTGCGGTAGTTTGAGCATTCTTTGGCTCATTAACAGGATGAAAAGCAAAAGATAGGACACTGAGAGGTGAACTCCCCAGGCCGGTAGGTGCCCCATATGCTACTGGAGAAAGTAGATTAGCGGTTACCTTCGGACTGAGGGCTGGGGGAAATAGGAATTAATGCTAACAGGTACAGGGTTTCTTTCTGGGTTGATAAAAATGGTCTAAAATCAGATGGTGATAATCATTGTGTGGTTGATAGATGATAGTTGCACACATACAGCTCTGTGGTTAGAAAGAAAAAATGAATAGAGTGAGAAACAGTGAGTTGTTCACTTTATTTTTTTTTAACATTTATTTATTTGACTGTGCCGCGTCTTAGTTGTGACGTGCAGAATCTTTAGTTGCTTCGTGTGGGATCTTTAGTCGTGGCATGCGAACTCTTGGTTGGGACATGTGGGATATATTTCCCTAACCAGGAATCAAATCTGGGCCCCCTGCATTGGAAGCACAGAGTCTTAGCCACCTGGCCACCAGGGAAGTCCCGTACTGTTCACTTCACATGTATGCTCTAGACGTGAATTATATCCCAATAAAGGTGTTAAAATGCGTTAATAAACGTGTATGTGTTAATTCATAATACAGGATGGATATCATGATATAAACAGGATCATATTATGCAGATTGTTTTGCGACATAGTTTTAATCACTTTTTATGTCAGATCGTATAGTCCTGCTTAGTTCTTTTGAATAGTTGCATTGTGTTCCAGTAATTGCACAGTTTTCTTATTGGTGGAATTTGGTGACAAAAAAATCTCTCATAAATTCTACCATACATTTAAGCAGTAAATAATAGCACATGATTCCAGCTCTATACAACTTCCATGAAACTGAAGACAAGGGAAAACATTCCTCCTCCTTTCATGAGGCCATTACTCTGATACCAAAGATAAGGACATGATGAATATGAAACTACAGCCCAATATCCTTTGTGAATATAGATGCAAATATTTTAACAGAATTTTCAGCAGAATAAATACAGAATAAATTAAATTCTTAGCAGAATAAACTGCTATAGAGTTTGTGGTAATTGTTACATAAATCCTAGGAACCTAATATAATCGTCTGTATAGAAAATTCTGTGGGATCTACAAAAAAGCTGCTCCGACTGATGATTGGGTTCAGCAAGATTTCAGGATACGAGTCAAGAAAAGCAATAAATAATAATGTATTATTTGAAATTAATTTTACCATTATAAATAACAATGCAAACCAAAAACAATTTGATTTCTGTCTTCCAGTAACAGTTTGAAATTTTAAAAAGTACCATTTACGATAGCATCAAAAAATACCTAGAATTACCTAGGACTTCCCTGATAGCTCAGTTGGTAAAGAATCCACCTGTAATTTGGGAGACCCGGGTTCGATTCCTGGATGGGGAAGATCTGCTGGAGAAGGAATAGGCTACCCAGTCTAGTATTCTTAGGCTTCCCTGGTGGCTCAGCTGGTAAAGAATCCTCCCACAATTTGGGAGACCTGGGTTTGATCCCTGGGAGGGAAGATCCCCTGGAGAAGGCAAAGGCTACTCACTTCAGTATTCTGGCCTGAAGAATTGCATGGACTGAATAGTCCATGGGGTTGCAAAGAGTTGGCCACGACTAAGTGGCTTTCACTTTCAGGAATAAATCTGAGCTTCCCAGGTGGCACTAGTGGTAAATAACCTGCCTTCAGGAGACATAACTAAGAGGCAGGTACAATCGTTGGATCAGGAAAATCCCCTGGAGGAGGGTATGGCAACACGCTCCAGTATTTTTGCCTGGAGAATCCCATGGACAGAGGAGCCTGGTGGGCTATGTCCATAGGGTCACAAGAGTCAGACATGACTGAGGCGACTTACCACACCTGCAGTTCAGTTCAGTTCAGTCGCTCAGTCGTGTCTGACTCTTTGCGACCCCATGAATTGCAGCACGCCAGGCCTCCCTGTCCATCACCAACTCCTGGAGTTTACCCAGACTCATGTCCATCGAGTCGGTGATGCCATCCAGCCATCTCATCCTCTGTCATCCCCTCCTGCCCCCAATGCCTCCCAGCATCAGGGTCTTTTCCAATGAGCAACTGTTTGCATGAGGTAGCCAAAGTATTGGAGTTTCAGCTTCAGCATCAGTCCTTCCAATGAACACCCGGGACTGATCTCCTTTAGGATGGACTGGTTGGATCTCCTTGCCGTCCAAGGGACTCTCAAGAGTCTTCTCCAATACCACAATTCAAAAGCATCAATTCTTCAGTGCTCAGCTTTCTTTATAGTCCAACTCTCACATCCATACATGACTGCTAAAAAAACCATAGTCTTGACTAGACGGACCTTTGTTGGCAAAGTAATGTCTCTGCCTTTTTTTTTTTTTTTTTCTCTGCTTTTTAATATGCTGTCTAGGTTGGTCCGGAGAAGGCAATGACAACCCACTCCAGTACTCTTGCCTGGAAAATCCCATGGACGGAGGAGCCTGGTAGGCTGCAGTCCATGAGGTCACTAAGAGTAGGACATGACTGAGCGACTTCACTTTCACTTTTCACTTTCATGCATTGGAGAAGGAAATGGCAACCCACTCCAGTGTTCTTGCCTGGAGAATCCCAGGGACGGGGGATCCTGGGGTCTGCTGTCTATTGGGTAGCACAGAGTCGGACACGACTGAAGCGACTTAGCAGCAGCAGCAGCAGCAGCAGCAGCTAGGTTGGTCATAACCTTCCTTCCAAGGACTAAGCGTCTTTTAATTTCATGACTGCAGTCACCATCTGCAGTGATTTTGAAGCCCCCAAAAATAAAGTCTGACACTGTTTCCACTGTTTCCCCATCTATTTGCTGTGAAGTGATGGGACCAGATGCCATGATCTTAGTTTTCTGAATGTTGAGCTTTAAGCCAACTTTTTCACTCTCCTCTTTCACTTTCATCAAGAGGCTTTTCAATTCCTCTTTACTTTCTGCCATAAGGGTGGTGTCATCTGCATATCTGAGGTTATTGATATTTCTCCCAGCAGTCTTCATTCCAACTTATGCTTCTTCCAGCCCAGCATTTCTCATGATACACTCTGCATATAAGTTAAATAAGCAGGATGACAATATACAGCCTTGACGTACTCTTTTCCTATTTGGAGCCAGTCTGTTCCATGTCCAGTTCTAACTGTTGCTTCCTGACCTGCGTACAGGTTTCTCAAGAGGTATGGTCTGGTATGCCCATCTCTCAGAATTTTCCACAGTTTATTGTGATCCGCACAGTCAAAGGCTTTGGCATAGTCAATAAAGCAGAAATAGATGTTTTTCTGGAACTCTTTTGCTTTTTCCATGATCCAGCGAATGTTGGCAATTTGATCTCTGGTTCCTCTGCCTTTTCTAAAACCAGCTTGAACATCTGGAAGTTCACAGTTCATGTATTGCTGAAGCCTGGCTTGGAGAATTTTGAGCATTACTTTACTAGCGTGTGAGATGAGTGCAATTGTGCCATAGTTTGAGCATTCTTTGGCATTGCCTTTTCTTTGAGATTGTAATGAAAACTGACCTTTTCCAGTCCTGTGGCCATTACTGAGTTTTCCAAATGTGCTGGCATATTGAGTGCAGCACTTTCACAGCATCATCTTTCAGGATTTGAAACAGCTCAACTGGAATTCCATCACCTCCACTAACTTTGTTCGTAGTGATGCTTTTTAAGGCCTCAATTATGTGTAAGACCTGTACACTGAAAACTACAAAACACGGCTGAGAGAAACGAAGTGAAGTGAAGTGAAGTTGCTTAGTCATGTCCAACTCTTTGCGACCCCATGGACTGTAGCCTACCAGACTCCTCCGTCCAGGGGATTTTCCAAGCAAGAGTACTGGAGTGGGTTGCCATTTCCTTCTCCAGGGGATCTTCCCAACCCGGGGATCCAACCCAGGTCTCCCGCATTGTAGACAGACGCTTTACTGTCTGAGCCACCAGGGAAATCCTGAGAGAAACTAAAGGCCCAAATAAATGGCTGTTGTTGTTTAGTCACTAAGGCATGTCCCACTCTTGCAACCCCATGGGCTGTAGCCCACCAGACTCCCTTGTCCATGGAGTTCTCTAGGCAAAGAATACTAGAGTGAGTTGTCATTTCCTTCTCCAGGGGATCTTCCTGACCCAGGGATGAATCCAGGTCTCCTGTACTGGCAGACGGATTCTTTACCACTGAGCCACCAGGGAAATCCAAATAAATTGAGCCATGTATTATGTTCATGGATCAGATGATTCAATAATGTTAGGATATCACTTCTTTCCAAATTGATCTATAGTTTCAAATGTCCCAACCAAAATCCCAGCAGATTTTGTTGTTGAGAAATTGACAATCAGACTCTGAAGTTCCTATACAACGCAAATTATCAAGGTCAAAAATCAGAATAACCTTTAAAAAGGAAACAGAGTTGATGTACTTAACACTACTTAACTGTAAGAATTTATAGAGCTACAGAATTATAGGGCTGCAGTGTAGAGCTCTAAGGCTTACAGAAGTACTTAAGTAGTGTTGTGAGGCTAAAAGGATAGACCAGGCGGTCAGTGTAATGCAACAGAAAGTCCAGAAATAAGTCCCGCACGTTCATGATTGATTTTGATTCAGTTGGAAAAAAGATAACCTTTTCAACAAACGGTGCTTCGACAATTAGATATTCATATGAAAATAAATGAACTTTGATACATACCCCACGCTATTTACAAAAATTCAAAGTGGGTCGCAAATGTTTTAAAATGAATCACAGATCTAAATATAGTGTTGTGGAATCCAGAATCACAAAACAGACCTCAAAGGACACTCAGGACAGTGGAGTACAGTTTACTAGGCCAGCGGGTCCAAGGGGAATCAGTTCCCAACAAGGACCCTGATGTTTCTGAGAGGCACAGTTTTATAGCCTGGACTATGTGACTGGTTACATGTTAGCAACCTTTTTGTTGTATATGATTGAGCTTTACAAGTAAGCGCTAGTAGAACAAACAATTAAGGCTAAAGCGGGGGAACAATGATTACACATCAAGGGGGGATGTCTCCATGGTTAATCTAACAAGGGCAGCCTGGCCTTAACTACAGTCTTCCTTTGTCATCTGTAAGGAGGGAAGTCTCCAGGAGAGCTGGTTTTCACTAGCAACGGTTTCCTCACTCTTGGGCAGGGTTCAGGCCAGTTCACAGCCTGGTTTTAAGATGGGTGACAGACTTTGAGATGGAGTCTTTCCTGCTTTCTTCACATTGGCCCCAACAATAGAACCTAAAACTATAAACTGTAGGAGAAAAATATTTGTGATATCAGAGTAGGTAAAAGATTGAAGGATATGACATCAAAGGTTGTTCAGACTTTATCAAAATTAGGAACTAATGCTCTTTAAAAAAAAAAAAAAGCCTATAAAGGCAAGCCACAAACCACAAGAAAATATCTACAAATCACACATTTTAAAAAGACAGATGGAGACTTCCCTGGTGGTTCAGTGGTTAAGACACCACAATTTCTCTACAGGGCACATGGATTTGATTTTTGCTGGGGGAACTAAGATCTCAAATGTCTCCCAGCACAACCAAAAAATAGGAAAAAATTTAATGAAAAAATTAAAAGACATACCATGTTATACCCATTAAGATGACTATGATCATAAAAATAGAAAAGAATGTGTTGGTGAAGATGTGGAGAAATCGAAACGTGCACTTTTGGTAAAAATGTAAGTGGGTGTTGCCATTATGGAAAACAGTATGGTAGTTTCTCAAAAAATTAATAGGATTGCCATATGACCCAGCGATTTACCTTTCGGGTATATACCCTAAAGCATTGAAAACAGGGTCTCTAAGGAATATTTGTGCACCCAGGTTCACAGCAGCATTATTTTCAGTAGCCCCAAAGTAGAAGCAACCCAAGTGTCCACTGATGGATGCGTGGATCAACAAAACATGAAATATTATTCAGCCTTTAGAAGGAAGGAGATTCTGACTCATGCTGAAACATGGATGAACCTTTTGGATGTTATACTAAACAAAATAAGCCAGTCGCAAAAAGGATAAATACTCTTATTATCTCATTTATGTGAGGTACTTAGAGTAGTCAAATTCATAGAGACAGAAAATAGAATGGGTGTTGCTAGAGGCTAGGGGACGAAGAATGGGGAATAGTTTAGTGGGATTTTCAGTTTTTCAAGGTGAAAAGAATTCTGGAGATTGATCCACAACAATGTTGAGTGTACTTAACACTACTGAATTGTACTTAAAAATGATTAAGATGATAAACGTTCATTTTGCCACAATTAAAATACATTCATCCAGAATATTTAAAGAGCTCCCCAAACTCAATTTCAACAAGGAAACAAGCAATTCAGTAGAAAAAATGGAAAAATTTTAATAGATTTGAACAGATAACTTCCCCAAAGAACGTAGATGGCAAACACATGGAAAGATGTTCAACAAGATTAATCTTTATTGAAATGCATATTAGAACATCAGGAAGATACCACACAGCTTCCCTGCTGCCTCAAACAGTAAAGAATCTGCCTGCAATGTGGGAGACCTGGATTCCATCCTTGGGTGGGGAAGATCCCTTGGAGAAGGGAATGGCTACCCACTCCAGTATTCCTGCCTGGGGGATTCCATGGACAGAGGAGCCTGGGGTTTGCAGGTGGTCTACAGTCTATGGGGTAGAAAAGAGTTGGACATGACTGAGTCAGTAACACTTTCACTTCACTTTTTATGCACCTACTAGAATGTCTTAAGATAAAAAAGACCCAACTACACTAAGTGCTGGTGAGGGGATGTGCGTGTGTGTGTGTGCACGCACGCTTAGTCACTTAGTTGTGTCTGACTCTTTGCGACTGTAGCCCACCAGGCTCCTCTGTCCATGGGGATTCTCCAGGCAAGAATACTGGAATGGGTTGCCATGCCCTCCTCCAGAAGATTTTGCCAACCCAGGGATCAAACCCAGGTCTCCTGCATCTTTACCACCTGAGCCACCAGTGGTGAGGAGATGGTACAAGAGAAACTGCCACATACTTCTGGAGTGGCTGTAAAATGATACAACCATTTTGGAAAACGGTTTAGCAGATTAAAAAATTTTTAAATTCATCCAGCCATTCCAGTCTAAGGAAAGAGAAAGTATAGGCACACAGAAAGACTTTTGCATCAGTGTTCATAGCAGCTTTCAGTGTAACAGACAAAAAATGGAAACAACCCAAATGTACAACCCAGATGATGGATCAACTATGGTTGATTTATCTAGTAATGGAATCTATGGCAATGAAAAGTGCTGATACATGCTACAACATGCACGAATCTTGAAGTAATTATGCTGAGTGAAAAGAGCCAGATAATTAAGTCTAGAAAACTCAAACTAATCTATAGAGATAGCAAGCAGATCAGTGGTTGCCTGGGCATGGAGGTGGGGAGGAAGGAAATAGAAAAGAGCAGGAGAAATCCTTTGGGGGTGATGGGTGTATTTATTATTTTAATTGTGGTTTCACATATGTCTAAGCCTATAGAAGTGTACACTGTAAATATGAGTCATTTACAGATGATCATATTCAGAAGCTGGTAAAATTGTATTAATTCCCTGGCGGTCCAGGCGTTAGGACTCGCACACTTTCAGTGAAGAGGCTCAGGTTCCATCACTGCTCAAGGAACTGGAATTCTGCAAGCCTTGTGGTGTGGCCAAGAAAAAAAGAAAAAGAAAAAAGAAATCACTGAGGGAAAACTTGTAATACTTCAATATAAAAAGTTAAAAAAAATTGGGGCTTCTCTGGTGATCCAGCAGTGAAGAGTCTGCCTTCCAGTGCAAGGGACACTGGTTTGATCCTTGCTCCAGGACGATTCCACATGCTGTGGCGCAACTGGGCCCGTGTGCCACAACTTGTAAGCCTGTGTTCTAGAGCCTAGGAGCTACAGCGACCCAGCCCACGTGCGGTAGTGTGGCCTGTGACAAGAGGAGCCGCTGCAACACGAAGCCTGCGCTCTGCAACTGGGGAGCAGCCCCTGCTCTCCACAACCAGAGAAAGCCCCCGTGCAGCACTGAAGATCCCGCACAGCCAATAAAATAAAGTTAAAGAAATGGCATTAGTGCTTGTCGAATGACTGTGAAAAAGCTGTACCACATCAAGTCTTTTGAAAGCTGTTTGAGAGGTCTGTTTCTCCACACCCTGGTGATGGTGGGTGTAATAAATACTGATGACTCTTTCGAGTCCAAGAAACGCGATATGGTTGTTCGACTGGCATTCCTGATGTGAGTCCAAGTCAGTGTCGTTTCAGGGATCGGATTTTTCTTTCTTCTTTGAAGTGCCTGCTCTGCTGCCTTGCCTCCTTCAGATGTTTGCTTGGACGTCACCTCAGAGTGGTTTTCCTGATCCCACTGTAAAATCACAGCCCCCTCCCACTCCCTCAGTTCAGTTCAGTTCCGTCGCTCAGGCGTGTCTGACTCTTTGCCACCCCGTGGACTGCAGCACGCCAGGTTTCTCCGTCCATCACCAACTCCTGGAGCTTACTTAAACTCATGTCCATCCCACTACTTACTCCTGCTTCATTTTCCCCTGTAGGAATTTATCACCATCTGACATACCATTCAGTTTACTTACTTACCCTATTTAACATCTAACTCCCTTCACTAAAACCTCAATGCTTTGAAGGAAGGGATTTTGTCTTTTATTCATTACTAAATCCTTAATACCTAGGATATACCTGGCACATCAGAGGCACTAAATACATTTCTTGAATGAATGATTGCTTTTCCCTTTTGGGGTGTTTCTTCTTGTTGTTGATTTAAGAACTCTGTTTATGTTATGAAGATTAACCCTTTATCATAAAAGCTGCACATATTTTTCCATATTGATGCTTATCTTTTACTTTATCATTAAGAGACTGAAATTAATTCATTTGGCTATGCTGGGTCTTCCTTGCTGTGCATGGATTTTCTCTAGTTGCAACAAGTAGGGGAAAGTGAAAGTGAAAGTCACTCAGTCCTGTCCAACTGTTTGTGACCCCATGGAGCAAGTAGGGGGCTACTCTCTAATTGCAGTTCACAGGCTTCTCATTGTGGTGGCTTATTTTGTTGAAGAGACTTTAGATAACAGACTCTAAATACTTGAGCTTCAGTAGTTGCCCCACATGGGCTTAGTTGCCACGAGGAATATGGAATCCTTCCAGACCAGGGGCTGAACCCATGTCCCCTGCATTGGCAGGCAGATTCCCAACCCCTGGATCACCAGGGAAGTTACAGACTGAAGATTTTTATGTAGTTATACATCTGTTTATCTTTCAGAGCTTCTGGGCTTTCTGTCTTCCTTCTCCAAGATTATAAATATTTTTTCTATATATTTTTCTTTGAATCCCACAGGTTTTTGCCCTTATAGAGCTTTAATTCATTTAGAATTAATTTTTTGTCAGATATTACATAGGAATAGATTTTTTTTTCTTCCAAATGATAGCCAATGGTCTATTTTTCTTAACACATGGCTTGTGTTTTTCCCTGTCTTCCTAATCAAACTTTCAAACGGCTGTCTGGTATTCTTTTTATCCGGAAAAAAAAAATTTTCTTTCTTGTTGTGCAACTAAGTTATTTTTTAAAAAGTGAAAATGTTAGTGCTCAGTTGTGTCCAATTCTTTTCGATCCCATGGACTGTAGCCCACCAGGCTCCTCTGTGGAATTCTCCAGGCAAGAATACTGGAGTTGGTGACCATTCCCTTCTCCAGGGGATCTTCCCAACCTAGGGATTGAACCTGGGTCTCTCGGGCAGATCTTTTTTTTAACCGTCTGAGCCACCAGCAATTAAGTCAACATTTATTCATTTCTTATATTTCATGTAAAGGAATGTAACCTTTGTACTGTGCGGAGCCCTTTAGCACAGTACCTAGCAGAGACTGTGGTGAGTGAATAAAGGAACAGATGTCTGTGTGCCTGGGCCATGGGGCAGTGAAGTCTTGGTGGGCAGCAGCGAGAGGACAATTAGTGAATAAGTACACATATGTATGGCTGCCAACTTTTTTCTTGGGAAGGATCCTGAAATTTTGTTTTTCCTTTTCTGTTCTGATATTATGATAACTATCATATTCATGAAATCCAGAAATCAAGGAATCACTGAATTGTGTCCTGCTCTTCCGTTCAGTATTTACTGAACCATCTGTTCAGTGTGATCACTCCTATAGGCGTCCGGGGCTCAGCAGTGAAAAGACCAGCCAGGAAGGCCTGTATAGTTTAGGGAGGGGGTTGGGGTCTACATCCCCGATGGAGAAGGAGATGGCAACCCACAGCAGTACTCTTGCCTGGGAAATCTAAAGACAGAGGAGGCCGGGTGGGCTACCTACAGTCCATGGGATCACAGGAGTCGACGCGCCTTCGCGACTACACCATCACCAGGACATCCTTGAAACGACAGCTCAGCAGCTCACTGCAGGAACCCGTAAGGAAGAGGACCAGGTGAAAAGCGGGTTTGCGTACGGAAGCTTGCCCCTCCTAACCTCCAGGCAAGGGCAAGACGGAATCCTCGGTGCGCCGGTCACCTGAGCGTCGTCAAACTTGACGCACTGGGTAGAGGGAGGTGCGAGGGGGCGGAGCGGAGGCGGGGCCTCGTTTCCGGCCTCTTCTCGCCCCGCCCACCCCGCCGGGCGGTCTGATGGTGGCAGGGAGCAGGAGTGGCACGTGAACGGGGCGGGGCGGGGCGGGACAGTGCGGAACGCGCGCGCCTGCGGCTGAGTTTCCGGTCGGAAGCCTTTGCCCAGAGCCCCGCGTCCCTGAGGGGCGGCGGCGGCGGCGGCGGCGGAGGAGGAGGAGGCGGCAGTAGCGGGGGGGAGATCCGGAAGTCAACACCATGTCGAGTCTGCACAAGAGTCGGTGAGGAGCCACCAGGGCCGACCAGCCAGGCCACTGCTGGCCATGCTGTTCCTTTTGACCTGCGGGGGTGGGGGTGGGGATGGGGGGGCGAGCAAATGTGGCTAGGAATCGGGACTTCCCTCCTCGCCGCCCTCTCACCGCTCCGCGGGCTGAAGGTTTTGGGCGCCCACTTTCCAGCCTCTTTGCTGTGGGCCTGACGGGGGTGGCACGGAACGGGGACATCTCTCCTGCTCCTCGGTGTTGCCGCTTCTCTCTCTCTCCCCCGCACTCTGGATCCTTTCCCATGGTGTCTTCCTCTTCTAGGGCCTTCATGCACGATCTCGAGGCACCCCCCACCATTTTTCTCCCCCCTTGTTAACCCTTGGCCCCAGTAACCTTCTCTATCCAAATGCTTCCCCTTCCACGTACCCTTTTCTTACTAGAAATGCTAGAAAACCTAGATTCTCCACTCTCTTTCCCCCACCCCATCCCCGGGGCCAAATCCTGCAGCATTGGCTAATTTTGCTCATTCTTCAGTTTTCCTCCAGTTTTTAAACCTTTTGTCCTTGCCTGCCCGCAGGCCAGAGGTCTTGTAATGGTTTTATTTTTGAGCTTGGGATGCTGGGTGCAGATTACACAGGTCCTTGTCCACAGATCAAATTACTCCTGATTCTAAGGGTTTTTGGAGTTCAGATAGAGACAGTGTGGTTTGGACCTGGCCAGCAGGAAGTAGCCAGTAAATGCCGGCTCAGTAAGTGTTAGAATGTTTGTGATTTCATAGTGCTCATTTGAGAACCTCCAGACAAGAGTATACTATAGATTTCTGGACTTAAGAGGAAAAAATGATCTGTAGTTCTTCAAAGCTGCCCTTTAGCCAGGGTTTTGCCTGTGTTTTGCATCTTTGTGTCCTGAGGGATAGGGAGGAACAGGTTGGAGACGGGAGGTGTAAGGGAGCTGTGGGCTTTAGGAGGGGTCACTAAACCTGTCATCTTGGGGTTTGTGGGTCATTTGCTTCTGTCTCCCTCCTTCTAGGATTGCAGATTTCCAGGATGTCTTGAAGGAGCCCACGATTGCCTTGGAAAAGCTTCGGGAACTCAGTTTTAGTGGTAAGAGGCAACTCTCCATTTTCAGGGTTTTCCTGGAGCAGCCTTGTGGCGAAGATGGAGGGGCAGCGAGCCAAGGCCATACCTGGCCAGTTCTGGGGACCTTTTTCAGATTCTGTGGAGCTGAATAAACAGGGATGCCCTGGGCTTGCTTCTCAGAGCAGTGGCGTCCTCGGTTAGCATGCCTGTAGGCCTTAGACTGGGCTTCCCTAGTCGCTCAGTGGTGAAGAATTTGCCTGCAGTGCAGGAGACGGGAGTTTGATCCCTGGGTTGGAAAGATGCCCTGGAGGAGGAAATGGCAGCCCAGTGTTCATGCCTGGAGGATCACAGGGACAGAAGAGCCTGGCGGGCTGCAGTCTACTGAGTTGCAAAGAGTTGGACATGACTTTAGTGTCTAAGTGCGCCACACGCACACACAGACCTTAGACCTGGTGTTCATTGGTCTATAAGCGATGCCGATTGCTTCCTGGGAGTAACTGGAGGGCAGAGGGGAGACTTCTTGAACAGAAGTGAAGTGAAGTCACTCAGTCGTGTCCAACTCTTTGCGACCCCATAGACTGTAGCGTACCAGGCTCCTCTGTCCATGGGATTTTCCAGGCAACAGTACTGGAGTGGATTGCCATTTCCTTCTCCAGGGGATCTTCCCAACCCAGGGCTCGAACCCAGGTCTCCCGCATTGTAGACAGATGCTTTACCGTCTGAGCCACCAGGGAAGTCTTGAACAGAGGAAAGGTCTATTTTCATTCCTCAGCAGGCTTCCTGTGTTGTAGAATTTGGTTAGCTACGGAGCGGTTCCTGGTTCTCTCCATGGCTTAGGATCAAAGCCAACTCAGGCAACAGTGAACTTTGGTTCGTGGTAAAATTCCAGCCTTGAGTCACTCACTTTAAGGAGCTGAACCCCAGCAGTTTTTGACTTTGCCCTTCCCAGTCTGGCTAACTTTTCAGCACAGAGACTCTTGCATGTCTTTAAAAGTACCCCAGGGTGTTCTGGTAGCTTCTTGTGACTGCTCTGCCTTTGTAACTTTGTCAGCAAGGACGCTTGAGTTGCCCCCTGCATCTCCATGCAGATTCTGAGGTGAGGACTCTAGCTGCTGTTCACGGTATTAGGGAGACTGTAGCAACAGCTGCTTTAGCGAGCGTCCTGACAGTATTTCAGGAGAAGCTCATCTTTCGATTCAGGAGTGATATTTAGGCCCTGAAGATCTTGAGGGGTTTCTGGGATCTGTGCTGAGCTAATCTGCCAGGTCCCAGGGGAGGCAGTCTGTGGCAATGGTTACAGGCTGGGTTCTAGAGTCAGACCTGTGTTGGAGTCCTTGATTGCTCTGTCTTTATAGACGAGTTTCTTTATCTGTAAGATGGGGACAATGATGCTGATCTTCGTTACTTACTAAGGGCTATAATAAGGATTAAGTGAAATTTTAAGTCTTAAAACACAAAACACTGAGCATTCAGAGCTTAGTTTATATTCCACAGATACTTACAGAATACCTGCCCTGGGCTAGGTAGTGAAACAATAAGATTTGGCCTTCATCTTTCTAGCGCTTTCCCCAGTATTAGAGGTTACAGATGTTAAATAAATACACAAATTATATCATACATTCCCATTTGCGAGGGATGCCATGAAAGAGATGTGATGGAGCCATTATTGTTTATGTCAAGGGCCCGGACTTTATTTGGGAAGAGGTGGTGTGGTTGGTCAAGGGTGCTCAGAGGAAGAAATATCAAAGATCAGAAGCTGTCATCCTCCAAAGAACGTTCTGGATGGGGGTCACAGAGAGAGAGTAGACATAGGATTAGCATCGTCTAGCAGTCTTTCTGGCAGCGAACGATTCTTGAAGAAGTACTTCTTGCCCGCTCCACTCCCTGCCGACTAGCTCCGAGGTGGAGGGCTGGGGGGTTCTGGGACTCTGCAGGGGCGTGACCTTTGCCTGCTGTGTCCACAGGCATCCCCTGTGAGGGCGGACTGCGATGCCTCTGCTGGAAGGTGGGTGTGCCGGGGGTGGGGCTTCTGCTCTGCTGAGAGTCCCTGGGTTCCTGCATGGGCTGTCCCCACCCCTGGCCCCTTCTTCCTATTTTCTGCCTTTCCTTGCTTGTCTCAGGAAGCTTTTCTGGGAAGTTTTGGGTTTTCTGTTTCTCTTGGCATCCCCTCGGGAATCCCCCTGGGGATGGAATGCTTTGTAATGCCCGCAAAGCTCTCTGCTTCCTGGTCCAGACAGCTCAGTGGAAGCGATGCTGGTTGGGACAGTAAAAGGCTATGCTTTGCTTAAAGCTTTTCGCTGAGGTGGGAGCAGAAGCCCAGTGTCCTGCTTTCCAACCCCTTTGAGCACCAGGTTTTATCATCATTTGGGAGAGTCTATGGGAGGGAATGCAGTAGTAGAAAGGGCTGCTTCAGGATAAAGGACAAGGAAGCCAGTGGGGAGAAGAGGGGAGGCTACCCCAAGCCTGTGCTGCATTCCTGGGTTTTACCTAGCCCATCCTGCCTTCTCTGGGCTTTATCAGACGTTTTCCTTGAGGCCTGTCAGCCTCCATCTCCTTCTGGGGTTGGGCTGGGGAGTTGCCAGAGCTTTGTTTTTCTCTCTCTGTGTGCAGATTCTCTTGAACTACCTCCCCTTGGAGAGAGCCTCATGGACCTCCATCCTGGCCAAGCAGAGGTGAGACCCTGACATAGGGGGATGGCGGGATGGCCTTTGTATTGGGCAGAGCAAGTGGTGTGAATCCAACCCATTTCCTGTTTCTGCACTCTTAGGGACTCATCCCTCTCTCCCCTCCTCTCCTCCAGGGAGCTGTATTCTCAGTTCCTGAGGGAAATGATCATCCAGCCTGGCATCGCCAAGGCCAATATGGGTGTATCCAGGGAGGATGTGACCTTTGAGGACCATGTGAGTAGGGGGCCGCAGTGAGGACAGGCTACAGAGTAGGGCAGGGGAGAGGTGTGGGCTTTGAGGTGGGCGAGGTCCCTCAGCCCAGAGGCCAGGTGCTGCTGATCCTACTCCCTTTTACCGCCCCTGACTACCCCCAACCCCAGCACCTGGTTTCTGCATTCGGCATCTCAGCTGCCAAAGGCTGTTGAGTCTTCATGGTCTCCCCAGGCCCTAGGCCCAGTCAGGACCACAAGCAATGGCTGGGATCCAGGAGTGCTGTGTGTACAGCGCTGAGCCTAGTCCTCCGCACGTTGGCTCCTCAGCCCCCTTCCTCCATGAAGCTTCTGTGATGCTGTAGTTGAAGGGAGTCAGAGCAGGGCCGGGTGAGGGTAAACTGCGTTTCTGCAGCCCAGAGGAAGCCTTGTTCTATCTGCAAATACCCAGCTCCTCCCTGGTGCTTCACAGTTGGGAAGTGGAGATGGATTGGACCCAGCCTGATCCTCCAAGGATTAGAATTGGTAACTCAGAGTATTGATGACTTAGATTCAGAGAGACCTAAGGATGCAATATTCATTTATTCAGCAAGCATTTAGTGAGCACCTGTTATATCAGCATTCTGAAACTGTGGACAGGGAAGGGCAGAGTCCCTGCCCAGCCGGGAAGCGCTCAGAGCCAACCTCGGGGCTTGGCTGCAGGATGTGGGTGAGGATGAAGTTTGGGAGGCCGTGGAGGGGCCTGTGCTGCCGCTCAACTGTCTCACAGGCCGTCTCAGCTGTAGCTACATCTCTGCTGGGAATGCTGGTTCGGGGCTACTGCTCAGGCCCCTGAGACTGGGGTCTGCCCCTGGGGTCCTAGCCGGCCGAGGACAGCGCTGCTCATTTTCCCCCACAGCCTCTGAACCCCAACCCTGACAGCCGGTGGAACACGTACTTCAGGGACAACGAGGTGCTGCTGCAGATTGACAAAGATGTCCGGTGAGCAGGGCGCTGGGATGGGGAGCCAGCCCTGGGGCTTCTGGGGGTTTTCCGCCGCTTCTGCCCTTTTCCAGCCCAGCCCAGCCCCACAGGGAGGTGTCTAAGGAACTGTTGGGGAGTCCCCGTAGCTGAGTCCAGGCCATAGGCACAGCAAGCCTGGCGAGGTGCAGGGGTGTGGGGTGCTGGCGGTGGCCTGAGTGCCCAGCTCTCCTCTCTCCCTGCCTTAGTGTCACTTGTAGCCCAGGCACCTGTGGATTCATCTGCTCCTTCCTTCAACAAATTCTGAGGTCCTCCTATGTCACAGGCTCAGTGCCAGGCTAGGGGGTTGAGCATGGAATAGACAGACAGGGTCTCTCTCCTTAAGGAACTTAGAAGCTGAGGGGGAAGATGTGAAGACAAGATGTTCAACAAAATGGATCTTCCATGTCACTAACATTTGTGGTG
>SJXQ01012888.1:435536-453620 GCA_006408695.1 Aepyceros melampus
CTGGAGCGCTTCCTGGTGCCCATCGAGAGCATTGAGCGGGCCTCGGGGCTGCTCTTTGTGCCAAACATCCTGGCACGGGCGGGCAGCCTGAAGGCCATCACTGCAGGCAGCAAGTAAAGGCAGCCCCAGCTGGACTGTGGGCTTGGGGGACTGAGTCAACTTAAAAGTCTTTATTTTCGGAAGCAAGTCTCGAGTGTGTCTGTCCAGGTAACCCGTGGGAACCTCTGTCTTCACTGCTGCTTTTCTGCCTTCCTGGGCCCCACAGAACCTTCAGCTGGGCCGGGCACCTGCCTGGGTGAGGCCAGGCTGCAGGGCAGCCAGGGAGATGAGGATGGCCTCCTGGAAGACAAGCAGAGCAACAGGCTGTGGCCCCATCACCCAGGACCCCAGCCCGTGGGGTATGCTGCCATCCGCCGGGTCCAGGGCAGGGGGGTGGGGAAAGGGGAAACAGTTCAGCTTCGTCTACTGTCACTGGCCACCTGCAGGCCCTGCCAGGAAAGGGCCTCACCTCTCTGCTCCTCAGTCTCCTCCTCTGTAAAATGGGGCTGATCATAATACCCCCCTCCCAGGGTCGGCTGGGGAGGGGGAGGTGATGGGCAGGAGGGCCCTCGGAAGTGTGGGAGCAGGGGTTCCTGTCGGGAGGCTGAAACTGAAAGTGCACAGCACTCGGCCCTGGTCGGGCTCCCGGGGACAGGGAGACTGAGGCCATCCACGTGTTTGGTCACCACCATTGAGACCAGTGAAGGCAGTGGCACCATCCCCCAACAGGTGCCCACAGGCACAGCATTCTGTGTTGCCCAGGTGGAAGGCTCTGAGAGAAGGGCGCATCCTGTCCCCCTGGGGACAGAGGTGCCAGTGAGGAGGGCTGCCTTGCCCACCACGGTCAGACACGGGGAGTGGGACACAGAGCGTACAGCTAAGGAAACAGGCCCGGAGCAGGCGTGGTGGGTGTCCTGGGTCAGCCAGCCTGGGAGCAGCTGGATGGGCACCAAAACCAATTCTTGGCTTCCAGCTCACTCTCACTCATCCCTGCTGTAGTTCTGCTGTGCAGAGAGGCTGATGGGGTGAGAGGACCACTCCAGAAGGCTGGCTCAGGGCAGCCCCAGATGGGACGAGGGATAGGAAGAGAGCTGCAATCCCCTTGGCCAGACAGAGGGGCTCTGGGCCCTGCTGGTGGTGAAGAGGCGGGGCCGGGAGGTCGGGGAGGTGGGTGGGCTCACCTCTGTGCGGATGGTGCGGCTGCCCTGGTTGGGGCAGGTGTTGACGTACAGGTCAAAGAGGACGCTGGGTTCAGCCACCTCCAGGTTGGGGTCAGCATCCACTCCAGCTTCCAGCCCCTGGAGGCCCCCAAACACGACGAGAGCGTGCCTGCTGCCCACAGGAGGGGATCACTGGCTGCCCATCACGGCCCTCTGAATGCCACCCCCAGGGCTCTCAGCGCCCCCATACGTAACAGGGGCCCAGTCTGTTCAGCTGTATCCCCATCAGTCTGGTCCCCTGCTCCGTGCCCTGCCCCCTGGCTGGACCCACCTGAAGTTGGGAAACTGGGCGGAGGCCACATCTGAGCCTCGCTCTGACGTCCCGATGGTCAGATCATAGCCATCCTGGAAGGGGGCCTCAGCAAACACAGCACCTGCCGGGGAGGCCAGCTCACTGGGGACCCTGTTCCCCCCAAGCCACTGTCACTTGGCTGCGTGTGTATATTGGGGTGGTGGTGGAGATAAGGGAGCCACAGCTTGCCTTCCTGCTGGAAAGTCAGGGATGGAGCGGGCAGAGACTGTGCCTGAGCTAGCTTGGAGAAACAGCAGAGGTTGGGGAGGAAGGAATTCCAAAAACAAGTGGAATACCTTTGACTCCTCTGGCCCTTTTGCCCCCATTCCCAGCCTCACGGCAGACATCATTAAAGATGCTTTGCCTCAGGAGTCCTTAAAAGCATCCCAGGCAGTGCACTCGAGGCCCAGAGAGGGAAAGGCACTTGCCCAAGGACACACAGCATGTTAGCAGGATTAGTATCCCAGTCTGACTTTTGGGTCAAGCAGGGCTCCTGAGGTCCCCCAGACAAAAGAAGACAGATGTTCATAGGAGGAGGCTCTGTGCTTACTGAGGCAGGAGGCCAGGCGGACTGTGTAGCCCCAGTAGAGACCAGCTTTGGTCCGAGGGTCCTGCGACGACACGACCTTCCCCCGGTAGGTCTTACTTTCTGGGGAGGAAGCAGACATGCTGTAAAGATGGGGTGAGGGGACAAGGAAGTGGCTCTGAGCCCGCAGGCTGGCTGGGCTGGGGACGCTTTAAGATACCTGGGAGCTGGTTCTGGTTGAGCCGCACCGTCACCCGAAGTCCAGGCTCCAAGTTCTTGTCAATCTTCACCTCCTGGGAGGAAGCCAGAAAAAACCTGCTCCACCCCACCCCCACCGCAGGGCAGCAGGGGTCACTGCTCTCCCAGACACGGGGCGTCTCAGGGGTCCAGGTCACCCTGTGTGCCCTACTCCCCAGCGCCTGGGGCCAGACCTGCTCACAAAAGACCATTCTTGCAAAATGACTATGGGTGAAAAGGATCAGTCCAGGCCTGCCACAAAGCAGGAAGTATTTCTGGAGTGAAATCCCAGTTTCCTACATTTTAGGGCACTTAAGTGGTCACTTAACTCCTCTGAGCCTTAGTTTTCTCATCTGTCAATAGAAGACTTTCCATAAGCAACAGCTATTGTTACCCTGCATGGGGTCTGGCAGGAAGTGAATGCTGACCACATTCGAGCTGACGAAGGACACCTGATATCTGTGTTGTGTCCCATTTGGCCTCGATGCACAACTTGCGGGATCTGGGATCTTAGTTCCCTGACCAGGGATTGAACCAGTGCCCTCGGCAGTGAAAGCTCAGTCCTAACACGGAACCACCAGGGAAGTCCCTTGTTCCAATTTTGAATTTAGAATGGCTTTCTCCTTGGAGGGTTTCACATGTATTTCTCCCTTCATCTGAGTCTGGGTATCCTGGTCTGCTTTCAGCTAGTTCTCTCAGGTCTGTTCTTTTTGAGGGGAGGGGATCCCCATACGTTTAAATGTTTCTGCCTCGACTCTAGGAGACATGAGATTAATAGACGGCAAAAGAATGCAGCAATCCAGAGCTTGGCACCAAACTGGATCAGCCCTAGAGAAACTCTGAACTTGATTTTGCAGGGTTTTGTTTTGGTTTGTTTTTAGCACCAGGGCTCTCTTCTGTTGATATGCTTTAAAAAAAAAAAAAAACAGTAAATTTTGCTCCTGGCTCTATCTGTTAAGCCCTATTTTAGGCACTTCTCTGGCTCAAATCTGCATCAGCGGGGGCCTGGCAGGCAGAGAGGCCCAGGGCCAGGGCTCCCAATACGTGCCCTCCGAACCTAGGGAGTGTCTGGGAAGCATGTCTCGATACCCACTCCAGTTCCTACCTTCTTCATGCCACAGTTGACAAAGGAGCCCTGGCCAGGCCGCGTGGGCCGGTCCACCACAACACCCTCTCGGAACTCAGATTCCTCATCCTGACGCATGTGGTGAGGGCTGTCCAAGGGGTTCAGGAGCCCTGTGTTTGGAGAGGGGCCAGGAAGAGTCTGGGAGGTGCAGAGGTGCACAGGGGTGGCGGTGGGGGAGTTGGTGAGGCTGAGAACCCTGGTCCAGGATCCAGCTCAGTGTGCCATCAGGCACACTTGCTTTCCCAACTGGACCATGAGTTCTCAGGGCCTGGAGGATGACCCATGGGAAATGCAGATCAGGTCCCGTCCCCCAGCCTTACCTGCAAACTGCAGATCCTGATGCTTGGGGAAAAAGGCCTTTCTTAGGTACCTAGGAAAAGAACGCAGAGCTCAGGAAGTTCCCAGGGAGGCCATGTCCTGCCCAACCTGCACTGTGACCGCCCCAGTCTGGGAGGTCTGTCCTTACTGTGGACACTCCAGGTATTGCAGTATCCGGGCCAGCTGCACGCACGCCTGCCCCTTCTTGCCAACTCCCCTGAATTCCCCCTCCACAGTCCTAGGAGAGAAAGACAGGGGTCCAGCCCACTGGGTTCTTGTCGAGAGCTCTCCCACCCCCAGTATGACCTCAGCAGTGCCCCTGCTTTGCAATCGACCCACCAGGGTGACAGTGGGGGCATTCACACAGGATTCTCGGCCCAGGCAAGAAGGCAGGGCAAGAAGTGCAGCCCAGCCAATCCTGGCAGCCCCTCCCTTCTCCCTGCACCCGCTGGGACCCTGCTGGAAGCCCCTCACTTGGCATCTTGGCCTTCTTCATCGAACACCACGATCTCATCCACACAGAAGATGGCGCAGGCTCTGGCGATCTGGCCAGCCAGGTAGGTGCGAAGCTCCGGTGACTGGGCATTGTCCAGGATAGAGCCTGGCAGGGCCACGCTCAGGGTGTAGTGCCGCCCTGGGCAGGACAAGGGTGTTCATGGTCAGCTGGAGCAGCCAGGGCCATCTCTCCCCTCCCTTCTCTAATCCTAAGGTCTACAGTTAGAAAGTTTTCTTACTGGGAGGATTTTTGAAATAAGTAGCATAGATTCCCTCTCCAGATCTCAATCTCCCCAGGAAGAAAATGAACTTGGGGGTCTCCAGGGCTCCCATAAACAGGACGTCCCACTACCTATGGCAGGGAGTGGTTAGAGGCATTGACCTACACTCACACCCTCTGCCCCCTACTGCCTCAGTTCTCCAGGCATCAAAATGGGATAATAATGAGAGTATTTATCCTTACTGGACATCTCCAGTGTCCAGTGGTTAAAATTCTGTGCTGCTAATGCAAGGGGCATGGGTTCAATCCCTGGTTGGGGAATTAAGATCCTACATGTTGCAGAGCAGCCTCCCCAAAATTAAAAAATAATAATAATAATAATTCTTAGTGCCTTTTATGGGTATAAACTTAACCAATAACCCTAGGAAGTAGGTGCCACCATGATCCCCACAGACAGTTGGGGAACCTTTAGCCTAAAGAGGTCAAATACATGACCCAAGGTCACACAAAAGGCAGAACAGCTGACTTCAGAAAAACCACCACCACACTTTTGCTCCCAGAATCATCCAAAGGGAGCCACATGAGATAAAGGGCTTTCCTGGTGTCTGAGAAAGCTGACATGCTCAGCTTCTGTCCCACTGTCACCATCATCACTAACAACCACTGGGCTTACAGTAAAATATGGCCCTTAATATTCCAGACTAAAAATACCTCTAAAACTCAGCAGTGGCCACAGGACTGGAAAAGGTCAGTTTTCATTCCAATCCCAAAGAAAGGCAATGCCAAAGAATGCTCAAACTACCGCACAATTGCACTCATCTCACATGCTAGTAAAGTAATGCTCAAAATTCTCCAAGCTAGGATTCAGCAATACATGAACCATGAACTTCCAGATGTTCAAGCTGGTTTTAGAAAAGGCAGAGGAACCCAAGATCAATTTGCCAACATCTGCTGGATCATTGAAAAAGCAAGAGAGTTCCACAAAAACATCTATTTCTGCTTTATTGACTATGCCACAGCCTTTGACTGTGTGGATCACAATAAACTGGAAAATTCTGAAAGACATGGGAATACCAGACCACCTGACCTGCCTCTTGAGAAACCTGTATGCAGGTCAGGAAGCAACAGTTAGAATTGGACATGGAACAACAGACTGGTTCCAAATAGGAAAAGGAGTACATCAAGGCTGTATATTGTCATTCTGCTTATTTAACATATATACAGAGTACATCATGAGAAACGCTAGGCTGAAAGAAGCACAAGCTGGAATCAAGATTGCTGGGAGAAATATCAATAACCTCAGATATGCAGATGACACTACCCTTATGGCAGAAAGTGAAGAAGAACTAAAGAGCCTCTTGATGAAAGTGAAAGAGGAGAGTGAAAAAGTTGGCTTAAAGCTCAACAGTCAGAAAACTAAGATCATGGCATCTGGTTCCATCACTTCATGGTGGAAATAATGGCTGACTTTATTTTTCTGGGCTCCAAAATCACTGCAGATGGTGACTGCAGCCATGAAATTAAAAGACGCTTACTCCCTGGAAGGAAAGTTATGACCAACCTAGACAGTATATTAAAAAGCAGAGACATTACTTTGCCAACAAAGGTCCGTCTAGTCAAGGCTATGGTTTTTCCAGTGGTCGTGTATGGATGTGAGAGTGGACTGTGAAGAAAGCTGAGTGCTGAAGAATTGATGCTTTTGAACTGTAGTGTTGGAGAAGACAGACTCTTGAGAGTCCCTTGGACTGCAAGGAGATCCAACCAGTCCATCCTAAAGGAGATCAGTCCTGGGTGTTCATTGGAGGAACTGATGCTGAAGCTGAAACTCCAATACTTTGGCCACCTGATGCGAAGAACTGAGTCATTTGAAAAGACCCTGATGCTGGGAAAGATTGAGGGCAGGAGGAGAAGGGGACGACATGGGTCTGGGTAGATTCCGAGAGTTGGTGATGGACAGGGAGACCTGGCATGCTGCAATTCATGGGGTCGCAAAGAGCTGGACTGGACTTTCAGGTTAACAGCTGGAGAAACGTTAATTGCAATGTTTGCTGGGATTTTTGAAATAAACTTAAAGCACACAGAAAGTGCTCAATAAAAAAGTAAAGACTGTGACAACCCACTCCAGTATTCTTGCCTGGGAAATCTCATGGACAGGGGAGCCTGGTAGGCTACAGTCCACGGGGTCGCAAAGAGTCGGACACAACTTAGCAACTGAACAAAACAACACACCAACAGGCAGACTGTGATTTGGGGAAATAGATCTGAATGGAAATGTAGCATAAAAATGGAGAGTGAAGTGACCTAGCAATATGGAATATAGAGCTCTATAAGAAATTAAAATTTGTGTATAGAATAGCAGCTGCAAACATTCAAACAATGAAGCCTGGCTAAAGGAGCTAAAAAAAAGTAAAAACAGCCATGACAATGATGAGGTTCTAGAAGTTATGATATACGACAGCCTCCAGAGAACTAAAATCTACCTAAGTAGGAGGTTAGGGCTCAGTTTTTTTGGGTCCCTCCCATTCTCTAAGCCTCAGTTTCCCCATCAGGACAAGACGTCTGGGCCCAGTGGCCCCTAAGGGCCGTTCCGCCCTTCTCTGCCCTGCCCAGGACCCGGCTTGCTCACCCCTATCCTCGCTCTGGGCAGCTGCCTCTTCCTCCTGTTGGCGCTTTGCCTGTTCTCCTGCGCTCGCTGCCGCTCCAGTTTCTTTGTCATCTTGAGATCCTTCCATTTCTTTTTCTCCTCTTTTTCTGGATAAGAGGACATCCCAATTGGTGGAGGAAAGGGTGACTTGGAGGTGAGAAAGACTTGCAACAGCCCAGGAGAAGCAGCCAGAGAAGCCTTCCATGGCTTCTGGCCTCCTCGTCCCCATTTTGGGTACTAGTAAGACCGAGAGGGACAAACCTGGTGGCTTTTCCCCAAGATTCAGCTGTGTACTGATGGAGTGAGGTGGGGGAGAGGTGAGCACAGACACTTAGCTCCCCATTGGGCCCACCTTCCCCAGGGTCCACCTCCACCCCATAGTCCCTGACTTACTCTGTTGCTTCCACTTCCGCCACTCCACCCTTTGGCCATGTTCACCCTGGAGAAGAAGTCAGGGGAGATACAGGAGTGAGGCTGAATGGTCACACCTCAGCTGGTGGGGGGGGGGGGTCCCACCTGCTGCTCCCCAGCTGTCCCCTCTGTTTAAATGAGTTGTTGTAGGTTAGTCGCTCAGTCGTCTCCAACTCTTTTGCGGCCCCATGAACTGTAGCCCACCAGGCTCCTCTGTTTGTGGGATTCTCCAGGCAAGAATACCTGAGTGGGTTGCCGTTTCCTTCTCCAGGGGATCTTCCTGACCCAGGGATCGAATCCGAGTCTCTTGCATTGGCAGGCAGATTCGTTACTGTCTGAGCCACTAGGGAAGCCCCTTTAAATGAGGGTGGTGAGGAAACGAGGGGCACCCCCCACACACACACACAATACTACCCAAGAGAGAGCATCAGGAGGGCAGGGACATGTATCCCCAGTGCCTGAGACCATAGCTGGAACATAGTAAGCATTCAGTAAATTGTTAAATGAGTTCCTACCGGAGAGAAGAGGAAATAGGTTCAGGGGGACAAGACCTGCCCACTGCCGCCCTGGTTATCAGAAGAGATACGTCATGAAAGGGCTCGGGAAGGAGCCGGGTCCCGCCTCCCGAATCCGAACCCCGGGCACAGTGCCACTAAGAACTCCAGCAAAGTTGCCCTTGGCCATAAGGCAATGGCAACCCACTCCAGTACTCTTGCCTGGAAAATCACATGGGCGGAGGAGCCTGGTGTTCTACAGTCCATGGGATCGCGAAGAGTCTGACACGACTGAGCGACTTCACTTTCACTCCGGTAAGGTAATGAGTTACCAACGCTGTCCCGGCTCCGACTCAAACCCCGGTTCCCACCTCCGCTGCTCATCGGGACAGGGGTAACTGAGGCCACAAGCAGGCAACAAGCTCGGGGACTCTGGCCGCGGAGCAGCGACGAGCCTGGAGCTGGAGGGGCGACTCGGCCCCGCCACGGGGCCCCACGCGGCTCTGTCTTAACCCCAGCCCCGCGCCCGGCCGCAGGGCTCTCACATCCCTCCACCTACCGGACCATAGGGCCGCTTCCTCGCGCGCTCCGCCATGTTCGCCGCACGCCATCGGCCTCGCGCGGCCAATCAGGCTCACCCCTTCCGGCAACACCTCCTTCGAGCCGTCCAATCGGAGAGCCAGTGGCGCGCGTGGGCGTGGCTAGGTGCTGGGAGGTTAGAGCACGTGGACAGGGGAGGGCTGGAGGTGCTGGGTGGGCTGCCTAGGGGCGGATGCGGGGCGGCACCTGGTGAGCTGGCGCTGGCGCTGGTGTAGGGTTGCGGTGGGGGGCGGTGTTGAGCTCATCGCAGGCCTGAGTGTTCCAGTGCGCAGAAACTTTGGACTGCCAGAGCGCTGCCCTCCGGCTCAGGTCGAGCACGGAAGTCAAACGTCAGCTTGGTTTTGTACATGGAGTCTTGGGGCCTAGAGCTGGAGTGTGATTCAGAGCTGGCAATAATTAAATCCAGTTATAGATTCGTTCATTTACTCTCTCTTTTAATTATCAGATTTTGTTACTTTAGAGAACAGTTCAGTTCAGTCGCTCAGTCATGTCCGACTCTTTGCGACCCCATGGTCTGCAGCATGCCAGGCTTCCTTTTCCATCACCAACCCCCGGAGTTTACTCGAACTCATGTCCTTGAGTCGGTGATGCCATCCAGCCATCTCATCCTCTGTCATCCCCTTCTCCTCCCGCCTTCAATCTTTCCCAGCATCAGGGTCTTTTCAAATGACTCAGTTCTTTGCATCAGGTGGCCAAAGAGAAGACTTGGGTTTACCAAAAATTGAACAGATAGTTTGTTACTTTAGAGAACAGTTCAGTTCAGTCGCTCAGTCATGTCCGACTCTTTGCGACCCCATGGTCTGCAGCATGCCAGGCTTCCTTTTCCATCACCAACCCCCGGAGTTTACTCGAACTCATGTCCCTTGAGTCGGTGATGCCATCCAGCCATCTCATCCTCTGTCATCCCCTTCTCCTCCCGCCTTCAATCTTTCCCAGCATCAGGGTCTTTTCAAATGACTCAGTTCTTTGCATCAGGTGGCCAAAGAGAAGACTTGGGTTTACCAAAAATTGAACAGATAGTAAAGAGTTTCCACAGACTTTCCCCTCAGTTTTTGTAATTAACGTGTTGTCTTAAGGTGTACATTTGTTACAGTTCATGAACCAATATTGATGCTTTGTTCATAGTATAGGATAGGGTTCTCTCTGTGTTGTACATACTGTGGGTTTTGACAAAATACGTAATGTTATATATCTATCACTGTCATGGAATTCTCCAGGCAAGAATACTGGAGTGGGTTGCTGTTTCCTTCTCCAGGGCATCTTCTTGACCCAGGGATCAAACCTGGGTCTCCTGCACTGCAGGCAGATTCTTTAGTGTCTGAGCCACCAAGGAAGCCCCAGTCATTATAGTATCATACAAAATTGATTCACTGCCCTAAAAATCTGTGCTCCACCTATTTTCCTCACTCCTCAAGCCCCTGATAAGGATTGATCTTTTTTTTTCTAATTGTTCTTATAGTTTAGCCTTTTCCAGAATATCATATAGTTGGAATCAGACAATATGCAGCCTTTTCAGACTCCCTTCTTTTATTAAGTAATATGTATTTAAAGTTCCTCCCTAGTCTCTAGTGGCTCGATATCTCATTTCTTTTTATTGCTGGATACTATTCATTGGCCTGATATCTCATTTCTTTTTGTTGCTGGATACTGTTCGTTGTATGGATATGCCAGCATGTCTATCCATTCACCTTTCAAAGGACATTTGGTTGTTTCCAGTATTTGGCAATTATGAATAAAACTGCTGTAAATATTAATGTGCAGGTTTTTGTGTGGACCTGACTTTTCAGCTCATTTGGATAAACAGCTGGAAGTCTGATTGCTGGATCCAACTGTTAGACTATGTTTAGCTTTGAAAGAAGTCACCAAACTGTCTTCCAAAGTAGTTACATACCTTTTTGTTACATCTCATTCCCACCAGCAAGGAATGAGATAGACTTTCCTTTTTAAATGATAAATTTGAGTCAATATTCATTCAGTCACAAATATTTATCAAGCTGAGCCTATTTTGAGGCAGGAACTCCTGGCAGTGCTGACTGCCAGGGACACAATGGTCAGCAAAAACAAATATTGATCTGGAGTTTACAACTTAGTGGAAGAGAGATTAATTTCTAATTCAATGTGTGTGTTAACATTATAGGGGTTATTGTGTTTACTTCACCATTCCCCCCTCGCCCGTATCTTAATGAAATGCAAACTCATTTACGTATCTCAAGTTGGCTGAGGTTACTCAGTCCAAGACTTGAAACCTCTGTAGAGTCACAGATTTGAGTTAAGGGCAGATTCTAGATTGGTTTGTGAGCTATGAAACCTTTGGTCAGAGTGGTTCTCATCTCGGAGAGGCAGCAGAGTGAGCTGGTGGCATGAAGCCAGACCTTAATTCCCTGACCAGGAATTGAACTTTTTGAATCTGGGGGCTGGGGAGTGGTCATGGGAATGCTGGAATTTGCAGTCAGCCAGGCAGAAGTGTTTCCATCCAGTAGCCTGGATGGATACCAGGAATCCTTGCCACCAGACCAGCAACGGCTAGAGGCTATTCAAAAACTATAAAAATGGGTACAAAGTTTATTATTAGGGACATGGCACAACAAATGGGAGAACACACAGAGAAACCGTTTGTTTAGTTAAGAAAGAAGCAAGACAGGGGCATCGGGAGAGAAAGCGTGTGGGAATCTTCCCTAATGAGGAGGAACCAGAAAAAAAGTGGTTAAAAAACATATATAGGGCAGTTCTTCTGGGTCTTTGTTTACCTTTGGCCAACAGTCTGATTTATTTTTCCACACCTGACCTGCAGAAACACCTGGAGTAACAGGCAAATTTGGCCTTGGAATGCGGAATGAAGCAGGCCAAAGACTAATAGAGTTTTGCCAAGAAAATGCACTGGTCATANATAGACAGGGAGGCCTGGCGTGCTGCGATTCATGGGGTTGCAAAGAGTCGGACACGACTGAGCGACTGAACTGAACTGACCTGCCCTAGGCAACACGTGTGCATGACTTTTTTCCAAGATGGATTTCAACGCAGAGGCTTTTGGGAGTAAAGAAACATTACTTATTATGGCCTGATATCCCTTGACTTTTGACCCCCTAGGAGCCTTTCTGCCCATGTGCAATATCTCCCTTGCCCCAAGGATGGGAAATATTTGGCCTCTTAACTCATTACTCAAACAAGGTTTAGCCGCTCTCTGTTCCTGCCATGACTGTTATCTAAGGTGTCCTCAGGAGAGAAAGCCTGGCTATTTATCCTGTTTTAGTTGTTACTCCCATTTTGGAGAGCAAGCAGGAGACTGGTTGTAAATATCTAACCTGGAGCCCATCTATCTCCTGTTTCTGAAAATGCAAACGAGGGGTATACGCATATATGTCCAGCCTGAAGTCCACTTTTTTCCTGCCCCAAGAAATGTAAATAGGAGCCTCATTGCAAATACCTAGCCTGGGACCCATCTGCCGTCTGCCTCAGTTCTATCCAAGAAATCCTTTTTTTCTTTCTTTCTTCCTGCCTGTCTGGCTTCCTTTCTTTCTTTTAAATGGGCATCTTTATTCATCTATAATGATGATTAGCTGGATCATGACTAGAGAGAGAAGTTTATAAAAAAAAAAAAAAACACCTCAGTACTCAAAACTATTAGCATAATTTCTCCTCTGGCTCTGGAGGACCTTCTTATCATCAGTCTTATGTGTAGTACCACAAAGAGGCTCCAAGCCTGAGCCTCTGAACTGTATTGTTTCACAATCTGGACTTTGGAACAGTGACAGTAGTGCAAAATCACTGTTTGGAAAGGGAGAGAGTGGAGTGTCCTATGTCACAACACCAATATGTTCCAAATAGCAATTCTCTGACACCTAGTGGTGTCCTAAGCTTCGATTCAATTCTGACAAGTTGGCACAGATCTCATAAGTTAAGGGAGCCCACAGACTGCCTCCCACTTCAGATGCCAGTGGCAAGTGGGGTGCCCAGTCACCCACAGCTTCTGCCTGTCTGACTGCAAATTCCAGCATTCCCATGACCACGTCATGGGAGTGGTGGTTTTGACCCCATTCAGATTCAGTACTTTGCTGAAATGATTCACAGCCCTCGGGAAAGCACTATACTTACAGTTTTATTTTAGAAGATACAACTCAGGAACAGCCAATGTAAGAGGTACACAGAGTAAGCTGGAAAGGTGGGCATGGAATTTCCATACCCTCTCTGGATGGGCTACCCTACCAGCTCATTGAGGTTTTCACCAGCCCAGAAACTCCTTGAGCCTCATTGATTCAGGGTTTTTTTAATCTTTAAAGAAAATTTTTTTATCTGTTTATTTTTGGTTGTGCTGGCTCTTTGTTGGTGCTCAGGCTTTCTCTGGTTGTGGCAAGTGGAGGCTACTCTGTAATTGTGGTACACGGGTTTCTCATTGTGGTGGCTTTTCTTTTTGCAGAGCATATGCTCTGGGGTGCAAGGGCTTCAGGAGTTGCAGCTCCCAGGCTCTAGAGCACAGGCTCAGTAGCTGTGGTGCAGGGGCTTAGGTGGTCTGTGGCATGTGGTATATTCCCAGATCAGGGATCAAAACTGGGTCTCCTACACTCGCAGACGGATTCTTCACCACTGAGCCACGAGGGAAGCCCTTTCCTTTAATTTTTACAAATTAAATAAAGAATTATTTGGCTGTGCCGGGTCTTAGTTGCCGCACACAGGATCTTTAGTTGAGGCCTTCGGGCTCTTAGTTGCAGCGCGTGGGGTCTAGTTCCTTGATGAGGGGCTGAACCTGAGCCCTCTGCACTGGGAGCACGGAGTCTTAGCTGCTGGACCACCAGGGAAGTCCCACTTCAGGGTTTTTATGTGGGATTTTATTACATAGGCACAACTGATTAAATCATTAGTCATGTAACTGAACTCAATGGACAGTCCTTTACCCTCCCTGGGGTCTGGGGTTGGGGCTGAAAATTCTGACCTTTATTTATTTATTTTTCCAATCTTGAATCAATAAATTTATTTTCCGCTTAAGCAGGGTTTCTGTTTGCAATGGCAAAAGTCCTGACTGGCAGGGTCTGAAAGTTTTAAGACTCTCACAGATAAATGCAGCTCAGGGTCCTGTGAATGGAGCAGAAAGACTTGAGAGATGGCAGGAGTCAGCAGGACCCTGGTTTTTGATTGACTGGGCAGGTACTCACAGAGATTTAGAAAATCTGAATGTATGTTGTCCTCAAAGGAGGTCTAAGACCAGAGAGGAACAAACCTTCTGAGACAATTTGGCTCCTCAGAAGAAGTCTCAATAAGCAAGACCATCAATACTGGAGTATACTACTGCCCCAGAAGGCAATGAGAGATCCATCTCTGAAGGTATATAAGTGGTGGCCAGCAACCATCTGGCCTGAAGTTCCCAGAGGGGATTCAGGCATTGGGGGTGAAGGGAGGAGTAAACGGGTAGATGACGCCATGTGTGGCATCTGACCACAGCAACACCGGGGTGGCTCACTGGGTCCTGGGACCTCCTTCTGGTCCTTGAGAAGGCTGGAGGATGAGGGGATGGGGTGTAGCACCTACAAATTTACACTCTTTGGGCCCCCAGGGGACCTTCAGCACAGAGAAGACGGTCAACAAAGCTCTGCAGCCATCTTGCTAAGAAACGCCACAGGAAGGGAAGAGCATGGCCAGCCAGAGGGCCACTGGGCGTTGGGTGGGGGCCTTGGAGAATCAGAACCATCTGGCTGGGAAGGCTGGGTGCATCCCCTAGAAGATGCTGCAGGGGTGCTTGTGTGGGCTGCGGGCACAGGACAGCTCGGATCGCCTCATCAAAGACAGTTGTCAGGCCTCGCTGGGTGAGGGCCGAGCACTCCAGGTATTTCACTGAGTCAATCTCCTTGGCCAGTGCCAGGCCCTGTGGGTAGGTGATGGGCGCCAGCTTCTTCTCCTTCAGCTTCTCGATGGTGTCCTTGTCGTCCCTCAGGTCCAACTTGGTGCCTACCAGGATGATCGGGTGCTCGGACAGTGATGCTGCACCTCAGGGATCCACTTGGCCCGGATGTTCTTATAGGAGGCTGGGCTGACAAGGGAGAAGCAGATGAGGAAGACATCCGTCTGCGGGCAGGAGAGTGGCTGGAGGCGGTCATAGTCCTCCTGCCCAGCCGTGTCCCATAGCCCCAGGTTCACAGGCTTGCTGTCCACCATCACATTGGCTGAATAGTTGTCAAACACGGTGGGGATGTACTCTCCAGGGAAGGCGTTGGTGGTGTAGCTGATGAGCAGGCAGGTCTTGCCCACGGCTCCATCTCCCACCACTACACACTTGATGGTGTCCGAGGCCTGGGGGTTGGTAGTGGTGACACCTCAGAGCCCCAGCGTTTCTGCAGGCGCCGGGATGTGGAGAGCTGGAGAGGCATCCTGAGTGGGGAGCAGCAGCAGCGGGACAGCTCTGACCTTTTAAATATATGGTTGAGGGCATCCCTGGTGGCTCAGTGGTAAAGCATCCACCGGCCGATGCAGGAGACACGGGTTTTATTCCTGATCTAGGAAGATCCCTCATGCTGAGGAACAACTAAGCCCAAAAGCCACAACTACTGCAGCCCGCATCCCTAGAGCCTGAACTCTGCAGCAAGAGAAGGCACTGTGATGAGAAGTCCAAGCACCGAAACTAGAACGTAGCCCTTGCTCCCCGCAACTAGAGAAAAGCCTGAGCAGAATGAGGAACCAGCACAGCCAAAAGTAAAAAAATAAGTAAATAAAATTATAAACAACAACAACAACATGGTTGAAGGGATTCATTTGGAATAATAAAAGATACTACTGTCACTCAGGAAATCAAAGGGTTTTAGGGGCTCTGTGCGAGGAACAACAGACAAAGACCCAATACATTTTATTACGCTGTATGTGCCCATCACCTCCCCCAATTAAATCTATGATATGAGCAAAACCCATGAGCTTGTTACACAAATGCAACTTCAAGACAAGTCCCCAGCACCACCTTCCAAAAAGGATTTCTGAAGTTGCCTTGCTTTCCAAGGGAGGCACACTCCCGGGATCAAATCCCTCCCTTTACCTTTTGCCAGCAGGAGGGCCTCAGACACATCACCTGACCTCGACCTCCAAATTGGTTTCCTCACTTGTAACATGAGACAGTAACTCTTGTCTCAGAGGCTGTTTAATGCGATGTTGGGCATCCAGGTGTCTGGCAAGCAGAGGTGCACAGTAACTGTTTGGGGAAACATTCCTTTGCCCTTCTATTCTTTAGTTTTTTAATTAATTACTTTTGGCTGCACTAGGTCTTGATTGCTACATGCAGGCTTTCTCTCGTTGCGATGAGAGGGGGCTACTCTTCCCTGCAGCCTGAAGGCTTCTCTTTATGGTGGTTTCTCTTGTTGCAGAGCACAGGCTCGAGAGCACGAGATCTTCAGCAGCTGCAGCTTGTGGGCTTGAGGCACATGGGCTTAGCTGCCCTGTGGCATGTGGGATCTTTCCAGACCAGGGATCGAACCCATGTCCCCTGCACTGGCAGGCAGATTCTTAACCACTGGACCATCGGGGAAATCCCTCCCTTTTTGTTCTAATTATGTAATCCCTGGCACTCCTGGCCTGGACTCTGATCCTTGTGGGACTTGACTGTCTGTATCTTTCCTGTTAGACTCTCAACTAAGGCCCCCAAGACACACAACACACACACACACACCCCCCAATGATAACACACACCATCTGAACCCCGAGGCCTGATTTTATCACTAACTAACTAGGTGACCTCAGACATGTCCCAAGTCCCTGCCCTTCTTTGGGCTCCAAAACATTTGTAGAAGGAGAGTCTGGGAGCTGAGGTTCAGGGAGGTGGAAGGTGCCTTCTGTTCTGACTGAGCCCCTGCCAGCAATCAGCACCAGGGTGTGAAGCGGAGAGAAGCAGCCAATAAGAGTCTGAATAGCTTAAAATTTTATTATGGGCAAAAAGTACTGGCTTGAGGACCCAAGCCTAAATACAACTTCCCAAGAACAAATGTAGATAAGGAAAGGGAAGGATGTCTGAGGCCTGGCTGGGGCCAGACTGGCCAAGGCCAGTACATTATTGAAGTCTGCCCTTGGAGTCCCAGCTGAGCCTGGGGAGGGGCGAGGGGACCCGAGACCATTCAGCCCAGCACAGGGAGCACCAGGGAGAGGCCTCGGCCAGGCCTCCCTCACCTCTGCAACAGGAACAGAGCCATGCGCCATGAAGAAGTGCTCCCGACTCCCTAGAGACCAAAAGCAGGACTCTTCCCTGGGATCATTCTGTGTTACAGAGACGGGCTCCTCCAGTACCATCTACCTGCCACCTGGGGATGGCTGAGAGCTGGACAAAGACAGAGCCTCACAGAGTGTGCAGGCCCCAGGCAGGGCTCAGGGTTGATGTCACAACCTCAGGGCATGAGCTCAGCCTTCCACTTCTGCAGCTTCTGGTCCATGGCCCGGAGCGTGGATTCATCCTGCACCGAAACAGATCAGTCCTACCCCTCTCCCCAGGAGGTCTGAGGCGGCTTGGGGAGCTCCGCCCTCCCCAGGCCTGTCCTTTACCTTTGCGAAACAGAAGCGGATATAGTGGTCAAAGAACTTCTGGTGTGGCACGCTGAAGAAGATGGACACTGGAATGGCCACCAAGCCCTGAGGAGGAGGAAGCCCATGTCTCAACCATCCCACAGCTTGGCAGGCCTCTGAGGGGCCTCAGGGGATCAGAAGGGTCCATGATAAAGAAGGAGAAAGAGAATAAGCTTCAATGCAGCACCTCCCAGTGCTGTGTCAAGGTCAGAGGTAAAACATCGCGAAGCACCATTCCAAGTCCCTCCTTATGTACAGAGGAGAGAGGGAGGCTGAGAGCAAGGAAGATCACCTGGCAGGTCAGGGCAGAGTCATAGAAGAAATGTCTTAGAAACGTAGCGCTGAGCTGGATGGATCTCAGAGTTAATGGGCCAACCCCTCATTGTACAGATGGGAAGACTGAGGCCCTGAGAGGGCAGGAATTCCTGCCAGCCCACAAGGCCTATTGGAGCACATTAAAAACAGGCTGTCCTTTCCTTGCAATGGATACAACCCTAACCACGGCTCAGGGCAGAGGCCGGGCTGGACTGTGGCCCATCAACTCGGGGGTCAGGCCCCCTTAGCAGTGCACAGCCTGTAAAACACACACAGCGGCCTGCAGAGGCCCAGCCCACCTTATTCTTGATCATCCACTTCACGAAGCGTCTGTCGTAGGGCTCATCTGCCGCTCCGGGCAAGTCAGGCATCTTGTTTTCTGGGGGACAGAGGACGTGCTGGGTCCTGGGCGGCCTCCAGGGCCCCAGCCCCGGCCCCGCCTGGCCGGGCCCACTTACTGAAGTCCGAGATGTCTGTGATGAGGAAGTAGCTGCCCTGGGGGATCACGGGCCGGAGGCCCACGGACTGCAGGCTCTGTATCATGTGGTCGCGGCAGCGCTGGATGTACTGTGGGAGCTGCACAAAGTAGCTGCTGGCTTGGCCGAAGTGCAGCTGCTCCCGCTC